>NW_020868304.1:98350-158350 GCF_003789085.1 Penaeus vannamei
TTGTCAGAAAAAAAAAACTGGTGGTGCTACAAATCTTGCAAAGGAAGACAAAACTAAATACGAGTGTAATCATTGCCAGAAATGTTAATCACTGTTTCAAATGATTGAGTCTTTTGTAGAGTGAAGGCAAATTTGGTAAAAATCCTAAAAGGCGTTGTATGGGAACCCCACAACACTTGTATTAAAGATAATAGAATTATATAGGGTAAGAGAGATACAAAAGAATATGCCTGATTGGTATGTAAGAATTAAAATATTAGTCAACAATTTGTAATAGAATAATTGTAGTCGGCCAAAGGATTTCAAAGGGAAAGATAAATGGAACAAGAGAATCGTATATTCTTACCAGCTTATCATCCTATAACGAAATTATATACTCTTACAAAACATGTAACATGCTGGTGTTGAAACTACTCTAGCTAAATTGCAAACTAAATTTTGAGTTCCTGGTACACGGAGACTTATTAAATCGCTCAAGAGTAGATGTGTCAAATGTAGGAAATTAACAAAACAAACAAAATCAGTGCATGGGTTAAGTTATTTCGGAGCGATTTAAGCCAGTTCTTCAATTCTACGACACAGCAGTAGATCTTGGTCCCTTTCTGATTGGGCAATTAAAAGCAGCCATGGCAAAGCCTTTGGGGTCATTTTCAGCTGGAAGGACACTAGATCTTGCTGAAGGTTATAGTATTGAAATTGGCACAAGTAATAGAGGCAAATTCTAGACGTGATGAGATTTTATGAGAGGTAAGGCTAGGGCATGATCTAATCAAAACTGAAAAGAATTGTGATGGAGAAGGCGAGATTTTGATGAGATTTGCACTTAGATCAGTAGTATTGCAACCAGCTGAAGATCTTATCTTGATACAATATATCCTTTTGTAATAATGTAATATCTATTTCTTATTTCTGTGCAAATTTAGATTATTTCTGTGCGATAAAATATTTGTTTCCATTTTCGATGTTGGGGCGGAGTATCATTGTGCAAAGATATTGTCGAAGCAACTTGTTTCTATTTGATTTTTATTTTGGTGATATGAATTATACGTGTACAACTGCCCTTGTAAAAAAAAAAAAATGTATTTTAGAATTTACAAATGTGATTTGCAATTAGTATGTGAAATTGCCGTAGTGCCTTGCGCACTTTTCTGTTATTTTGCATAATATTTTGTTGCAGCCGCGCTGTTCCTCGTGGAGATGACAAAGGGCTGTGCAGAGGAAAGGCTCGACTCAGTCTTCTCTTTGATTACCTTTTGCGCATGGAATACCAAATGAGGAAGCTAAGCATGGCACGCAATCTTCCTTTGGTAATTACAATAATTAAACATGAATATATGTATAAGACAAGCATTTACCGGATGAGACGCAGTTAATTTATCCAGTTTAGGAAAAAATAGCGATGGATTAGAATTTGTATGTGAGGAACTTATACTGATATGGTTTACTTCAGTTAATAATGTTATGGAAATTTTTGGTCATTATTGTACTCTGGGCTTTTGGAGGAGTCAACGAAGTGAGTTATTCGTCTTTTAATTAGAAGTAAAGTCAAATTAGGAAAATCAATAAATGATGTGATTAATATGAAAATTAGAAATTATTTCCTATAAAGTATATTAAGATTAAATACATAGATCATTATTAAGATTGAAATTATGTCAAGGTATATTAACAATATTATATTAACGAAGATGTTATTAACATTTGTTTTAATGAGTTTTTGATGAAATCCAGTATTCTATCACAATCTGTTAATTAATCGGTAATAGTAAATGGATTTATACCAAAAATGATTTCAGGAAATGAATGAATTGCGTTTATTATTTTTTATTATGATTAGATTTTTTTTTTTTTTTTTTTTTTACTTATGATATGACTAATTTCAGGTTGAAATTTTGGTGTAATAATAGCAATGATGAGTGATAAGAGAAATGACGATAATAATGAAAGTTATACTAATAATGATAATAATAAAAAAATGGTCAATAATAATAATAGAAGTAGTAATAATAATGATTATGATGATAACCGTACTTGTGATAAAGATAATGATATTGATCATAACAATGATAATAAAGATTATAATAATGGTAATAATAATATTAATGGTAGTAAAAAGAATTATAATACTATTAATGATAATAAGAATAAGATTAATATTAGTATTGATAAGCAGATTGATCACAAAAAAAAAAAAAAAAAAATATATATATATATATATATATATATATATATATATATATATATATATATATATATATATATATATATATATATATATATATATATATATATATATATATATATATATATATATATATATATATATATATATAATTGTAATGACCACGATAAAGATGATAAAGATAATAGATTGATAAAATTATAATATCTAAAATGATGTAATGATGATAATGATAATGATAAATATAATGATGGCAATGATAATACAAATAATAATGCTAACAGTGATGATAATAATAGCAATAATGAAATAATAATAAAAACAATAGTGATAATAATAATAAGAGTAATGTTAATGATGATAAATAAGAACTATAACAATAATTGATAATAATTATTATAAAATGATAATGATAGTAATAAAAATGATGATAATAGTGATGTTTAGTAATAATAATGATAATGATAATAGTAATAACAATAGTAATAAGAATGGTAGTAGTTGTAGTAATAGTAACACTGACAAGAAATAATGATACTGATAATGATAATATTGATAAAATAGTAATAGTGATAATTCTTATTGTAATGATAATAATGGTGATGATAAAGATAATGTTAATAGTAATGATAGTAATAAAAATTGATAATAGTAAAGATTATAATGATGATATGACTCATAATGATAATGATAATAATAGTAATAACTAGTGATAATAGAAATCATAAAAGTAATGACGATAAATATGATAATGATAATATTAATGATATTAATGAGGATGCTAACACTGATAGCAGCAAAAACAACAATAAAAGTAATAATAATAATAATGATAATAATAACAATAATCATGATAATGATGATAATAGTAATGATGAAGTTAATAGTGATAGTAATGATAGTAATGACAATAATAATAATTAAGATAATAATAATAATGATAATAAGAGTAACAACAACAAAAAAAAATAATATCAATAATCATGATAATGAGAAAATTATACTAATGATAATTATAGTTATAGTAGTAATAGTGATGATAATATTTGTAATACAAATGATAGTGATAGTAGTTATGATGATAATAACAATGGTAATGATAGAGGTAATGATGATTAGAATAATAATAATGATTATAATAATAATTATAATAGTAATAATGACAGTAATGATGAAAGTGATAGCAATAATAATAGCAACAGCAACAATAGTAATGACAATACTTATATTATTAATACTGATAACAACAACTATAAAAAATAATGATAATAATAAGAATAATAGTAATAGTAATAACAATAACGATGATAATAATATAGATTATTATTATAATAATGATAATTCTAATGATTATAATCATAAAATTGATAATGAGAGCAATGCTAAAATTGACAATAACAAAGGCAAAGATAAGAGCTCTGATAAATGTTATGATAACACTAATGATAATGATAACAATAATGATGATTATTTACATTGCTATTTTAGTATTTTCCTTATCATTATTACAAAAAATAGAACATGATAAGGATGATGATGAAGATAATGATATAGCAATGTGATATCATAACAATGATAATGATATTGGTGATAGTTGTGATTATAATTATGAAAGTAGTAATGGAGATATATTATAACAATAATAATGATGATAATGGTGATAATAATAAAAATAACAATAATAATAATGATAGTAATGATAACAATAGTAATAATAATAATGATAGCAGTGATAATAATATTGATAATAAGAGTAATGGTAACATTAGTGATAATGATAATAATCATAACAATAATAATAGTAATATTAATACTGATAATGATCGTATTTATAATAATGATAATAATGATATAAATAATAATGAAACTACATCTGTTAGTAAGAAGAAGGATAATAACAATGCTGCTTCTACTGTTACTAATACTGTTATTAGTAGTGATACGGTAACAGTAATAATGACAATGATGATAATAATAGAAATAGTGATAATGCTAACATTGATATTAATGGAGATACTCATAATATTTGAAAATGATTATACAATTATGAAAATAAAGTAACCATTGCAATAATAGCAATGAAAACATTAATAGTGAAAATTATTATTACAATGATAACGACGAAAAATAGTAATGAAGATGATAATTGTAATGATTATCATGATAACGATTCATTATTTCTTTTTTTGCTATTACCATTTTATTTTTATTATAATTATCATTATCATTAATGATCATCATTATTATCTTCATTACTGTATCATTGTCATGTAGTAACCGCTACCGTTATTATCATATATATATATATATATATATATATATATATATATATATATATATATATATATATATGTATGTGTTGTGTGTGTGTGTGTGTGTGTGGTGTGTGTGTGGTGTGTGTGTGTGTGTGTGTGTGTGTGTGTGCGTGTGAAGTGGTGTGTGTGTGTGTGTGTGTGTGTGTGGTGTGTGTGTGTGTTGTGTGTGTGTGTGTGTGTGTGTGTGTGTGTGTGTGTGGCTGTGTGTGGTGTGTGTTGTGTGTGACTAATAAAAGATGATCATAGTAACGATAATGACAATAACAATAGTAGTAGCTATTACCATTTTTATTATAATTATCATTATCATTAATGATATTATTATTCCATCATCATCATTTATTATCTTTATTACTGTTATCATTGTCATGTAAGTAATACCGCTACCGTTATTATCATATATATATATATATATATATATATATATATATATATATATATATATATATATATATATAATTATATGTATATATGTGTGTGTGTGTGTGTGTGTGTGTGTGTGTGTTGTGTGTGTGGTGGTTGTGTGTGTGTGCGTGTGAGTGTGTGTAGTGTGTGTGTGTGGTGTTGGGTGTGTGGTGTGTGTGCGTGTGTGCGTGTGTGTGTGTGTGTGTGTGTGTGTGTGTGTGTGTGTGTGTGTGTGTGTGTGTGTGTGTGTGTGTGTGTGTGTGTGTGTGTGTGTGTGTGTGTGTGTGGACTAATAAAGATGATCATAGTAACGATAATGACAATAACAAATAGTAGTATGTAAAATAAGTAGTAGTAGTAGTAGTTGTTTGTTAGTTGTAGTAATAATAGAATAAGAATTATAAATAGCAATAAGTAAAATGATAATTGATAAATTATGATCATATATAATGATGAATGGCAAATTACAATGGTAATAACAAACAAAACAATAAAAATATTTAATAAATAATACAATAATAGAAATAATGATAAGAACTAAATAATAATAATCATAAATTATATATAATTAACAATCGTAATAGTATTTGGTAATACATTACTATCATAATTTAATTATGAATGAATTTGATTAATGATAGTGATTATAATCATAATAGTTAATGACGATTGTGATCGTGATAATGAAAATGATTACCAATAATGGCACTGGCAAGGTTATTTACAGTGAGATAATTAACTGCAATAAGCTTACGAACCCCAAGCCATCTGCAAAAAAAGACGTCGATTAGTTGATGCAGTTCGAAAGACATTTTGAGAAACGAAGAAATTAACAGATAATGGTAAATTAGATTGATAAATTGAATGAATAAATAAAATAAAGAAACAGGAATGGATGAAAAAGTAATAAAGAATTGGGGTAACAATCAAGCAAGTATAGAGCATCGAGAAAAAGAAAGAAAAAGAGAAACAAAATAGAGAAGATAGAATAAATACAATAGATAAATGCAATACGAAGAAGAGAGGTAAGAAATCGGAAGGAAAAAGGGTAACGTGAGGAGAAAGAAAGAAGGAAAACGTAAGAGGAGAGAAGTGTGAAAAATAGGGGAAGAAAAGAATTTGAAGGAGAGAAAAGGGAAAGATAGAAAAAGAAAGAACCGAAAAGCGACGAACGAAAAAGAGTTAAAGAAAGAGAAAGAATGAAAAGAGGGTGAAATGGAAGAAGAGAGAATAAAGGGAATAGAGAAAAGAAAAAAAGGGGAAGAGAGAAGCGGGAGACAGGCAGCGAGAGGCTCCCTCGGGCGACGCCGAGACGGAGGCCTCGTGGAGGCGTCAAAGAGCCCGCGGCCTAATCGCCCTAATTTGCCTGCGGATTATTAATTAGCCTTCATTACTAACGGCAGGAAAAGGACGAGCGGTCATCAGGGATCATCTGGGAAAGTTCGCTTTGTGGTTTTGAAATGCTTTGTTCCCACCTTCTGTGTGCGTAAACCATTTGTGTGTGCATACGCAAATACATCCATACAAAATGTATACATAGATTTCCTGTGTGTGTGTGTAATACGCACATATGCACATATATTTACATACATAGGTATGTGTTGCGTGTATTTGTGGTGTGTGCGTGTGTGGCGTGTTTACACACAACACACACAACTCAACGACACACACATACATACATACATATGTAATATATATATATATATTAAATATATATTAATATCATATATTATTTATATTATATAATATTTAAATTAATATATCATAATATAGTATTGATTAATTATAGTGTATATATTATAATATATTATAATTAATTTACATATATTATTATATATATATATATATTTAATATATAATATATATTATATTGTATAGTATGTGTAGTGGTGGTGTATATTAATATTACTATAGGTAATATATTATATAATTATAATACTATACATACACACATATTATATAACTATCACACACACACTCACTAACAACATCACTAAAACACACACTAACACACACACACAACACTACACCACACTACACATAAGTAAACACACACCACACATACACACACACACTCAGCACACACACTAACACTCAAATAATTATAATATAATATATTATATAGTAATAATTAATAATTAATATATATGATATATATAATAAATATATATATACAACACACAACATACAACCACACAACAACACTACACAATACTACAACACACTAACAGCACACACACACACACAACGAACACTACACACACTCACACACACACACACACTTAACATCATAACACACATCAACAACTGCTAAGCAACACGTATATATGTAATTCAATTATACTATATAATCATAATATAGATTTATATATTATATATATTTCTTATTTATATATATTATATTTAATATATATATTATCACTATATTTGTATATAATCAATATATATATATATAGTCATACTATAATATATTATATATATATTCTATATATAATGTATAAGCTGGCATATGTATATGTATATAATATATATGATATATAATGTTATGTATATATATAAATAACACACACACACGACTCACACCAACACACTAATTATATTATTATTTTACTAGTAGTATATATATATCACACTACGATCACTTATGATTTAATTATTATGATTATTAATACGAATTTATGTAATACATAGTTTTAGTTAATTTAATATTTATATTAATATTTTGAATTATATATATTATTAAATATTAATTATATTAATAATAACAGACAATTTAATATACATAACATATTAATATACATGTTGTGTGTGGTGTATGTGTGTGTGTGTGTGTTGTGTGTTAGATAGATGGTCGCATGCTCGTACAGTACTGGTGTGTGTTGTGGTGTGGTGTTTGTGTTTGTGTTGTGTGTGTGTGTGTCGTGTGGTGTGGTGTGTTGCGTGTTTGTGTGTGTGCGTGTTTGTGTCGCTGGCGTAGACAAGCCGTCACACAGCATACACACACACAACACACACACATTACACATGTTACATATAGATTCTTTGGTTAGTGCTTTGTGTTTGTATAGTTAGATTAGTAGTTGATTAGTATTTGATGTATGTATTAGTATATGTTAGTATAGTATGTGGTATTGTATAGTGTGTATATTAGTGGCATATTTACGATATTAGTTTAGGATAGATGGTATATTTACAAGATTATACGAGTCACAGCTGTGTGGTGGTTTGGTATGGTAAATTTAGGTGTGTGTATGATGTTATTTTGGGTTTCAGCTGGGTTACAATTGGTCAGTTGTCTATGGTTATTCCATCCTGTCATGATATTGGTGTGGTGTTGGTGCATGGTTATGTTAAGTTGTGTGTGTGTCAGGTTGGGGTGGTGTGTGTGGGTTGGTGTGTTGTGTGTTGTGTTTGCTTGTTGGTTGTGGTGGGGTGTGTGTGTGTGCAACATTTGAGCTTGTGCCTACTAAGTCGAAATATTTTCATGCTATGAACTGGTGTTTATGGATGTAGAAACTGAAGTGAGGTTGAGTCGTTGAGGTACAGAGCTCACTGCCTCAAATGCTAACAAATGCCTATATAATTAGTTATGATTTTATTGGAGATTAATAATACACCTTTCAGATTCAATGTGATTATGTTTCAGACGTGGACAGAGACGTGTCAAATGGTGTCGATAGCTCTGCTCGCTCAGAGAAATTTAATTGGCGATAGTGTGCGCTCTGGCCTTGTGAATGCAGTCAATAATATAATTATGTACTGAGTATATATTTCACGGTCTTTCAACAGGTGGATAGGCACTGAGAAGCTTGGGTCTCTATACTATGATATATATAATATATACTATCACTCACCTCGGTTCATGCATCTTACAGGAAGTTGAGGTAAATTTTCATTTTAACTTATTCCAATTTTCCATGGCCAAATAATGCAATTTAGCAAAATATACATTGTGATGTATGTGAATATGTGAAGTGATGTGTGTCACTTTTATAATTATAATAGTGATATTATATATATATATTCTTGTTCCACTATAGTAGTGAGTATAAGGCGTAATACCTGATATATATATATCATTAGTGATTAGCGGCATGATAATGGATTATCTCACTACTTCACTAATAAATCCCGCCTTTCATATATCACTCACTTCTATAGTTACTTTCATCTACTCATAATCGCTCTATACATTACTACTCATATTAATTAATATTTTCTACTTAGTATATAGTATTATATAGTACAATCTACTTAAGGTCTATATTATTAGGTTTATAATGTAGTAGCTACACTAGACAATACCTAATTATTACTCCACATATCTGTGTAGCTCTATTGATAATTAGCTAAGGGAGAAGGTCATGAAATGGAGTACGCAGAAGGTGAAAATTGCATATAACATAAATATAACTGATGTGTTCAGTATTAGTTCGTAGTGGTTGTAACAGTTGTTAGTGCAATAGAGTGGATGTGAGTGTGTATCTGTATCGTATGTTTGTGCTGGTGTGTGGTATGCCTGCGATGTCTGGTGTGGATTACGAGTTGGTAGTTGTATGTGTACCTATGTGTGGTGTGAGATAGTCGCGGTGCATGTGTAGGTATGTTCGAGTGTGTGTGTCGCTGTATAGGTAGAGGTGTATATGTGATATGGGTTTGCATGTGTGTGTACCTGATTGATAGTGAGTGTGTGGGTGTTGATGGTGGTGGTGTTGTGATGTGCTGTGAGATGTGATGTGCTTTATCTGTGTGCTCGATAGTATCAATGTTATGGTCATATTAATGATATACACATGCATGAGTACAAAATTAATCAACGTATCAGGATATACGTTATGTATATATACACAATCTATCACTATAGGGTATATATATTACCTATTAACTATATATATTTATATCCCTAGTATTAATTAGCTCATGCAACTACTGAGCAATATAGAAATTATTTATTAACACCATTCGATATTATATAATATGTAGACACACACAGTATTACTGTAATTTACTGGCTCTCGATTATCACTATTTACATATATATATATATAGAGGTAAATTCTATTCAGTTCAACTCACTATGAATACACAGAAGTAATGGCGTTTCTTTCATGCTTTCAAAGTCTGGAGGTGTACATATCTATTTATGACAGGCCCTTCAACGGAATAAGTAGGGATGTAGGGTTGGGATTGTTGCTCTGAGATATGGGGTTGTTTGCGTGGTGCTCGCTGGCTTGGATGAGTAAGATTGAGTCGGTGTGGATGGCCTATAGATGATGTCGTCTTGTTGTGTTTGTGGTGTGAGAGATGAGTTGTGTTGTGGTCGTGTAGTGTATTGTCATAGCCAGGTCATTATCCTAATTATATCCACTTGACATCATAATGATAACAATTAGTTTAAAATCACTCTCACTAGTAAGTAGTGGCTTTAGCGTTTTCCGATTAGTCCACTAGAAGTATCCTACCTGAGATGGGTTATCAATAACTACTGATTGAAAGCTCGTGTAATGCATTAGGTCCAATAACTTAATATATGGTTATACATACCTAGTATATTCAGTACAATATATCCAGCGCTGTTACTTATTATTTATACATAGATTAGATTCAATAGTTTACTGGGAGTATATATATATTGTATTTTAATTTCTAGGATTATTACTGAGTAATTCTTTATAAGGTTCTTAAGTATAGATACTATAATATGGTTCTTCCAAGCGGGTGACAATGGAGGGTGTTAATGCTATATCTTATAGCTTACTCTGTGGGTAGGTTCACATTTTTTTCTCTTAAGGCCTAGTCAGTCAAGAAAGCATTCGAACTGGGGAAAGAGCAAACAAGCGACCTGTAATAAGAAACAATTAACGCACAATAGAAATGACGTGAGATCTCTAAATATGTTAACCACAAACACAAAAATAACAGGGCTGCACACAGCATATCCTATTATTAGGCTCTGGGAACTGGGAAAAGATCAAGTCACATTGGCACCATTTTGGAATTCAGAATATGTTCGCACTCTCCATACTCACTCCTATCACTAATTGAGTCTTCGAAAGTACATATATAGAATACTATCTTCAAAGGATAATTCCACATATCGAACCTATGGCCCAACATACAGTATACAGAGGTTGTACTGTGTTGCGCATGCATACTTATGCATTCAGCCAGAGAACTATGTCACAAAACACACTACCGTCGAGACTCAGCCGAAGAGAGTGTGCTGGCGCGCACTGCTGGACGGCGCTGAACACCGATCTATATACACTGTGCTAGAAAACCGGTCCTTAAAAGTGTCATTGTACAACGACTGGTTTTAACCAGAAGTCCTCTCATCCACTCGCACACTTTTGGTATGTTCACGCCAATATACCAGGTGGGAGTTTGAGAGCAGCCCAAACTATTCGCTTACCCATATAATCCCATCTTGCCTACGGGTCGCTTTTTGTCACCTTCAAGATAAATGGTGGCCACATACATGGGCTTAGGCTCGAGCCAGACGCAGCCGACAGATGAAACGTATCAGTATAGATATCCGCTCGCATGACTCATTATTAGTGACTATCCTATTTGGCGGGAAACTTGCAGAGTTGACGCGTATCTAACTGTGGTGAATCTGCTTCCTAGCATCGCACAAAGGAGTATGGGTAGGACCTGCACTAGCGCGAGAGTTTTTCTGACGAGCTCTTCTCTGCTCGCTTCGGGTTAAGTATATACAAGCTGTTGAGCTCCTGCAGAGAGGCGACATGAATATAGGACCACTCAGCTCCAAAGGACTATATCATCTTTCTTTCGGTTCACATGATAGGCAATATCTCAAAGTAAGATTAAAATTACTCGGCAGTATTCTATGCGCTTCAGGCCATTCGTGGGTGTTTTGTAGAATTCCTCCTGATATAGAACGTTCGCAATATTAACTGGATTACTTGTCATTCACACAGCCCGAGAAAAATACCGTCTGGGACTAACATATTGAATTTTGAGAGTTTTTTCGACATACAATCCGATGTTCACGCTACCGCGCAGCGGATCTTCGGGGCAGAAGCCTGTTTTTTGTTAACAAATGTTACTAGCACTCGAATGGGCTTTGGAGGAGTTTGGGAGGAAACGACGTGTTTCCTAGGCGATTTACACTTAGTTTTTTCTCTAGTATTATAGGACCTCACATATGATTAGACGGATATAATATACTTATCCAATATGAATGGGTGTGGTGGGCCTCGAGGGTATATTATCTCCCCACAGTTAGGTTTTGATACTAGGGTTCTATTAGGCATCAAAAGGTCGCAAACACTTAGGTTCCATTCATGAGTATTCAGTATATATCAATTACCAAGGTATTTTCTATCACTCGAGGATAAGGAGTCGGCTATACCTGCTCATAGGGGCATTGTCATCCTCGTCAACTACCAAGGCTAAAAACTAATTCCATCCTTTCCAGTTATCAGTGAGAGACACTAACTACCGGGTTCGTAATTGTACCCCTTTGGCGAGCTCTTGAGGGAAGAGGTAAGATACTGCTTATATGACTCTCACTCGCAACCGAACAGTACATTCCAAAAGAGGTCACCAAGTACTCAATATCCGACATAAATACGTTGCTCCTCGCGCACCGAATCTAGAGGCCATACCACAGAGGTCATTCCGTTTTATGTAGAGGTATATTTCTCATGACTGCACAGGTGAACACCACCCCTTGTACCAGGATGATTCAGCAGCATACTCTCGGGCCAGTCAGTGGTTGAGAGGGAGCGCAGAGTCAGGGTTCTCTCGCTATGTCCGTAACACCTTCGAGAGAAGCGCGCGAATTGTGGCGATATCGAGATGGGCGCTGTTCAACGTTCGGACAGGAAAACAGAGTGGTGAAGACTATCATCAGTTAGTGTCTGTTGATAGCAAATCGCACTCGAAAAACACAGGCTCAAATGACTAGTCAGAAGCATGCTGCAGGCACGTTTCTCCGTTCCGATATGGAGTGCACGCGTCCTCATCACATCGCGAGAGAGAAATTGGGAATCAATCACATCCGCAATACTGAGGGTATTGTAAGGCACACAAAGAATGATAAGCCGCCTCAATTTGAAACAATATTGACTCCACAGATGGTGCAGAGGGTATGGAAATCGAAGGACAAGTCTCAAGGAAGTACGATGGAACAACGAAGGGGAAGCTTATCCTTATCCTCGGGTATACCCACCAGGTTTTGTGGCCATTGTTCGGAGTCTGATGGACTTCTACTCTTGGAAAACTTCGGTCTTGCACTTATTATATTAAGCATGATCTCGAAGAGCGGGTTAATGAAAAATTAAAAGAAGACGATTCACTGTATTATTCCATGAAAGTCTATGACCTTCAATATGGACTGGAAAACGATGTCGAGCGCTAACGCTGATAATGTTAGGGCAGCAACAACCATAATTATACCAAAGTAATGTTTTGTAACAAACTCTTTAGTTGCCCTAATACCCATTCCTTCTTTATAAGCTTTGTCTATTCAAGATTATAGCGCCCTTATCCCGTCTTGCATGAAGCAAGGGTCCAAACAGTCCGGGTGCCTGTTGGTGGTCAACAACTTGTTAGTTGCTTTTGGCACATTTAGAACATTATAAAACTAGCCACACTTTCTGGCCATATTAACGAGCTTGTTACACAAAAGGAAGGTTCAGCCATTTCTTAGCGATCAATTTTGCTTGAAATAGGGGCACAGATTGAGAGCACCTTGTTCTGCAAGAGCAATTCAAACATCTGCAACAGAGTCCTTGTGCCAATGGTACAATCTGCGAATACCGCGTCTAACCTAACACCGAATTTTGCCCTCATGGACTAGTAATAGCCGAACCTAAATTTCATCATTTTATGTTCTCAACTCAGAGGAAGAAGGATTAGCTTTTTCCTGACCAACACACAAGCTTGTAAACCTATTACAACTTAATATCAGCAACGCTATCACCACAATTTTTTCTAGCCAACAGTGAAAACCACCAATTGGTCTCAAACTACGAGGTTTTTGTGCCATAAAAACCTCTTGAGGGCTAATGTTAGATCACCTTATATCAAATCCTGCCAAGTAGGATTTCATGCTTAGAAAAGATATATGAAAATATAACTAACAGAATCAGTTGGTAGCTAGAAAAACGTAAAAAGTTAGATGAAGATCAAACAGGTTTTATACCAAATAGATGAACTACAAAAGTACTCCAAATAATAGAATCAATAATTGATAGAACATTAAATGAGAAGAAATATGCTTTGGTAGCCTACCTAGATTTAGAAGAGGCTTTTGACTCAGTAAATCACAAAGCAATAATAACAAAGACTGCCAAACTAGGTATTGAGCAAGGTGACCTCCAAATACCATATTAATGGATGAAAACTTAACCCCAAAAACAATTGCCAGCATGTTTTACTAATTTATAACCTTATTCAAAATAAAATATACTACATAGACCACATAAATGACCCAAAAACTAATAATAGGAGATTTTGATGCTCACCATACAAGTTGGAACCCAAAATTGAACCTAAAGTATATAAACAAAACAAGCAAAAGCCTATTTAAAATGATACAAATAAAATATGCTGTTAACTTTCCCCAGACAGACGACAAGAATAGACCCTAGAAATGCAAAGGAGAGCACATTAGACTTAATTCTAGGTTCTGCTCTAAACCTACCTACAAATAGACAAGCTCTGACTTAGAAAGTGATCACTCACCAATAATAGGAAGAGATGCCACAAAAAAGTCCTCAAAAGAAAAAAAAGGAAGTGCACTAATGAAGGATGGCTGAACTAGCAAAGAGAACTAAATAAAACAGTTGCAACAAAAATAGAGTCACTCATAGAAATAACAGACCTTATAAAAGCTACAGGAAAAAAACTTTAAGTTTGAAGAATATTAGAAAGAAGACCAAACTGAATAAGCCATGGCAAAAGGCAAAGAAATTGTTAAAGAGAGAAACAGAGCCTATAATAAATGAGCTAAATATATAATAGAGAAAGAAAAAAAGCCTTGAAAAAAATTCTGTTCCACAATAGGGTTCAACACCCTAATAAAAAAGATCTGAAAAAAAGTTCTCCTAAACACCCTAAGAAATATAGAAATAAATAATAAGATCACACACACACACAAATAAAAAAAAATCCCAGCAATAAAAATGATAAAGGATATGGATCTGATGAAATTCCCTATGAATTCTACAAAAATTGTCTCACAAAAATCCTGACAAAAAACACAAGATTAAGAAAACACTTACACAGACTGAAACTAGAAACTGAACCAAGCTGCAGATGGTGCCAACATTTGGAAGAGACAAGAAACATCTAACACTACAATGTCCTGGATTTCACTCTATTAAAACCAAACTGTTAGAGGTATCAAAAAAAGATAAAAAGAACTAATCCTAATATCTCCCTGCTTATAACACGAGACAATCCTCCACTAGTTAAGAAGTACTACATTCTTAGACATTATGATCTTGCAAAGATAAAAAAAAAAAAAAAAAACATGAAATTCAGTAGATACAAGAAAATCTTCAGACAAGAAGACCAGAAAACAAGATCCAGGGAATATAGACATAAAATATCTAGAACCCTATAAAAGAAAAAGGACATTATCTTGAAGTTTGTGTTGTTTTAGGCTCCTTTTCGCTTCATAGGCATTGTTAGATTCACTTTCTAGAGTCTTTGGGGGCTGTTCTTGCTGGAAGTAGCAAGAAACTCCGTTTAAAGAGGTGAAATACGTGGATGATTGGCAGGTGTTTTGATGCCAATGATATTTTTTTTTTTTTTCTTCTTTCTTTCTTTTGGTCATTGATGTATGGCTCCTTCAAGTTTTTAGTTGAAATTATTAAGGAATGTATGGGTCTCCTCCTATCTTGTGTACATTGCAGATGTTTCAGAAATACTAACATATCTTGAAATATTTGCGAGATCTTGCATTCCATTAACCTTCAAGGTTACAGGGTCTCGATCATTAATTGATATTGTCTTCTTTGGTCACGTATATTTGAATTTCTGTGTCCAAGAAATATATGAATAAGTTTTAAAGAATGAATATGTATACAAGGAAGTGAATATATGTGGTTTTGATATTGAATATGATAGAAAAGCTTAGAACATTTCAATAAGTGATCAAGATATATAGATTTGTAATCTTATTGAATGAGAACTCTCACAGGAAAACCCAAAGAAAAAATCTACCAGATTCACAGTATCTAAAAACAGAATCTAGAATAGTAAAAATAAGGTACAAAGGTTAACCTTCAGTTTAACCTTGTGTTTATTGCTTTTCCTTTATGGAGTCTGTACTAACATCTAACAGTTTCATACAAATACTTTGCAACCACAGTCTGAGCAAAGGCAGTGAACACCACCCTTGTGTTACAATTACTAGTGTCTAAATCATACATGTCTCAGGGAAAGCAAAATGGATCAGAAAGTGTAAATACATTTTAAAAATAGGACCTGCAATAAAATGAAAATATGAACATATTGAGAAAATGTGTCAAGATTATTGTGCTTCTTAAATGGGAAAATGTTCCTTCATGTTTCTCATGGGTTTTGCTCATGTGAAGGCATTTTATGGTGTAAAATAATAAATAAATTTGGTAGATTTCTGATAAGCTCTTTGTTATTGTTGAAAGATGTAGAGACCTGGTCAAGTTGCTACAGGTTTTATGGTCTTGTATATCGGTGTAAGTAGATATTTAGGCATTCCTGGTTAGGCTGTACATTCAGATATAGTTTGTCAATACAATAAGACACAAACACTGTTGATATCTATGGATGCCTTAGACTATTTACATGAGATTTTTGTTTTTGTATGGTATCAAGGCTATCAGTGGTATTTCAAAGAGACAATGCAAAGAGGAAAGTAAAATCCAGGAAAGTAACTACAGTAAAAGGTGCTATTATAAACAATAAAGCTTGTTTGATTAGATCTCTGCAGAAATGGATGGAAGTAAATTATTAATTTTGTTGGCATTCACTTACCCCAATTCAAATTCAAGGCAGTGACATTTGAAGGAGGAATTAATCATGGAAAGTAGGAGTTTGTTTGGGTAACTATGTTAAAAGTTGGTATCTAGCAGCCACCCTTGCTGCATATAGAGCTCCTGTCCTTGCAGGGGGGTTTTAGTGTGGCCTTTGTGTGGTTCTTTTTTTTCTTATAACTTCTAAATTCCCTATTATACCATATACCAAGATCTACAAGTACAAAGCATACACTTACATGAGCTTGTTTCCTTTTCAATAACTTCTTAACAGTTTTCTCTTACTGCAAAATCCTATTCATTTTATATGGGACTGTGTTGCTACATTGCAGAAATTAATTACACATAAAAATGAGATAAAAGCTACAAAGTAAAGAAATAAATATGAAAACATTAGTCAGTGTTGCTCTTTGTCTGAAAGGAACTTCATACAGAATGTTATATAACTGATAAACTGTTACATGTCACCCACTCAAATTATAGGATGTTTTGTATTTCTAGCGTGGTTAGTAATTCAGTAATCAAAATATGAACATGCTATGAAAATAGATGCTTTTTTGCATAAAGAGCATGTCTTTAAATTCTGTATTTCATAATTGTTGTTGGTTCATCTAACTTCAACTTATTTCATTACTTTATGTTTGGACTTTGTAATGGCAAAACAGTGCTGGCAGATTCTATTTTGGTTTGGATTATGTAATGCATTCTTTAAGAAAAAAACTTTGTAAGGCCTGGTAATTGTGACATGTGTTGAGTACATCATTTTATAACTATGAGTGTAAATTGGTTATTTCATGTAATTTAGAGGTTACTCTGTAACTTCATGTATGAAAGAGAAAATATATGTATATAAATAGATTGAGATTTTTCATTATCTTCAACCACAACTTATTGGGATAATTAATTAAACTAAACTTCATCTTTTAATAAAAAATATATATAACAAATACATATATATATATATATCTAACTAGCAGGTAAAGGGCCAATAACAAGTGCTATAACTTGAAATGCAATGTCATGCAGTCAGGTACACGTATCATTGCCCGCGGGTAGACAATGCAAGGGGTTTTCAAATCCTGAATCTGCATACTCAGAATGTCCTTATCGATACCACGGAATATCCCACTTGCACGTGTCTTTTCATGCATATTGATAGTTGCTTCCTTCCCTACCAAGGAAGTAATGGCCCACAGGAATCTCTCTCGTAAGTCTGCTCGACAGTCTTGCTGAGTTGCCTTTTCCTCAGTCTGTGTTCCTTGCATTTCCTCCATCTGCAACAAATACTGATATAGATAACAAGATTCTGAAATTTTACTTGCAACTACTGGCATTATACCTGAAGAGTATTGTAACAGATATTATGCTATCTAAACAATTATAAATCTTGAAAATACACACAACCTGAATAGACCACCAATACTGTAATTCATTCGACAAAAAGCAAGCACGAATGAAAATCTATTAAGGAAGACAATCTTTAGGAAATCCTTCTCACATCAATAGAAACCTTCTATAAAATACATTATGTGAGCCTCCACAGCTGGCACATGTACAAGACTGAGCAGGGCAATTTGAACTGTCATGACCAGGTTGAGCACATGGAGGGTGGCGGGCTGTGGAGTGACAGTGTTTGGCTGGGTGGCCAAAACACCAACATTTCTGACATTGATGAAAAAGATAGATTTAAGATAGATAATTATAATATAATTAGAAAAGACAGAAAAAAATCAAATTAGTGGAGGGCTAAGCTTAGGAATCAGAAAAGAAATACAATTTAGGGAACTAAATTCTAAATGATATGTATGAACGTAGGATTGAAATCCTAGGAGTTAAAATACAGTACAAAGAAAAGTGGCTAAATATTATATTATAATACAATCCATGTAATAAAATAACAGGAAAACAATTTCAATAATACTATGACCAATTACAAGACCCAAAGTTAATTACAGGACACTTTAATTTGTATCAACCCAATTGGAACACAAAACAACAATAAATAAAGTAACATAACAGGAAAAGATTTGGTTAAATTAATAAATCAAAATAATATTCTGCTATTAACACCTAAAGGACAAATAACTAGAATTGACCCAGTAACAAATAAAGAAGCTACATTAAACCTAGTTTTGGGATCACCAACAGTAGATCATTTAGAAATTATAACAGGCCCACACTTAGCTAGCAATCACCTTCCAGTATTTATAAAAGAGGAGAATTACCAAACGTATTCCACAAACTTAGAAAGAAAGTGGAAATTCACAGAAGAAGGATGGTCTAGATACATAGAAATGTTAGAAATACTTCTAGAACTGATAAAAAACACTAGAGAAAAACATTTCAGATTTGAACCTAAAAAAATAAATAATAAGTCTAACAAACCTTGGTGGAATAACAAATGCAATGAAGTAATAAGAAAAAGAAACAAAGCTTATAACAAATGGAGAAAATGACTAAGCACAGAGAATAGGAAGAAAAAGAAAAGAAAAGAAAAAAGAAAAAGAAAAGAGAGAGAGAGAGAGAGAGAGAGAGAGAGAGAGAGAGAGAGAGAGAAAGAAGTAAAACCGAAGAGAAGAGAAGAGAGAGCCAGAGAGACCAAAAAAAAAAAGCAAAGTAAACTTTCCAGTGATCCAAATATAAAAAACTGTAAATATCTAAAGAAGATTACGAAAATATAACAAGTAAACAAGCAGAAAAACTACTAACAAGAATAGAAAAAGAAATACTAAACAGTAACAACCAAGGTGATATAAAACAAAGATATAATGCTAGAATTAGCATATGCTATAAAAAAAAAAAAAAAAAGGCATATGGGCCAGATTACATCACATACGGATTCTACAAAAAATACCCCGCAAAATATAGTAGAAATTATCTTAAAAAAACTAAATATTGGGAACTAGGTGAATATCCACAAATGAAAATAGCAATAGTTAACCCAATATACAAACCAAGAAAAGATCCAGCTAAAATCAACTCGTATAGATGTATTAGTAGAACACCATCGATTGGCAAACTTTTCGAGACATTACAGCAAGAAGAGTAAATTGGTGGTTAGAAAAAAATAAACTAGACGAAGACCTAATAGGATTTAGGCCCAATTGTAACACAACAGATGCAATACAAATAATTGAAATAATAAGACAAGCTATTAAAGAAAAAAAATATGCTCTAGTAAAATGTCTAGAGATAGAAAAAGCCTTTGACTCGGCTAATCAAGATACCATCTTGATAAAAGCAAAAAACATAAGCTTAGGAGGTAGAGTAATAAGATGGATAAATAATTTTCTAAATGAATAGAACTTTCCAAATCCAAATTGGCAAACAAAGATCTACTATTGGGAAATTACTGAATGGAGTCCCACAAGGATCCCCAAATGACATAACTCTTATAAAAACAAATGAGAACCTAGTAGAAGCAGTAAATAATCTTGAACATAGCCCACACAAAATAAAAGAATGGGCAGAAAAATGGAATCTTAAAATAAATTGAACTAAATGTGGAGTAAAGTGCTTCACAAACAAAACAATTAAACAAAACCCAAGAATAAAAAAAAGTGATGAAGAAATAAAATACCATATGATCCTACGAATGATATTTGATGCTCCGAAAATAACATCGAGAAAACATATTGAACACACAAAAACAAAATCAATGAATAGAATGAAAAAAAAAAAAAAAAAAAGCATCCCTAAAATGGGGAGCAAATAGAGAGACTTTGATAAAGTTCTTTAACATTTATATAAAATCTGTCATAGAATATGGCTGCTGCAGCTTAAACTCTGTTCTATCCTACTCTATTTCTTCCACTCTATAAGATCGAGGTGTCTATTTCCCTCCAACTATGCACATTGCTCTCTTAAACCTTTACCGCATCTTACTAAGCAAGAAATGTTACCTTAATCTGACACTTCAGATTCCTGGTTCTCATGATCATTGGATTCCTCCTTGACATCTGCATCTTCTGTTTCAAAGTCTGGAGGGTACATTCTTGCAACCTCACGGAAGAAGTAGTGGTTGATGTTACTGTGGGTGTGCTGCTGCTGAAATAGGAGCCGAGCCAAATACTGTTTGTAAAACTGTGGCCGATTGCCAGGTTTCACGGTCCATTCCTGGACGTCACGAAACAATAGTTCAACACTCTGAGTGTGGGCTTTAGCATTTTCCTTGTCCGTGACGTCCCCTGAGTGGTTTATCACCTGATGAACGTAATCATGGTCACTAATGGGACTGTACGCATTCCACCTGTTACTTACAATGACAGTTCCTGGGAGAATATATTTCAAGATCAATGACATCAGATTCTCAGTTAATGGTTCTTCAAGAGGGGCAATGAAGTAGTTCTTGCTATCGCGCTCAATGCCACCAAACACCCAAATCTGGCTCTGCGACTTGCCCTCCTCGTGCTTCATCTTCCCAAACAAGGTCTCGTCTATGTCCACCACAACGCCTGGCCCACCAATCGGCTCCTGATTATCCACCCAGTGCTCAGTCACCTCAGCGAAATACCTCTGCCATACCGACCCCGTGGCCTCCGACAAGCCAAGGCACTGCTTCAAGGTCTCATAATCCCATTGCTTGCTCAGCCAGTGGTTAGCGAAACAAATGACCTTGTACGGCTCCATTTTGACACCAGAGAGGAGAGACCCTTTATAGTCACTCACTTTATAGTGACACCGCTTCTTCCTGTGGTGAATCTTCCTAGTGGCACCGCAGTACCAACTGTGAGTCTCTGCTCGGTAACGACAAATGTTCTTGCAGTTAGGGCAGATGACCTCCAAAGGCAACGCTCCATGATCTCGTAAATACGCTATGGCGGCTTCGTTGTTTTTGTAGAATTTCTGAATGAACTCGAAATAGTTACATTCACACCCGGAACAAACTCTGGCCATCTTGAATTGTTTTGAATTCAATGCTACCACTCACGCCTGTTTTTGTCACTATTACTACCACTTCAGTGGGCTTTGGGGGAGTTTGGGGGACGATCTGGGATTTTTTTTTTCCAATTTTATAAAAGTTATCATTAATTTGTGGCAGATACTAGTGATTTCTTTTCAGAATGTATTGTTCTGTAAGTTATTACATGGTAAGGTTGGTATTCGTATGTTTGCTTAGTTGCTTACTCAAATTATACCAAAGTGAAACTATTCATACTCCTTTATTTTAGAGCTGAAGACATCTTCTAAAGTTGTCACTGTAATTAACACAGTAAAACACTATATTCGATTTCTCACAGTTCTGAAAATGTTTTACTGTTCCCAGATAACATGTCAATGAAAATGTTTCTTCTTTTACTTAAGTTCACTAGCGTACATCACCTTATGCGCTATGTAATTACGAGCAGATGACACAATATCAGTATATAGTTTAGTGCCTCAGATATTAGCCAGACCGTACCTTTGTAACAAAATCCTCCACCGCGTATGGTACCACTGCTCAGCGCGTAGTTTTCGCTTCCGCCGCCAGGTGTGCGATCAGCTGTTCGAAACGTAAACATCAACAGCTGAGCAGGTTCTCTGGAGGAGCGTCTTCATGCATAAACACCTTATTAGAGTAAACAGTGCCATTGAATATCCAAATGGAAAGCACTCAAATAGATGCAGGGGAAGATCCTGGTATACTGAATTCAAACATTACTGAAATAATGAGAATATAAGGAAAATGGTAATGAAAAATGGATTCCAACAAAATTACTTTCCAAGGGAAACGGCCGTCCATTATCAATCTATCCTACACTTACTAGCCCACATAAATCTGCCCCCACACTTTTTGGTAAATAGGAAATGCGGAATTGGCAATGGACCGAAGTCAAAACAAAAGTGCTGCGTTCGGAACTCTTCGTCTTGCTCGTCCAGATAACTAGCCTGCAACTGTCAATGTTTACATACCAAAGTCATCAAGATGTCATCTTGTCCTGATCACTCAGCTTCTCAGGAGGGCAAGCCCTCCCAAAACTTAGCTCGTTGTTGTCGTGGGAGGGCTTAGGGGACGGGGACTGAGAGCTAATGTAGAGGATTATCCCTACCTTGGGCCTCAGCCTTTGCGTCAGCTAATTTTGCTTGGTCCTTTTTTCTCTTCTTTCCTCCTCTGTATCTTCTTTGTTCCCTTCTATCCTGTTTCTAAAGTGTGAGAGCCGTGCTGGGAGGATGAAAGGCTGGCTTTGTGTCTGTCACAAATAGCCTCCAGGAGCCATGGGCACGGTATTCCCTTGGTTAATTACCCCTTATGGGAACCCTAAGGGGTAAACCGTTTCTTTTCCCCAGTTTGTTCAGGCTCACCATGGCCTGTAATAAAGAATCTTTACCCTTAATAGAGGCATTAAGGCTTGCCCCTTCATCAAAGAGCCTATCTGAATTTGATATTGATGGTTTTCCGACCCCTGCCCTTCCTTTGACCACGATCCAACCACTGATGCTAATACCCCCTCTTCGACACATGAACAACTCTAACCGTTCTGAAACACCCACCCAGGTTATTACTCAACCACTAGAAAACACCTCTTCCTCATCCCCAACATTCTCCTCTTCATCCCCTGCTGCACAACCCTCTTCAATGTCAACGTCCCCTTATAACTACTCTTCACCCCCCCCCCCCTGCAGTACTACTCCACACCACACCACCCCATCTTCCTCTCTCCCTAGTCCTTCTACTACCTCTACCTCTGCAAACCTTCTGAGTACTCTATTTGGCTCAACCAAATGAGATCTATTTTTTGTGATTCCCCCCACAGCCCACTATTCTGAGAATACCCTTCTCTTTCAGCAGGGCCTCCAGAAACAAGTAGGCAAGGTTACCCTTTGCAGCTGCTCTGATCGTTCACGCCTTATCATGGTTACATCTGAAGCCCAAGAGTTAATGCTTGTGCTGTAATTGTTTCTATTCTGCCAAATGCTTGTCCCATGGCCAACGTAAATCCCACATCAATATTGCCAAGATTAGCTTCCACAGACAAGACCTCCCCCATGAGGTTTATAATGGTGGATTGTCTTATCATGTCTGACAGTATCAACCCCTTCCTCGTCAATGTCAAATATGTTGGCGTGAAATTAACAGGCAAACTTGGAGAATGGAACATAAAATGCAAGCAATGGGCCTCAAACATAAACATTGATTGCACATATAGCACATTTTATCCAACTGAAATAGAGCTAGACCCCAAAGATCTGAAGGACAAAATTAAACCAATGGTATAATAAAATCATTAGAATAGATAAAATATCCAGTGTTAAAGAAAGCACATAAAAGTGGGCTCCAACGAAATCTCAGAATAACTTTCAAGGGACAATTACCAAAAAGTGTTGCTATAGGACACATCCTTGACTTATAAAGTGATCACTTACCAATAACAATAAAAGACAACACCACACAATAATCTTCTCAATTAATTAAAAAAAATAATAATTAAATAAATTTTGCTAATGAAAGATGGCTGAACTACCAAAGGGAACTAAATAAAAGTTGCAACAAATATAAAGTCACTCATAAAAAATGACAGATCTTATAAAAGCTACAGGAAATTTTTTTTTTTTTAAGTTTAACCCATCAGCGATGAGCAAAAATTTTGGCAAGTTTACGTATGCACCGGCTTGTTGGCGCGCACCGGCAGTTTCCCCTGTTTGCGCCTGGCTCGATCGGTAGTTTGCGAGCGACATATAGCACCTAAAAGCTTTTATTTTGCTAAAATTTATAAAAATATTAAAATTTTGAAGGTTTACCTTCACTTTAGGTGCCATTGCCTAATATCTTTACCATATAAATGAAGCTGCTACTACTGGAGAAAAACAACCTCCGTCCGACGAGCCAGTAGCGTGGGATTGGTAACGACATGATGCCCCGGCGTTTGGTCCACAACAGCCATGGCATGTACGTATGTGACACTCGGCGCCAATGGGTTAAAGAATATGAAAAAAAGACAAATTGAATAAACCTTTTCGGATTGCAAGACAAAGAAATTGTTAGAGAGAAATAAATCCAATAATAAATGGAAAACATTGATGAAACAGAAATCAAAAAGAATATAAAAAAACTATTAGCAAAAGCTAAACAGATAATAGAGAAAGAAAAAAGTCCAGAAAAAGTCTGTTTCACAATAGAGTTCAAAACCTCATTTAAAAAAGACCTGGAACTTCATAAAATAAATAAATATATAAATAATAGGAAAGACAACACAGAATAACTATTCATTAATATAGAACAACTAACCAGTCACAGAAATAAACAAATTAAAAATATTCAAAGAACACCAAAAACATCAAACATCCTAAAAAGAAAGTCAGATTCTGCAAGGGAAGAACAAAACACCCCAAGAAATATTGAAATAAATAGTAAGATTGCAGAAAAAGAATCCATTTCAGCAATAACAAATAAAAAAAATAATAAAGCATATGGACCTAATGAAACTCCATATAAATTCTACAAAAATTGTCCCCCCAAAATATTGACATAATTATAAAATAAACACAAGATTTTAAGAACACAATAATAAACTCCATTCAAAAACCAGGAAGAAACCCTTCAGAATCAAAATCATACAGATTCATCAGCAGAATAACTTGCCTAGGAAATATTTGAAAATATAATAAGAAAAAGATTAAACTGGTGGCTAGAAACAAATAAACTAGACATACACATAACAGGAAATGCTATCAAAGAAAAAAGTGAGAAAAAAATCCCTAGTAATATGCACAGACTTAGAAAAAGTCTTTGACTCTGTAAACCACAATGCACTACTAATAAAAATCACTTATCTTGGAATCAAAGGAAATATACTTAACTGGACATGTAATTTTCTAAAAGAAAAAAACATTAGTCTTCATAGAAAAAAGAATGGGCAGACACTTGGGATTTAAAAAGAAACCTAACAAAAGTAAATTACTGTTTAGCAAATAAAAGAAAAATACAATTACCAAAAATCTAAATCAACAATGAACTAGAATTCACTAAGTCAAGATATATTAGATCTAAGATTCAATGTTCCAAAAGTAAAATAGATTAAACATACATCAAACATCAAAGTGAAATCTGTAAACAGAATAAACATAATTAAAAATATATCCTCATACAGCTGGGGAGCAAAAAGAGAATTCCTAAGATACTAGCAACATAATAAAAAACATAAAAGAAAAAAGAAAAGGACAAGGGGAAAAACAGTTAAACAAAACTCTCACAGAAACCATCACGTCAAGGATAACACCCCATACCCATGGCCCAGATGAGAAAACAGAAAACAAGATGTATGTCTCACAAGAATCACAAGATTAAGAAAATGCCTACACAGACTGAAATTACAAACTGAACCAAGCTGCAGATGGTGCCAACATCCAGAAGAGACAGTAGACCATCTAACACTAAAATCTCCTTTCACTCCAATTATACCAGACTGTTACAGGTATTAAAAATGAAAATAATTAATCCTAGTATCTCTCTACTTACAACAGGAGACAATCATCCACCAGTTGTGAAGTACTACTCTTAGACACATGATCTTACAAAGATCAAGAATAATAAACATCATATGAATCAGATTAAATCAATAGATACAAGAAACCTTTAGACAACAGAAAGAAGACCAGAAAACAAGATCCGAGGAATATAGACATAAAACATCTAAAACCCTTAAAAAAAAAAAAAAGAAGACATCTTGAAGTTAGGTTGTTTTAGGCTCCTTTCTGCTTCAAAGGCAATGTTAAATTCACTTTCTAGAGTACTTAGAGACTGTTCTTGCAGAAAGTATCGAGAAACTATTTAAGGTGAAATACGTGAATGATTGACAGGTGTTTTGATGCCAATGAGACATTATGGGGCAAAAGATTTTTTTTTGGGGTGGGTCATTTATCTACGACTCATTCAAGGTTTTGATTGAAATTATTAAGGAATGCACGGGTCTCTTCCCACCTTTGCAACAAAAGTTGTGGATGATTGGAGTGACTGTGAAAAGTAACTTTGCTTACTTGTTTTTGGAGGCACTGTTGAGAGTAGTGGGCTGTGGGAGGAATCTCAAAGAAACGGAGTTAGAGACAGTAAAAGGAAAAGAGGTAGAGACAGTAAAAGGATAAGAGGTAGAGACAGTAAAAGGACAAGAGTGAGAGGAAGATGGGGTGGTGTAGAGAAAGTTTCTGTTGAGTGGAGTAGTTCTGTTGGGGGGAGGACAATAAGGATGAAGAGTAGGAATAAGGGAAGAGGGGGTAGACATTGAAGAAGACTGTGCAGAAGAATATGGAGAAGAGAATGTTGGGAGAGTGGAAGGGGTGCATTCTAGAGGTTGAGTAATAACCTGGGTGGGTGGTTCAGAATGGATAGAGTTGTCAGTAAACATTGAGAAAGTATTAGTATCAGTGGTCGGAGCTGTGGTCAAACGAGAGGCAGGGGTCGAAAAACCATCAAAATTGAATTAAGATAGGCTAGTTGATGAAGGGGTAAGCCTTAATGTCCCTATTACAGATAAAGACTCTTTATTATTGACCATGAAGAGCCTGAATAATATGAAGAAAAGAAATGGTCCCTCTGGGTCCCTATAAGGGGTAAAAGCTAGGCAATTAACCATCCTCTTGACATATGGCCAGCCTTTCATCCTCTCAGCACGGCTCTTACACCTTAGGAATAGGACAGAAGGGGATGAAGATATGTAAGAGGAAAGGAGAAGATAAGACCAAGCAAGATTTGTTGAGGCGAGGGCTGAAGTCCAAGGTAGGGGCAATCCCTATACTGGGCTCCAGTCTCCATCTCCTAAGCCCTCTCATGACAACAATGAGGAAGGTATTGGGAGGGAATTGTGGAGCAAGCCACTTGTACTAGACATAAGTGTACAGCTGTACCCTTATGTCAACCTGACAAACACTTGTGTACTCATTTTGATTCATTAATTTATCATTGTTTATCTTCTACACCTTTACCCATTTTTGTGATTAGGTTATATTGCTACTTGGAATTATCTATTGTGAATGACACTGAAAAGGCTACAAACTTTTTGCTAAAACCAATACTAATGGGAATTATTCCAGCTATGGAAGGGTTTCAGGTTTTAGGTATGTATAAAAAAAGCCAATGTTTTTCAGGAATTTAATTGCCACTCATATGAATGAAAGATGGATGAATTGCTTTAAGTGTATAAATAACATACAGTGTATTCTACTGCATCATATAAAGCAATAAATGTATTTATATATATATTCATTTCTTCCACAATTATGGTGAAGAGGATTCTTCACACATTCTGCAGCAAACATTGGTGGAGTTAATGGCAATTTTTATCATTTATTGATTTCCTTGTATTCATGTATTAAAGTAAGGAAATGGAGAGAAAGCTTGATGAAAAAGAAAAAAAATTCAATAACCTTTCTCTTTTCAACAGACTATCTGTTGCGGTGGTGGAAGTTGGTTCGCTGGGTTGGGACACACTCGTAACTGTGAAACCGTACTCTTCAACATCTCAGGCCACGTCAACCATCCTTGGACCATTGAAGAAGAAACATCTGTTAATCTGAGGGAAATGATTAAGCTCCATGCTGGTGGTGTCACTGAAGGCTGAGATAACTTACTTGACAATATCCCAGGTGGTTCCTCAACACCCAGTGCAGGGCCTGATCCATCACTTCGGATCAGTGATTGAAGAACGCATGGCTGACTTTGAAGCCACCAAGCAGGCCATTTCAAATTAAGATTGCAAGAGGGAATAATTCTGGTAATTGTTGTTGGTTCATCTAATTTTAGCTCATTTTATTACTTTGTTATGTTTGGACTTTGTAATGGCAAAACAGTGCTAGCAGATTCCATTTTCGTCTGGGTTATGTAATACATTCTTTAAGAAGGATTCTTTCTGAGGCCTGGTAATTGAGACAAATGTTGAGTACATAATTTTCTTTATAACTATGAGTGTAAATTGGTTATTTAATGTAATTTAAAAGTTATTGTGTAACTTCATGTATGAAAGAGAAAATATATGTATATATATAGATTCATTTTTTTCATTATCTTCAGACATAACTTATAGGGATAATGAATTAAACTAAACTTCTTCATCTTTTAATAAAAAATATATATAACAAATACATATATATATATATATCTAACTAGCAGGTAAAGGGCCAATAACAAGTGCTATAACTTGAAATGCAATGTCATGCAGTCAGGTACACGTATCATTGCCCGCGGGTAGACAATGCAAGGGGTTTTCAAATCCTGAATCTGCATACTCAGAATGTCCTTATCGATACCACGGAATATTCCACTTGCATGTGTCTTTTCATGCATATTGATAGTTGCTTCCTTCCCTACCAAGGAAGTAATGGCCCATAGGAATCTTTCACGTAACTCTGCTCGACACTCTTGCCGAGTTGCCTTTTCCTCAGTCTGCGTTTCTTGCATTTCCTCCATCTGCAACAAATATTGATTTAGATAACAAGATTCTGAAATTCTAACCTACAACTACTGTCATTTATACTTGAGTATTGTAACAGATACTGTGCTATCTAAACATTCATAAATATTGATAATACAGAAGTTGGAAAGACCACCAATACACTGTGTTTCATTAGACAAAAAGCAAGCATGAATGTAAATTTATTAAGGAGGACAGTCTTTAGGAAATCCTTCTCATAACAAAAGAAACATTAGCATTAATTAGAAAAAATGTACAGGGAAATCAAAATGACTAAAATCACATTAAATCTTTTAATGGTCAACTAATCCATCGCCTAATTCTAATGCACCATGCATTTGGGACAGAGCTAAGATTTTTGAAGAGGAAGTATTAATATTGACAAAAAGTTTCCTAGAGCTTTCAAAGGGTGAGGGTCTGTGATGTAGCTCTGCACCCTGCACATATAGCACCTTTAGGAAGACTCTGCACAAATAATACCATAGAATAAATTGTCTTGGTTTGTAACAATCTATCATTTCATATATGTTTTATTACCCAACTCCGCCACAATCTTGTACTGCATATTGTCCAAATCATCTCACAGTGAATCCATATAAAGTTCGGAATGACTATTCAAGACATGAATCAGAATAAGACAAGTTTGAAACCCAATGTTTAGTGTTTAATGTTTGAAACAAATAAATGCTAGACACCAAAGGTCATACAGCACTATGATAAAGTATTTTGTTGAAAGGGTAAAGAAGAGTTAAAGAATTACATACAATGTGTTAAATGTCAAAGATTAGAGAATGCTATAGGATAATTTGGTGATGAAAATGGAAAAGAGGGGAGCAAGTGAAGCAGAGCAGAGATTAGTAGAAAGGGGAGGGTTAAGGGGGTACGGCGATTGAGTGAATTGCTGTGTATCTGTCACTGGAGAAGGAATAGGAACAATGTTCAAGGAAAACAGGGATAGCTGTTGGAAAAGTAGGAGAAAATCCAGGGAGAGGGGGGGGGGGGGATTGGATGTCAAAGATTAGAGAGCATTATAGGATAGTATGATAGTGTAAAGGGATAAAAGGGAAGTAAATGAAGTAGAGCAGAGATCAGTAAAATAAGAAGGGTTAAGGGGGAAGAGTGATTGTGTGAACTGAAGTGTATATGACTGGGAAAGGAATAGGGACATTGTTCAAGGAAAACAGAGATGGCTGTCGGAGAAGTAGAATGAGAAGAATCTGGGGGATGAGAAAAGGGAACTGGGGAAGGAAGTATCACAAAGAATGTCTGGAGGAGTCTGTTGTGACAGAAAGGATTCTTGTGAGTATTCAGGTAGAGAGGATGTAGAAAGAAGGGGGGGTGGGGGAACTTGAGGAGGATGGACATCTGCAATTACTTTAAATGTAGTAGAAACAAAAGGGACTGAAGGGTGGATGAGGGAGCTAAGTGTTCCCTTAGGTCATCTTTTGGAAGTTTAGGATGTCTTCAAAAGTTTCTAGAGGAAATTGGGTGAAGAGGACTGAGAAACAATGGTTCTCTTCTGAGAAGAAGAGGGGATAGATATCTGAGGGGCAGAAGAAGAGGAAGGTGTAGGAGAGGCTGTGGTAGGAGAGGGTGGAGTGGATCATATGGGTTGCCTGGTACGACAAGTAGAGTGAGGAGGGGTAGGTATCGGAATGAAAAAGGAATTTGACTGGGGATAGGGCAAGTAGAGGTAGGATGGTTCAGATTATAGGGATGAGATACTGGGGGAGGTGTAGAAACATCTTGTGAGGATGCACAGTCTTTGAAGAAGACTGTGCATTAGGATATGGAAGACAGAATGTTGGGAGAGAGGAAGGGGTGCATTCTGGAGGTTGAGTAATAACCTGGGTGGGTGGTTCAGAATGGATAGAGATGTCAGTAAACGCTGAGGATATGGTATTAGTATCAGTGGTCAGAGCAGTGGTCAAAGGAGGAGCAGAAGTCAGAAAACCATCAAAATCAGAATCAGATAGGCTAGTTGATGAAGGGGTAATCCTTAATATCCCTATTACGGGTAAAGAATCCTTATCATTCCCCATGGTATGCCTGAATAAAATTGGGAAAAGAAATGGTCTGTGTCTCCGGATCCCCATATGGGGTAAGGGCTAGGCAATTAACCAAGGGAATACTGTGCCCATGGCTCGCACACCTTAGGAATGGGACAGAAGGGGAAGAAGATACGTAAGAGGAAAGGGGAATAAAAGACCAAACAAGATTAATTGAGGAGAAGGCTGAAATCCAAGGTAGCGGCAATCCCTACACTGGGCTCTAGTCTCTGTCTCTACTTGGAATTATATATTGTGAATGACACTGAAAAGGCACAGAAACACTAATCTTGGCAATATTGACATGGACTTAGGCTGGTCTCTGGGAGGAATAATGTAGCATTATACTGCCACAGCATCATAATCAGATAGGCAGGCATTTTCACAATCTGTTCAGTTCTTGACATATATGGGACAATCAGTTGGAGGAATATAAACAATACCAGTAAAAGTATTAGGAGAGGGGTGAGGTTCAGCAGAAATGAATTTGCAAGCAAGGTCAGTCAGGGCACAAGCTTGGGATTCAGATGTGACTGTGACTGGGTGTGAATGATTGGTGCAACTGCAAAGGGTAACTTTGCCTACATGTTTTTGGAGGCACTTCTTAAAAGAGAAGGGTATTCTCAAGAGTAGGGGGCTATGGGGGGAATAACAAAGAATCGATCCCACTTGGCTGGCCCTAAGAGAGTACTCAAAAGGTTTGCAGAGGCAGTAGAAGGATGAGGGCAAGAGAGAGGAGTGGTGTGAAGTGGAGTAGTCCTGAGGAGGGAAGGACAATAAGGATGAAGAGAAGTAATAAAGGAGAGAGGGGATAGACTTTGAAGAAGACTGTGCAGTACGATATAAAGAAGAGAATGTTGGGAGAGAGGAAGGGGTGCATTCTGGAGGTTGAGTAATAAAATGGGGGGGTGGTTCAGAATGGATAGGGTTCTCGGTAAACATTGAAGAGAGGGTCAAAGCTGTGGTCAAAGGAGAGGCAGGGCTTGAAAAACCATCAGAATTGAATTCAGATAGGCTAACTGTTGAAGGGGTAACCCTAAATACCCGTGTTGAGAGTAAAGAATCTTTATTATTGGCCATGGTAAGCCTGAATAAAATCGGGAAAAGAAACGGTCTGCCCCTCTGGGTTCCCATAAGGGGTAAGGGCTAGGCAATTAACCAAAGGAATACAGTGCCCATGGCTCCTGGAGGCTGTTCATGCCTGACATAGGGCCAGCCTTTTATCCTTTCAGCATGGCTCTCACACCTTAGGAATGGGACAGAAGGGGATGAAGAAGATACAGAAGAGGAAAAGAGGAGAAGAGAAGACCAAGCAAAATTAGTTGAGGTGAGGGCTGAGGCCCAAGGTAGAGGTGATCCTCAGTCTCCAGCTCCAAAGCCCCCCTACGACAACAAGCATGGTATTGGGAGGATTCTAAACCCAAAATACGTTTCTTTTCCTATTGAATGTTCCGACACCCCTCCTAACAATAGTTTTCTATGTGGTTGTACATCCCCCCCATATGCCTGAAATCCCAAACATCGTCTGGTTAACAGTAGTATAATCTTACTCAACTCTATAGTTGTGGGATTAATGATCTGAATCTCCAATTTTGAAGTTAAAGTGGTTAACCCCTCGGACACTCCCCAGACTGGAAACTTTGTGCTTTTCTGTTTTAACCATACAATTCTCCCTTTCTTATTTGTTAGCTGTGCAAAGTTCTTGAAGTGCCTGTTTACTGCGTGGATTGATCAATAAAAATAACCATACTGTGTTGTGCCAGCAATGAAAACTCACTTAATTAGTGAAGAAATGTTGTATAAATAATGTATCACCCATCACTAATACAATACAAAACAATAGGTATTATTGGAAAAAGGCATCACCAAAGAACTGATAAAAACTGACCATACAGCCTTCATGATATTTAACTAATGATCAATTTTCATTAAATGAAATTGTCTCACAAATGAATAATAACGAAGTTATTTAATCATCAAAATAAATAAAAATAATATTAAAAGGAAATGAAGTTCACATGATCACTGAGGTAATACAGACCAAATTCTCCACTGCGCATGCGCGGGGTCTCTCATACCCATACTATTCCTGTTATCTTACATGTGACGTCACAGTCTGTGTCACGATTTCATTGGCCAATTGTTTGGCAGTTAATTTAATGGCCAATGGGGAAACAAGGCACATGGAAACAGCCAATGAGTGAACATTAGCTAAAACAGAAGCTATAAAATTCAATTTTCAAATTAGTCTCACTATGGCTTCCATGTATGTAGGTATCGTAGCAAACCATTCAGTTATAAAAAATTATTTTGGAGACGAGGCAAGCTTGAAACTATTACGTGAACAAGGAGTGCTACCCTCACAAGTGCTTTGCGACCAGCTTTCGCTCGTACTCACGCAGACCTCTGTGATGCTTTTGCTCCTGCAAGCCACTCCATTGATATTGGCAACCTTCACCCCGGTCCCTCCTCTACATAGGTATGTTGGAAGGTTTATTTTCACTGAAGCGACTAGATGTACGGTGCTTTACGTACATATGAACGGCATGTGGAAGCACCTGATGCCAAGTCTGTCTAATGCTCTCTCCTGCTGTGAATATGTGGACAATTCTGTTTTCCTGGGTGGGAGTTGGGGGATAGCAGCCCCCCATGGGAAGGTTGCAGGGGTCCAGCCCCCTGCATTAGACACTATAGTGACTTAATCGGTACCATGATTACAGTAGAGATTGAGAATTTCATACTGCACATGCATGATAAAAAATATGGCATGATTCTGGTCTGGAAAAGACATTCTAGTCATTTCTGATGGAATTGAACACCAGAATCAACCCAATCTAAATAACAGAACTCAGACAAAGCTAGTTTCTTCCTGAGAAATGTTGGTGACGCCTTTTACCATAAATTTACCAATTACAATCCCTGCATTTCTGGGCAAACTATAAATTCAAATACACAAGTCATGAATCTTGAACAAATCTTGCCTGTGCCTGTAAGGTCTCCAGCCTAGGACCCTTCAGATATATTATAATTTAAGGGTTGACTCAAAAGAGGTTTTGAAAGCCAATATACTGACCCTTTACAATTTACTAAGCAAGAAATTTTACCTTAATCTGACACTTCGGATTCCTGGCTCTCATGATCATTGGATTCCTCCTTGACATCTACATCTGAAGTAGGAGATGGCTCTTCTGTTTCAAAGTCTGGTGGGTACATTCTTGCAGCCTCACGGAAGAAGTAGTGATTGATGCTGCTATGGGTGTGCTGCTGCTGAAATAGGAGCCGAGCTAAATAATGTTTGTAAAAGTGTGGGCGACTGCCAGGTTTCATGGTCCATTCCTTGACATCATGAAACAATAGTTCAACACTCTGAGTGTGGGCTTTGGCGTTTTCCTTGTCCACGAAGTCCCCTGAGTGGTTTATCACCTGATGAACGTAATCATGGTCACTAATGGCACTGTACGCATTCCACCTGTTACTCACAATGACAGTTCCTGGGAGAATATATTTCAGGATCAATGACATCAGATTCTCAGTTAATGGTTCTTCAAGCGGGGAAATGAAGTAGTTCTTGCTATCGCGCTCAATGCCACCAAACACCCAAATCTGGCTCTGCGACTTGCCCTCCTCGTGCTTCATCTTCCCAAACAAGGTCTCGTCTATGTCCACCACAACGCCTGGCCCACCAATGGGCTCCTGATTATCCAGCCAATGCTCGGTCACCTCAGCGCAATTCGTCTGCCATGTTATCCTGGTGACATTCGAAAGGCCCAGACACTGCTTCACGATCTCATTATCCCACTGCTTGCTCAGCCAGTGATTAACGAAACAAACGATCTTGTACGGCTCGATTCTGGCACCAGAGATGAAGGAGCCTTTAAAATCACTTGCGCTGTAGTAGCACTGTCTCCTCCTCTTGGTCTTAGGGATCTTCGTCCAGGCGCCGCAATACCAAGTGTGTCTGTCTTCTCGGTAATGACACGTGCTCTTGCAGCGGGGGCAGATGACCTCCAATGGCAACACTCCATGATCTCGTAAATACGCTATGGCGGCTTCGTTGTTTTTGTAGAATTTCTGAATGAACTCGAAATAGTTGCATTCACACCCGGAACAAACGCTGGCCATCTTGAATTGTTTTGAATTCAATGCTACCACTCACGCCTGTTTTTGTCAATATTACTACCACTTCAGTGGGCTTTGGGGGAGTTTGGGGGACGATCTTGGAATTTAATATTTTTTTCATCAATTTTATAAAAGTTATCATTGGTTTGTGGCGGGTACTTGTGATATTCTTTTCAGAATGTATTGTTTTCTTAGTTATTACATGGTAAGGTTGGTATTTGTATGTTCGCTGTTATAATTGCTTATTCAAATTACACTAAAACGAAACTATTTCCCCCATTTATTTAAAATATAAAAACACCTATAAAATACGTCACTGTAATTAACATTGTAACACTATATTCGATTTCTCAGTTCTGAAAACGTTTTACTGTTCCCAGATAACATCATGTCAATTTTATCATGTTTCTTCTTTTACTGAATGTAACTAGCATACATCACCTTATGCGCTATGTAATTACGAGCAGATGACACAATATCAGTATATAGTTTAGTGCCTCAGATAATAGCCAGACCGTACCTTTACAACTAAATTCTCCAGCACGTATGGTACCACTGGCGAGCGCGTTCGCTTACTCGGCGAATTGAACTCACGCTGAAGGCTCGAAGTCTCTGATTGGTTGAGACGCGAGCCTCCCTCCCAACTGACCAATCACATCCCTCGCAGGGGACGGACGAGCACTTCATCGGAGCTCAAACCGAACGCGCCCGGATTAGTTTCCGATTCCGTCGCCAGGTGTGCGACGATCAGCTGGTCTGGACGTAAACATCGACTCCTCCAACAGGTGACATCATCTTAAAGTTTAGGTCGTTTTAGGCTCCTTTCCGCTTCGTAGGCAGCGCCAAGTTCACTTTCTAGAGTCCTCAGGGACTGTTCTTGCAGGAACTAGCGAGAAATTCCGTTTGAGGAGGCGAGATACTTACGTGATTGACAGGTGTTTTGATGCCTTTGAGACGTTTATGGGGCGTGACAGATATTATTTTTTGTTTTGTCACTTATCTATGACTCATTCAAGGTTTTGGTTGAAATCATTAAGGAATGCGCGGGTCTCTTCCTGCCACGTGTGCAGGGGAAATGCTTTAGAAAATTTAACAGACCCTGAATTATTTGTGAGACCTTGCATTACATTCATTTTCAAGGTTAATAGCGTTTTGGTCATTAATTGTGAGATTGTTACTTTAGTTTGAATTTCTGTGTCCAAGAAATATATGAAAAGGTATTAAAGATGAATAGGTATACAAGGAAGTGAATATATGTGGTTTTGATACTGTATGTGATAAGAATATGGAACATTCCAATAAGTGACCAAGAAAAAATGTAGATTTGTAATCTTATTGAATGAGATTTCTCATAGGAAAACCAAAAGAAAAAATCTACAAGATTTACATTATCCAAAAAGGATCTAGAGTAGAAAAAAATATGGTACAAAAGATTAGCCTTTGATTTAACCTTGTGAATGAGTGAGTCAAGACCTTGTGTTTATTACTTTTCCTTTATGATTTTCTTTTACGGTGTGTCTATTCTAACATCTAACAGATTTATACTAACACTTTACAACCACAGTCAGAGCAAAGGCAGTGACCACCACCCTTGTGCTACAATTACTAGTGTCCACCTCTTACATGTCACAGGGAAAGCAAAATGGACCGGAAAGTGTAAGTACAACATTTGAAAATAAAACCTGTAATGGAATGAAAATATAAACTTATTGGAAAAATGTGTCGAGATTACTGTTGTGCTTTGTAAATGGGAAAATGTTGCCTTATGTTTCTCGTGGATTTTGCTCGGGTGAAGGTGTTTTTACAGTGAAAAAAGTAAATGAATTTGGCAGATTTCTAATAAGCAGTTTGTTATTGTTGAAAGATAAAGAGACCTGGTCAAGTCTTGCATATCTGTATTTATTTGTTTTTGTATGGTATTAAGGCTACCAGGGGTATTTCGAAGGAAAAGTGATTTTGTATATTTATTCTTCTTTCCTCTGATATGTAAGGTATATTTTTTATTGTTGTCATATTGCTTGAGGCTCTGGTAGCAGTGACTAGGGGCTTCCTGTAATTCATCAGCCATTTAATTGCTGATCTATTCTTTCATATCCAAAAGTGATTTAAAAGCAGGAAAATGTTCTACTTTTGGTTGTTAGTATTCACACAGGGATTTGAAGTACATCAAAGTTTGTAATACTTCTTGAGACATAATGCACAGAGAAAGGTAATCTCCAGGAAAGTAAATACAGTAGAAGGTGCACTCACTGTACTCGTCAATAAGCAGCAAGGCTTGTGTGATTAGGCCTGTGTGGAAATGGATGGAAGTGAATTGTCAATATTGTTGGCATCTTTTTCATTCAATTCAGCTTCAAGGCAGTGACTTATGAAGTAGGAACTAATTTTGTAAAGTAGGAGTTTATTTGGGTAACTATGCTAAAAGTTAATATCTAGCAGTTGGTCAGCCACCATTGCCACATATAGTGCTCCTGTCCTTTGCATAGAAATTTTAGTGCGGTCTTTGTGTTTTGCATTTCTAGTGTGGCTAATAATTCAGTAATCAAATATGAATATGTTAAGAAAGTAGATTTTTTTGTCATAAACACAGCATGTCTCTAAATTTTCTATTTCATGCTTGATACAAAGAAGACCTAACCAAATTTGAAAGTTTTTTTTTGTCCATTTTTACTCGTGTCTATTTCTTATGATTAGGTCCCACTGGAAAGCAAAGACAGACAATTCATAGAGGGAGTAGTTGAGCTTTAGCTCCATGGCTCACAGTTAAATAAATCAGAGGTGTTTTTGAAAATGATATACTTCTGATAATACTGTATATGTTTTTGAAAATAAAATTCTTCTGATTCATAACATTAATAGATAATACCATATATGTTTTTGAAAATGATATACTTCTGATAATACTGTATATGTTTTTGCAAGGTACAAGTAATCAATATGTTTGCATTTTAGGTTTAATGTCTAAAGCAGATGTATATATTGCAAATGACTAAATAATGTAATTTGTTGCTTTTGACTGTATCATCAAGGGGTTTGAATTTTTTGTGATATGATATTATGCAATAGTCTAGACTTTGCGGCTGAGTCTGTGCTGTGTTTCAAGATGGCTATAGCTGTATCCATCCGTCATTGTAGGGTTGATGGGTAAATGTTAAATTATGGAGCAAGCTGCTTGTGCTAGATTCAGTGGGGCTGTACCCTTATGTCAATTAGACATATACATTTATGTACTTGTTTTAACTCATTGATTTACCATTGTTTATATCCACATTGTTACCCATTTTGTGAATAGGTTATATTGGTACTTGGAGTTATGTATTATGAATGACATTGAAAAGGCTACAAACTTTTTGCCAAAGTAATACTAATGGGAGTTAATCCAGCTATGGAAGGATCTTCATGTTTATAGAGAGGGTGGGGGGTGGGGGGCAGGAGACTTAAAACAGATTAATTGGGAATTTAGTTGTGCTCTTATCATCATTGTCCTGGAACTTAGGAAACTTGTTTATTGTATTGTATTGCCTCTTACAGCTTTTTAATTATTGACATTTGTATATGACAGAGCTAATGTGAATATTTTCTGATAATCTTGAGTGATTTTTTTCTCTCTTTTTTTATCTGTATGTAAGTGTTTGTTATGGCATGCATTTTACTTTCTTGTTTTATTTGTTTATCTTACGTTACTTGAGCTTCTCTTTTCCCATGTTTCAATTGAAGCTTTTGTTTTCCAAGTTTTCTTTCCCTCTTTGGCATTCTCTCTCCTTTACGCTTGTTTCCACTTGTATGTTAATTCCTTTGTCAGTCTTGCTTTTATTATTGGCTTGCTGTTTCGTCCGCCCAGTGTTGACTATTGGTATTTGATAGACGTTTTTATTTATTTATTTATTTTTTTATCTTTGGCTTTCATATATAGCATCTTTTTTTGTAGATTTGTTGTTATAAGCTTTACTTTTAGTTTTGGATCTGCTATGTCCAGTATAGTTAATTTCAGTTGTATTATCAATCAATGAATTATTTTTTATCCTCAAGTAGCGTGTGAAATGACAGTAAGAGATGTTTTTTTCCCGGTATGAAATACAGTGATTTTCTATTGTATTAGCTGACAGTAATTAATTTTCAGGATGGAGTCCATGCTGAACAAACTCCGCTCTACAGTCAGCAGTGCGGCCAACAGTGCAGTTTCAAACGCTGTACAGATTGCTTCACAAGTGTCCAATTACCTGCCTGGAAACCCTGTGACGAGAGAATTTGAAGCCACTCAGCACATTGCCTCTGCTGGACCAGGTTAGTATCATTATCATCATCATCATTATTATTATTTCTTTTATTCACAAGATTAATGTTATATCTTGGTTAATGAGCTGCAATAGCAGACCACAACCAGAGGTCTTAGATATTGCAGCATCCCTAATTTCTTCATTTCATGTCCATTATTATTATTATTATTATTATTATTATTATTATTATTATTATTATTATTATTATTATTATTATTATTATTGTTGTTGTTGTTGTTGTTGTTGTTGTTGTTGTTGTTGTTGTTGTTGTTGTTGTTGTTGTTGTTATTGTTGTTATTATTATTGTTATTATTGTTATTTCTATTATTGTTATTATTATTATTTATTTATTTATTTATATATTTATTTATTTTAGATTTTTTTTTCCATTGATAAACTTTTTTTAATTTTAGGGGGAAATTATTGGTATTATGACAATATCTTCTAGGATTTGCGATCTATTGTAGATGATGTCAACAAAAGATTTAGAATCCTTTTTCTAGAAAAATGAATCTTTTAATTTCTTTGTAATGTACCTTGGAGACCTTGCCAGATATTACTTAAATTATTTTATTTACACCTACACATCTTAGCAATAATGGAAATAAAGGTCTCAGAAAACTCATTCGCATATATGGTTAGTAAAAGACACTCCTCTATGCGCTATATATCATTCCAGGCTTGGTTTGGAAGATTTACAAGGGTTACAAAAAGTCCACAAAGCAGGATGCTGCCATATTTCTGTTTGAGAAACGTCAGTTGGACAAGTGGGATAAACAGGAGAGGGAGGCCATGCTGGATAAGCTGAGAAAAGGCGTCTCTCAGTTGACAAGGCTGAGACATCCCCAGGTATGGTTAATGAGTTTCTCACGTGTAAAGGCTTTTATCCAGTAAGGAAATGGGGTTTATGGGTTGTTATAAAAGACAAATTTGTGTGTCTCTTTTATGAAAAGTTACTTCTATCTAATTCTCTCTGCAAATGCAGTTGCAAACTGGATAAATAATTATAGTGAAATAAGACAAATTGAAGTTCTTCGTATGCTAAAACCACCCTGTTTTACATTACAATTTTTAGGTCTTGACAGTCCAGCATCCTCTTGAAGAATCGAGAGAAACATTAGCTTTTGCAACAGAACCTGTGTTTGCATCACTGGCTAATGTCCTTGGTCAGACTGAGAATATGCCTGTTCCCACACCACCTATATTCAAGGATTACAAGCTGTATGATGTTGAAATTAAATATGGTCTTATGCAGGTATGGATATCAGTGTGGTACTATTTTAATATATTCTGCAATTATAGATTAGTATTGATGATTTTGCTACTAAAAGTATGGGTAAATAGTTGGAAAACCTGGTGATATTTTGGTAAGACCTGCCAGTTATTTGTAATTTTAGTATTGAAAATCTGCAAGTGCAAATCTTGACTTATGATAAAAGGAGTTACCTTTTTGGTGTTACCATTTAAAAGGGAGTCTGGAGTGCGTTGAGTGCTTCGCATTTAATGTCTGCTCTTTCTTTCTTGGTGGTGTATTTAATTTTCTGACTTTTTTATGTCCCAATAGGTCAGTGAAGGCCTGGCATTTCTTCACAATTCAGTCAAAACTGTCCATCGTAACATCTGCCCTGAAAACATTGTGTTGAATCATCAAGGTGCCTGGAAGCTCTTTGGATTTGACTTCTGTGTGGCTAATCAGGCTACTGCAGACCAGCCTGTATGTATATGTTTTGTCCTTTTTTGTGTGATGTACATTAGATTTTTGAATAACTTTCTTACTATTTTGTCTTCTTATTCTTTAATATTTTTTGTCTCATTTTTGATTATCACTTAGCTTTGAAATATATTATTTTGTAATATATTGATGTATATAAGAAGTCACTTAACTATTATTTCTAGACAGATATTAACTACAGTAACTTTGAAATACACAACTCCTCTTGGATTATTTCTGTTGTCTCTTTCCATTTATTAATTCATTGCCATCATTCCATTTCCTTCCCATCATATTGTCTTAGTCCCAAGAGCTCCTCTCTGTTGATGTTAATCATCTCATTTTGCATTGTATCTCAGAATATTTCCATCATCTCATCTTGGTTGATTCTCATCATCAAATCTCAGTTTATTCTCTTCACATCTCACATTATTCCCACCATCTTATCTCAATTACCACTGTCTAATTTCAGCTTCTCCCACCATTGTAGATGTTAATCATCTCATTTTGCATTGTATCTCAGAATATTTCCATCATCTCATCTTGGTTGATTCCACTTTCATATCTCAGTTGATTCTTACCAACTTTTGAATTTAATTGCCATGATTTCTATTCATGTGATTCTCACCTACTCTTCATGTCTTTTTCCCTCTCAGCCCTTCTGGCCCTTCGAGGAATACGACTCGCGGCGGCACCCCAACTGCCAGCCGCACCTGGACTATCTGGCCCCCGAGTATGCCCTCACACACACCCTCGACACGGCAGCTGACCTCTTTCCCCTTGGTGTCTTAACCTATGCTCTTTTCAATGAAGGTCGTCCAATTTTCCACAACAACCAGGACTTCGGTACCTTCAAGAGGAACTGTTGTGAAGTGAGAACTGTGTTATTTTTGTTTTTGTTTGGGAAGTTGGTTGATTTCATTTATGTGTGTAAGGGCAACCAAATGTTAGAAAAAGTGTTTGGAGGAATGGCCTGATGCTTAGATATATAGGTTCTGTATAGGTTTTTATTTTTTTCATATGTATTAGAATGATGTTGGTGGAGCAGTGTTTGATATTGAGGTTGAAGAATATTTTACATAACCATACTATGTTAACCTCTGTAGACATTGTCTTTTGTTTATCATGCTAGTAAACATATGATATAAAACAGAGTAATTTTAGTTTTAATTTTTTCTCCCACAGTTTAAAAATCCAAATAGCCTAAAGCTACATTCTGTACCCGATGGCATAAGAGACCAAGTACGCCTCTTACTCCACGCCACCCCACAGCTTCGACCAGATGCATTGCAATTATCAAAGGTTTGTTCTACTCCTGAATCCATATCCTTAAAGGTTAATCCTCTTTTTTTTCTATGCATGCCTTTATAAAATGTACAAATAGTTCTAAAGGGTATGTCATTAATAAGAAATATAATGGCATTTGGTACTGTTTCATGTTTTTGTATCTCCTTGAATTCCAACTATAGACACTTTCAGATCAGTGTTGAGATGATCTTCCCTGTTTAAAGAACCAATGTTGAAGTCTCTAAAACTAATTTGTTTCCAGGTCAAGCATGTGTATGAATCAGATTGTTAGTTGGATCCAGTGAGGAGTACTATGATTATTTTGCAATAGGCAAGGTTTGTATTATTTTTCCCTACCAATCTAATATACTAAAAGTGATAGTAATAGCCTAACAAAACTTGCAGGTTCCATACTTTGATGATGTTGGTGTGAAGACGCTGAGTTACCTGGATCAGATGTTTCAGTGGGATAACATGCAGAAGTCACAGTTTTACAAGAGTTTGCCGCAAATCATACCCCAGCTGCCCCACAGAGTGTGTGTGCTAAGGTTAGAGAGATGTGGGACTGTGTGGTTACATTTTGTTCTGTGTTGAACTTAGTATTTCGTTTGATTTTTTACTTGAGCATTCATTTAATTGTTTTTTATTGAAAGTTTTCTCATATCTAGTTTTGCATTATGGCTATGTAGAGTAATGATATTTGGTTTCATTTTCGTAGATGCAAATTGGTTGATAGGATTATATTTCCTCTAAGAATTTAATCCATATTTAAATATGATATTATGACATATTGAATTCTGCAGTATTTTTTCTCACTTCCAGAATTGTACCGAGCTTAGTGAAGGAATGTATCAACTCGACCATGGTACCATTTGTACTTCCTGTTATCTTGTTGGTTGCTGAACGAGCCACAAAAGAGGAGTTTGTGGAACACATCTTGCCACATTTGAAGCCCATAATGAAGCTCACAGAGCCTGTCCAGGTACTGCAACATTGGTTCCAGATTTGGTTTTCTTAGCCGTGTACTATGTTATGAATGTATATTTTGTATATGTATTTGATGAGTGACTGATTATGAGATTGCATGTATAATGTTAACTCCACTCTACTAAATGATATTGAAAAGTTGCATTTTGATATGAGAGTATTTACGTAAATAGTACATACTTTTACATCCCTTCTCCCTGTTCCAATTTTTAGGTCATGTTACAATTAATGCAAAAGATGGAACTGCTCCTGGGAAAGACTCCTGCAGAGGACGTTAGGAGTGACGCTCTGCCACTCCTCTACCGTGCTCTGGAGTGTGATACCCAACAGATTCAAGAACTGTGCTTGAGTGTTATTCCTACCTGTGCACATCTGGTGGAGAACCATGCCATGAAGAATGCCCTTCTGCCCAGAATCAAGAAGCTTTGTCTCGGAACAGGCTATCTGTCGGTATGTTTTAAGTTAAGGTGTTTTTTTTCCAGTTTTTTATTATTTCATTGGTAATGGTTGATTGCCCCCTCCACTATAATTTTCTTTTGTAAGTTTTCTTACATATGGATATATTAATTTGTAAATCATAATTATTTGAATTACTGTAGATTTCTTTTGCAAATATATATGGTACACCCAAGGCCTGATTGAGCAGGTTCTTGAATTGACACATCATTCTTTAATTATTTTATGAAGGTAAAAGAATGTTGATGACGGAAATAGAGGTGATCAGAGTAGTTGGAAAAATATATATTTTCTGTTTCTAATGGTAATGATTTGGGTTCTCTTGAAAATATTCAAGTTTACTGGTTATTTCCAGGAACATGACACTACATAGATTTATTTCACATATTTTATAGTTAATGGATTAAAAATGATAAAGATATAACACTAAAATAGACATAAAAATTCCCATTGATTGTTCAATTGGAAATATCTGAAGTTCCATTGTATAGGGGGGGGGGGGTAGATAAAGGTGTAGAAAAATATGGAAATAAATTAGCACCAGTTTATGAGTTTGTAAAGAAAACATAATTTTTTTATGTGAAAAAGAAAACTTTGAAGTCCACTCCATTCTGTTTCAGGTTCGTGTGAATTGTCTTGTATGCGTGGGCAAGATCCTGGAGCACCTCGACAGATGGTTGGTCATGGACGATATCTTCCCATTCTTGGAACAAATACCATCAAGAGAAGCACCAGTGGTTATGGCCATTGTCGGTGAGTTGATAACCCATTGACATGGGGATGCCATGTAATACATTCCATGCCTACTCAGAGTTTAGTGTATTACTTTCTGTGTAGACATAGGTGACTTGAAGTCCTTAGTCACTAAGGGGTCAGTTACAAGGCCTACTTGATCTCCCCTGCTTAATCAACTTCTTGAATAACAAAGTTAAAAACAATATCAATGATAGTAATAATAGTATTGATGAAAGTATTAATAACGCCACAACCTGAATAGTGAAGTATTTGAAAGGATAGCCCCCCCAAATTGAAGGCATGAGAACAAAATGTGAGGTTAGGTAGCCGGTGACAATGCACTTGATAAACATCAATGTGTAAACAAAACTGACAAGACAGAACTAAAATGTGTCATTGCAGCAGAAAATTTATTCAGAATGAGTCTTGCACAAGTAACATTGCTGCTATCAAGTATCATTATGATACATTTCACCCTCATTAACTGGTAGAAATCATACAAGAGCCCCATCCTAAATGTCCACTCAGCCTAATCATCCAAGTTATTTCTGTTATCCAGACTATCAGGCAATTTTTCTCATAACAGCACATTCCCATCACTTGGCCATTAGCCAAATTTTTTCATGGTGGTACAGTCCCATCACCTGGCCCTATGGCCAAATTTTTTCATGGTGGTACAGTCCCATCACCTGGCCCCCCAATTTTTTCATGACCTGAAGATCATGTCACGGGGATCCAGTGGTTTAATATATTATCTTTCTTGCAGGAATTTTCAAAGTAGCCCTCAACCACAAAAAGCTTGGCATATCCAAGGAGATCCTTGCGACCAGAGTCCTGCCCTTCCTCTTCCCCCTAAGCATTGAGAACTCACTCACTCCAACCCAACATTCTGCGATCATGGTCCTCATTAAGGTTAGTGAAAACTAGTAAGCACAAAGTTCCATTTATTTGATTACTTTGGATGTTTAATTACTTTCATGTAAGGTTTGATTACTTGCTAGGCAAGGTATCATTTACTATATGTTGAAACATTTGAGTTATTTTTAAACTTTTTTCAGGACATGACGGAAAGAGTGGAGTCTGAACACAGAACTAAATTAGAACAGCTTAACTCTATAAAGGATGAGCAAAAGTAAGTCTGTATGAGAGTGAATATTTTCTTCACTGTTTTGATGTGCAGTCACACTTGGAGATTAATTTATCTTAAATATACTTTGTCTATGTTGGATTTTATAGTAACTTTAAAGTATGTTGCATATACTAAGGCCAAAATTTTGGTCTATGTTTGATTTTATGTTTATACTTTTGGTCCATTTCCAGAGCACTACATATGGCAATGCCAACAAAAATAAATGGAAACGATAACGCACCAGTATCAGCTGTAGATGCAAGTAGTGACATGTTTGCTGGCCTTGGACTGAACCAGTTCACAGGTGGAGGAACAGCCAATCATAAACCCCAGACTCCTACCCCAGTGCCCAACTCAGTGCCAGCACCAACTTCCAAGCCCTCAAATCTCTCTCTTTCTCTGGAGGAAAAGCAAAAGTGAGCATTCGCCTTCGTATTCTTATTTAAGTACCATAAGTATTGAGTATGTTTGCATTTTACATAATTTTTTTTCTCCTTCATAAGGAAATCTTAGAAAAATGATTTGCATAGATCAGGTTTACCTCCTACTGTTAGTGGTCATTATGATTTTTTATTACTATGTAGTTTTTTTTTTAAGTAATTGCAGTATAAAGTGTGTTATATTGATCACTTGTCTTGTTATCACAACCCTAACTGAGGAATTCTTTTTTCACTAAACAGGATGGCCAAAGAACAGGGATTACAAAACACCTTGACCAAGCAACCCCCATTGTTGCCATCCCCTCCACCCCCTGCTAATGCTGTCAACAAACCCATCACTAGTCCACAGTCACAGAATCCGCCCTCTTCCCTGACAAAGCCAGTACAACAGAGCCGTGACCTCACCTCCACACTGATGAGTTCTAATCTGAACATGATGAGCAGCCAACCTGCAGTGCCGGCAGCTGTAAATGGACACCAAGGGATGATGGGAACGACTGCAAGCATGGGAATGATGAATAACATGAACAACAGTCCATCTGCATTCAGTGGCATGATGGGCAATGGTACCCTCATGAACCCAGTTGCTTCAAACATGACATCAAACATGACTTCCATGGGGACAACTGGTAACATGTTCCAGCCCATGGGGGGAATGAATTCCTGGCCTAGTCAGGTACCCGCTCAAAATGCACCATTGCAAAAGCCAAACATGTCGGCATTCGATAACCTGTTGCCATCGCAGAAAGTGAGCATGAACCAAATGGCAGTCATGAATGCAAACACCAGGAACTCCTTTGGTTCCATGATGTCACCCATGCAGCCCGTGAATTCCATGGCATTCTCAAAACCTGCAACACCGGGAGTGAAGCAACTAAGTTCCTCTGAAATTAACGACTTCCTTAGCTGAAAGAGCTCATTTTAGTATGGTGTAGCAGTCAGATATGTTTGATTTTCTTCTTTAAAAGTGAAATTAATTGTTGCATTTATTTACAATTTTGACAAAAGCCTGATTTTTATGTAGCTTCTGTATTTATGTAGAACACATTTATATTTTTGATGTATGAGAATAGTGCATATATGTATACAGTATACACAGTTTTTAGGCTCTTTTATTATAATCTGAGAATGACCAGCTTAATACCATTTTTTGCAAGAATTTAAATAGAATACTAAATTGTGTTCAGAGCAGTTTTTAAAGATATTGTAATGGTTTTACAGGTGAAAGGGAAATTTTTATTTAATTTTACAAAGATGATTTGAGTGTTAATATTTATTTATTTATTTATTATTATTTTTTTTTTACATCAGCCTGTATCCTTGTTGATTGACATACTATATATAACCGCATAATTAACCACAAAAAGTGTCTTGTTAAACTTTTATAAGAGTGAAAATATATTTTTTGCTGTGAGGTTAGATGGGTATATTTTAGACGATAGTCTTGTCTAACTGCATAATGTTTTGAGGACTTTAAAAGTTATTTTACATGAGAAAAGTGGTTGTTGATTGAGTAGGCTATCGAGCTTCACACATTCCATTGAATTGGATTTAGGTCAGAGTTGAAATTCTAGTCAAATTACAATTTTATGTATAGGAGAAATATAGGTGTATATGAAGAGCGTTTCTAATGTTTCTTCGTTTTTCTGTTATCGTTTACTAGTTCTCAAAATGACTTTTTGTTTAAAGAGCATATTTATGAATAAAATTTATACGTACATATAAAATTATAATTATTGTTTTATGATGATTAATGTTCAAAAGTTTCTACAAAATTATGCATGGGCACAACTTTAGTTTGCTTTATTTTTACCAATCTATTTAGAGATCTGATGGGTATAATGAAAGAATTGTTTTCATTAGAAAATACTAACAGAAAATAAATTGAATAAAAACTAAAAAAAATTAGTATCTTCTTCATAAGACTTTTTTCTATTTTATATATTTTATACCAACTAATTAGTGTTCATATATTATTATATAACAATCCTGTATTTATTTCCCAGTTGTCCATGGATGTCTGATAGAGGATAACAAATGAATAGAAAACTTTTCAAGTTGAACCCAATGCTGCTAGCAAAATGTAATGCTGTCCCTAGTGGCATTGGGTTGAAACTTCTTCTAATGAGGTGTCAGTTTGGCACCAAATAAGGCCACATCCACATGATGGGCAGTGCCTGTATGGGTAAAACTATTAGCAGATCAGTGGATGGCATGAATGATTGCTGGTGAGATCATAAGGAAGAAAACTACTGGAGATCTGATAACAATATTAACAGGTCTATCAATGAATCCTGAGCACAGTGTGTGTCTGCTAAAGGGCACGCTTCTTTGTGTCTGTAGGCAGAATGGGTAGACAAGGTCAGGATTTGGATCTGGGCATTTTACCTCGCCAATGAGCACAGCCATTTTCATGGTTTGCCCATGATTTCCTCACTTGGTGGTAACATCTCCACTTCTGCCTGTTTTGGATTGTGATTTGGTGGCCGTTTGCCAGTGCTGGGACTGCGTCTCTTGTGGACAGGGCTTAAACGGTAGTGTACCTTTTCCCCCGTTTGTATCATAGCAGTTAAAGGAACATGTGGGTTTTTTCCCTTTTTCAGGCAGATTATAAGAGGAAACCCCCAACTACTGATTAAAAAAAAAATAATGGATTTATTTCATGGGTTGATGATATACCTAAATATGCCATCCATAGGCTTCATTTTAGGCCATATATAATTGTACAAGTTTATGTATCTGGTAAGAATCTGTCACATTAGTGATATAAAGAGAGGATTGTATTGTGAAAAGGTTCTTCCATTTGTGGACTAGTGTATAGGCTGGAAAAGTGTATGTACAACACAAAACACATTTTAATAAGAGATTGTCATGAAAAATTGTGGATTTTGAAAGTGTTTTGGAATGGTAGTTGCACAGGTTCATGAAATGGCTGAGAAAAGTTTAAATGTAGACATAATATTAATTCTAGCTGCTCAAGTATTACAAAGTCAGAAAGGTTTTATGCTGCTTACATGACTTTTTTCAAGATTATACAAAACTGCATGGTAAGTGAGAAAGAAAGATTTCATTTCATCATTTCATTGTAAGATGTTCTTATATATGGGAATTAAAACAAAAGTATTAAAATAAATATTATATATTCAACAGATAAAAAATCATACACAATCCAGGAATGTAACAACCATCCACAGAGAATGTATAACAAAATTCTGAAATAAAAAATAACACCAACAGTGCGAAAAAAAGAAAAAAAAAAAGAAGTCTTTGATAAAATTTTAAGTCTCAGTAATGCTGAGAACTTTTTTTTGAATTCATAACCTGCATGCAGATTAAATCCATAATGAAATATTTGTAAAATTATACACAAGTACCATGTTTGCTATGCTCACTGTAGTTCTAAAGTGTGTAAATATACTGCCGATAAAAAGGAATAACTTTGGTTTAAATATACATTACTTGAAAGACTGCATCCTCTGATATAGCTAGCTTTCTATTCATCAACATAAAAAAACGAGACCTTTGTAAAGCAATACATCACTTTACATATATATTTTTATTTTTTTGAATTGTCAATAAGACATGGTTAAGGAAATTTTGGTCAGACAGGCAAAAAAAAATTATTTACATACAATCTTGCACAATTATGGCCCTGTCTGACCTCACTAATTTATTCACAATTTTCAGCAGAAAATAGAATGTGGCTTCTTGGATACATGAAAGAAGCTCAACCAGTATAATTCTAAGTGAGTATATATTTTTGGTGGACATCAATTAATTCTCTCATGTATACACATCTAGATAAAATTGTTATTATTATAAAAAGATAGAAGTTAAAAAAACAAAAACAAACAGAAGTGGCATATGTATGAAACATTTCCATACAAATGTGAAAATGTTGAAGAAAATACAATATTAAAAACCCTGTTTGTTTTCAAGAGTACACAGGTTAAATTTATGCCCTTTGTACCTTACAATAAAAAAGTTAAAGCTGTATATATGATTATTATAAGAATGATAAAAAAATTATATCCAAGATAAAATGACAAAAACTAAAATAAATGCATTTCACTGTAGTCAACAGATTTCTGCTAAGTACTGTTCTCAATTCCCATAGAGAGAGACATTTCAATTTATCGATCTAAGACATTGCTCTGCCTCTTGTTTCGATGGGCAACATCAAGGCAGCAGCTATAGCTAATATGGCCACTATGCCATATGTTGCAGTAGCCAAGTGGACAGAGGTCCGTGTCATGACTTGAGCAACGATTGGAGTCAACATAGCACCAAAGCGGGCCATACCAGAACACGTCCCCACACCCACGGCTCGCAGTGATGTTGGATATACCTGTAATTGGGAAAAATGCTCATTCAAGTAACACACTTCTTAACCTATTCTCTTACACCTCTGCACTGGTTCCAATGGACACACACAAATCATCCACACACACACACACAAATCATCCCTAACTAATGTTTTGCTTTGTTGTGTACAGTGTAAATGTTTAGGGTGGTTTAAGGGGAAGAGGTCATCTACACAAAAAAGATGCAATGCAATTTTGGATCTATTATATTTGCAGAATAAAAATGATTTTAACTACTTTTTTGCAACAAATGAGTTACCTTTGTTTCTACATATGGTAGCAACAAATTGCGACTCTTGGCAATGTAAGAGTTGCTGTCACATGGACATTTTAGTTTGAAGTATAGTGCCTTTTTTTGTGCTGGTGCCCTGTGTTTTTACAATCACACTGGCTAACAAAAAGAATGAAAGAAAGCCTAAAACAACTACAAAACAAATTTTGAAATATATGATGCATATGGTAGCTCACTCCCCCTCTTCTTGTATAGCTCTCAATACGATTATACATCATAAAACATTTTATAAATACCTAAAAGATATAACAGAAAGCAGTTAAAAAAACATATGAAGCCAGATGTGATGCACTCCCACACCAGATATATTATGAAAGTAGCAAGAACCAGCTACTTAAGAAAGAGGTGCCCACTGCTGGTAAAACAAAATCTCTTTCTAAAATGTATCCGTCTAAAAACCGTTGGCAGTGAGATTATGAATATAAAATTGTCAAAAGAAATGCTGACACAATTTTTGGGTAGTGCTGGATGTGCAACTTTTGATAAGTAATCCTTTCAATATGGTACTAGTAGCTGCAGTATTCTGCTGATTTTATGGCTGTACGAAAATCAGGGATTACGGAAAAGAAATAAGATGCATGCAACCATGTTCAATCTTTTGAATGCCATGGGCTGTATATGCCATCCACCCGCGCCGGGTACATTTTGTAGCCAAAATTAAAAAAATCCGGGCAGCTACAAAATCGGCGGGCGGAGCTTCCCCGGAGTCTGTCTGCCCGCCCGGCCGCGTGCTGCTTCTGCCGCGGAGCGCGGCTCCGAGACAGCATCGCACTGGCGGGCAGCCCGACACTGTTTATTTTTTCCCTGTGTCTCATATATGTGACACCCGGGACGAATGGGTTAAATTTACCTTTATCAAATTCGTAGAAAATTGAAAATCTTTTATTATTTACTAGTGGCTATCTGGGTATACTGGTTCATGTATAAGTGAGGGATAAATGAAGAGATATTTTTGATAAAGAGAAGGAGTTAGAAGTAATAGATAACCAAGTGTCTGAAAACTAGGGTGTTTGATGACATCACGCAGAAGCTATTGAATGACATACCGACATTCGACGACATGTGGGATATATTTCAATTCTAATTTCACAGGGTCCTGGAGATATTAGGTTATCAACCGCCAAAATAAAATTTAAAAATTATTCATTATCAAGGTCACTATACAAGATGAAGCAATATGCTATGAAATGATATCACAACATTATTCATATAAAATGTTGGGAACCTAACTGTCTATTCATCTGGAATGTTTAAGCCATTACTCCCAATTGTTTTGATTTTAGCTGTAAATGTCTCCAGCCCCATAAGCTAATTTGAACTTCAATTAAAACTATATTTACTTTTTAGTATAATTTCAATTTTAGTGAAAACTAAAATCACTTTTTAAACTAGTTTGAACTTCAATGAAACCTTTCATATTTCATATCTATATGTTTATACCCTCATGAATGCTATGAATGACAAAGTTCTCAAAGCACATATGCAAGTATAAATAAAGAGCAATAGTATAGTACATCTAAATGAACTTGTGCAATAAACAACCATAAAAAGAACTTACCTCAGGTGTGTAGACATATGCAGCCTGAAATACTCCTGAGATAATGCCACGAGCCACAAACAGGATGAAAGTGAGCCATGTACGACTGGAAGAAAATTTTCATGTAAGATATCTTTACACCAAAAATAAACAAGACAAAATTCAAAAGATGGTTTATATTCAGCTTACAATTCAATGATCCTAAATATAGTCTAAAATCCGACTTTAACAGCACTATTTCTTCATTTCACAATATAATATATAATTTTAACATCTGTTCAAAAATTTTAAGTTCTAATTTTTAATTTCAAAATATAAAATAAAATTTAAAAATCTATTCAAGAATTTTACGTTATAATTTTTTGCTTCACAGTATAACACATAACTTAAAAATCTATATAAGAACCTTACTTGGACGTGCAAATGAAAAGGAAGATGATGGAGACCACAAAGATTATGAACTCCAGTGCCATCGTCTTCTTTCTTCCGAGCTTCTCAATAACAAGGATTGTGAAAAATATTCCTGGAAGAAGGAAGTACATTATAGGTCACCTATTATACCATTAAACAAAAGAATGGATAGATGAATAAATAAATAAAAGGAAAAATGGATTAGCTGAAAAACTTCAAGTAATTTTGCTACTATGCCTACAGAGATATTACCTGGGAATTCAGCAAGGGTTGTCCAAAGTAAATCTAGGTAGTCTTCTGAGCTCAGGGGACGGCAATCAGCGGAGCATGTGTATATGCCTTCTGTGCCTGATAGTGAACACAAATTGCCTTTAGCCTCAAAGAGTTCTGTGGTCATAAGTACCACACCATAGTAACAGAAGGCACAGGAAGTCCTGTAAATAAAGATATCCGTGATCATCTCTTCCACATCCTGCATAAGTAATAGAAGAGGGGGTATACAATGCAAAATTATATTGGCACACTATGATTTATAACAGCAAAAACAGTACACACTTTTTGAACCTTAAGAGTTATTTTGCTTTACTTCAAATACCAAATAAAAATATGCTACATCTATTATTTCTAATGAAACAAACTCTGGGGCATATGCAGGGAAATCCCCAGTTCCATGCCTATTTCTTACAAGTGAACAAAATTCAACCTAAGCCACTGGCTGCTGTGTCATCAAACATAGCTCTTCTATCTATAAGACTTTTAACAAGACATCTTAACATCTATCAACATGTCAATAAAACTAACCAAATGAACCACAAAAGGAGTGTTGTCCACTTGAGGTCAGGCACCAACAGATCCATTAATCGACCGCGGTTAATCTGAGCAACATCGTCAACAATCAGCCGACCAAGCAACATGGGTTTTCCTGGAACATTTAGAGTATTTGATGAATGTTTCGATATTTGTGTTTTTCATCATTTAGGTTGCTATTTACCATAACACTTTCCTTATTATAAAGTCATCCTTGTTTTTTCCTGTCTCTCTCATTTTTATAAAATTACTATAGCTGATGTCTAACCACAGTAAATATCAGTGCAAGTGTTGTTTTACTAAACACTAAACTCCAGTGGATGGGATTACCATACCATTTTCATCTGCAATTTTCTGCAGCGTGGCCAGAGCCTTCTCAGATTCTCCAGATGCTGCATCATATCTTGCACTTTCTGGGAGCCACTATAAAATAAGACCAAAATGCATGTTTACATAATTACAGAGAGGATATGACTAATAAAAGATGTACTATAATGCTACATGGCTGTTGAAATACAGTTTGAATAATTACAATCACCTATCAAGAAAGGGGGGAAAGAAAGATGATCAATGAATGAGAGTAGGAAAGAAATAAATTAACAAAAGAGAAAAAGAAAGAAATTAATTAGAAAGAAGTGCAAACGAAAGTGATACAAGAAAGAAACAAGAAATAAATGAGAGAATAAAAAGGAAAAGAAAAGAATAAACCCTGTCCCTGATTTATACTTACGTGTGAGACAAGAGCAAACAGAATCAGGGGGATGGTGGAGAGTGCCAGCAGTCCTGTCCACCCCATGGTCGGCATCACCCACAGTGCAAGTATGACCTCGGCACATGCACCAACTGCCCAGAAACACTGAAAACCAAAAAGAAATTAGGAATAAAGATGAATGACCTGGGTTATTCTCACCTACATAATGCACTTTGTAATCTTATCTAAATCTTTCCCATTTCCTGCTCACATATTTCTAGTTATAATAATTACTGGCTGAAAGGTTTATCATAGAAAAGAACGACCTAAACAAATGAAATTACAGTTTAGCATTAGAGGACAGACAAAAGCTTGTGTTTTGTCATCATCAAACTGGATGTCATAAGATGTATTTTAACAGAATATACTGTATATATATATATATATATATATATATATATATATATATATATATATATATATATATATATATATATATATAATATGGTGAAGTACATTAACTACCAAAGTTTTAAGTGTAAGAAATGACTGAATTCATGAAAATACATTTAATGTTTAAGTGAAATCAACACAGAACTATGCAATTTACTAAAATATAGAATATAGTATATTTTTATTAGCTAAGATATATTCCAAAGCTTAAGAATTTATGCAAAAATGTTTGTCATTTTTGTTTACTCATATACATATAAACATATTCTTGTAAACATAAACATAAAATAAAAATAAATAAATAAATAAATAAAATAAAAATAAATAAATAAATACACTGATTGTAATGAACTCTTAAGTGAAACGTGAAACAAAAACAAAAACTCACATCAAGCAACACAACACACTTTCCACGCTGGTGAGCTGGCAAGAATTCTGCATACAAGGTAACACTGCAAACAACACACAATCAAAATCTACATCAGGCATTTTACTCAAAACAATACAACAGTAAGGCTATACCAGACAATTAAAGATAAAAAGGAAAGAAAAAGAAGAAAGAAAGAAAGAAAGAAAGAAAGAAAGAAAGAAAGAAAGAAAGAAAGAAAGAAAGAAAGAAAGAAAGAAAGAAAGAAGAAAAAAAAAAATGAAAACCATTTTAGAAGCTAATAAAACTCACAAAGATGGCAAAAACAATTCATAAGCACAAGACAGACAAACAAAAAACAATATAATATCTACTATGCGAACAACCACGCAATCTAATACTTACGACTGCGGAATACAACCGATTGCAAAGCCAACGAGGCCTCTGAGAAGCACGATCCAGTTGTACGTTGGTGCAAAGGCGGAGAGCAAGCCCCAGTAAGCAAGCATGACGGCTGCTAGTCTTAGAGATCGCTTTCTGCCATATTTGTCTGAGAGATTACCCCAGAATGCCGAGCTGATCATCATTCCTTTGAGACGAAACATTGAATATCAAATATAAGATTTAAGACTTTAAAAAGTAATATTCTATGGTTTGTTTTTTTAACACCTATTAATGAGAGTAAAAAGAGTTGAATGTAAATTAACCTTTAATGTCTGTAAATAAATTTCTATTTAATAGAAACTGAAAATAATAAGAGAGGAGATCAAAGTAAAATCCGAAGATCTTGCAACCCTAATAAATATCATTCAAATAACATGAGTACTATAAAAGGAAAGAAAGAAAGAAAGAAGAAAAAAGAAAGAAAAAAAAAAAAAAAAACATCATCAGAAAACCAGAAAAATATGAAAGAAAGAAAGAAAGAGAGAGAGAGAGAGAAAAAACTCCCATAAACCAGAGATTTAAAAAAAAAGCGAACTAACCAATGAAAACTGAGGTAGTTAAGAATGCCTGCTTCCACTCCGACAGATGCCAGTCACAGTGAAGGGCGGGGCTGAGAATAGCGAGAATCATCATTTCCATCGAGTCGGCCATCCAACACAAGCCAGTGATCAGGGAGAGCTTAACCTGAAGAGCAAATATATAAATAAACAAATGAAGTAATGTGAAGTAGAATAGAATAAAACAAAATAAGAGAAAAAGAAAAGAATAGAAACAAAAATCTTGATAATTACAATAATGAGGACATTGCCAAAAGCAACTTCTTTACCATACATGTCCTCTACCTATTTTTTTTCCAATATAATAAATTACTATATAAAGAAAAGGCTTTACCTGGAATTTGCCAAACCCCAGAGCATTCACAGCTTGGTCAACAGTAAATGTATCTGAAATATTCAAAGACTAAATAAATCCCAAGTTTTTTTACAATTTCATTGGAGTCATGTAATTCGACAAGCAAAATATTCACAAATCCACTGACCTTATATCTAACAGAAACAGTACCCAATAAAATTAACAGCATACCAAATATAAACATACATTTCAATACATGCGAAAATAACAACATGAAGCCATATGGAGGAGAACAGATCGGTGGAAGGACTCAGGTAAGGGGCCACAAAATGTTTGTGAAGAGATCTGTAGTTAAAGGCTATGAAAATCAGCATTATCTATGGTAAAGCAGTAGAGAAAATTATGAAATACATGTGATTAAAGATGTAGATACTCTTTCAAGATCACTGTAATATGTCATGGTGTAAGATATTCCACTCTGATTTGTCAAAAGTAGTCATAAACACAGTTTAGAGAGGTGAAAAGCAGGGGAAAAGGGTAAAAAGAAAAGAAAAAAGAAAAAAGAAAAGAAAAAAGAAAAGAAAAGAAAAAACAGAAAGAAAGGAAAGAAAAAAGAGAGAAAAAGAAAGAAAAACAAAACAAAACAAAACAAAAAAACAAAAAACAAGAAGAGCTGATCAAACTTCTTAAAAACACCCTATCACATGAAATAAAAGCAAAACATAGCTTACCATCTGGGACCACTCCTGATACTGCCGCAGACATCTCAATATGTGCTCCAGGGTCCAGGGAGGAGGGAGCGGACCCTGAGGGGGAGCTGGAGGAACCCCCGAGGGAATCTTTTGCGATACTGTTGCCATCTTCGTCAAACTCCTCGTAGGACCCTATGTCGTGATTCCGGTTCATGTTGATTGCAAGATTACTGAAGAGATCAATTATTGGGGATAGAGATTAATGTTAGACATATATATTGCAAAATCAGTTATTTTACTAATACAAATCATTTATGAATAAAAGTTATAAATATAAACATACCAGAAGATGATATGAACTCACTGCAAATCAAACTTGAATCTGTAATATATCTTAAAGTCAAACTCCCACAGATCTATAAAAATGTGCCAGAAAGGTCATTTGTTGACTCTGACACTGTGCAAATCACCAAGGCCTTGCAATTACTTGACAATGACCCACTGTTGGTCCGACTTGAGACTATTGTATACCCATCATTTAACACAAATTTCAAATGGACTTCGAATGAACACAGCCAATACAGTTACAAGAAAATGGTCCTTTTCCGAGAGCCTTTTGTCTTTTATAAATTTCTGCAATACAGTGCACAATATTTGCGAGTCTTGGTTTCTTCAAGTTTGTATACATTTTGATGATTCATAGTATTGACTCAAAGTCTCAAAATAAAGTAAACATATCTTTTGTACATTAATAAATCACTGATCCAAATATATAGGTCTACACTTCACATATTTCTGGAGGAAGAAACACTATTGTTAGTTCATTGACAATCTACGTTTCCTTACTATGGTGACTGATTTGGAAAGCATAATCAAATGTTTTGTCTTGAATCTGGAGTGAAGTTTATGATCACTATTTATGAACTCATTGAAATCTCTGTGGACTTTCTGCTGCAGTAAAGGCATAACAATTGATTTTTCCCCTTTAATCAAATAGTTATACAGAAACTTCAAAATCAAAATATATGCACACAAATACTCATTGCAAATTGACATTTTTTTCGTCATTTCCAAACCATATGGCAGTGTACCGCTTAACTATGTGTCAAAACATATAATTCATTACTTATACACTTTAAGGACAAGACATAAAGGAAAATCTAACAGAACAGGGAAATTAACAACAATTTTTATTTCATTCCCTTCATCGAGACCAAAAAAATCCTCACTTGAAACAAATCGCCTTATCTTCAACACCAAAAAAATACAACACACCGCAATTAATCCTATTTAACAGCCATTAATCACCTATATTATAATTCAACCAGCTGGATAAAACGCCCAGAGACATAATACGAGGGAGAAAAAGCCCCAAATTTACCCGTATTCATCTGGAGAAAGCCATATATGAAGCTACATCCGCCCCTTCCGTTTCCTTTCTGCTTGAAAGACGTCAACCTCACCTCCAGCGTTTGAATCCGTGGCGCCAAGGTGAAGATGGGCCGTTATCTATACCCCTTTTGGGATTATTCGCTTATTTTACTGTGGAATATCGAACTAAAATGTCATTATAATTCGAGATTCGTTATTTTTCTTAGATGTGGGTTGATAAGAATCTTGGTAATAGAGAGGAATTAAGGGAAAGGCGAAGTCGGAGAAAGATGTTTCGAACATATTTCCAGACATCTACGCTAGAAAATATTAACTGTACATAAGCCTCCGAAATTCCAAAAATGCACAAGAAATGGATCTGAATGATTATGTATAACATAAAAAATATTTCAATAATAAAATGAAAATAATATTGCAATTCTGAGGATAGAGAGAGAGAGAGAGAGAGAGAGAGAGAGAGAGAGAGAGAGAGAGAGAGAGAGAGAGAGAGAGAGAGAGACGAGAGAGAGAGAGAGATGGGAGAGAGAGGGAGAGAGAGAGAGAGAGAGAGAGAAGATAGAGAGAGAGAGAGAGAGAGAGAGAGAGAGAGAGGGAGAGAGAGAGAGAGAGAGGAGAGAAGAGAGAGAGAGAGAGAGAGAGAGAGAGAGAGAGACAAATGTATTTATTCATAACACCGCTTGGTACTTTCATTATGATTATCATTATTATTATTCATTTATCTACGTCGTTATCATTAATACCAATATTATTGTTATTGTTGTTTATTTGTAATCTTAATACATTTATTAACTACTTCTAACTATTTCATTCCAATTACTTTCACCTGTCAATCACATTGCCTCTGATACAACTTATTGTATCGGATTCTCATTTTGTCTTCTTCCGTCTCTCTCATTAGAACTCATCATTCATTTATTATCAACTTATCATTAATATCATTTTCACTATCATTTAAAACTATTATTACTTATAAATATTGTAATATTAGTAACTTCAAATCAATAATTATCAATTATTATAATCCTTTATTATTCATTATCATTCATTCATTGCATAAAGTATATATAATTGTTATCAATCCCTTTACTCTACTACATTTTTTACTCTTCTATTCACCCGTTCATCCATTCTCTTTCAGACATTATAACTCTATCTTTCCCTCTTTTTTAATAATTTGTTATCTAGAATTATCTTACTATCGCTTACGTCATTCTCACTAGATTATCATATATTACCT
>NW_020868304.1:173350-175850 GCF_003789085.1 Penaeus vannamei
CAATAAATGAGAAGCAAAGGGAAATAGAGAAAAGCGAGAGAGAAGGAAAAATCACAATAACAGAGAGGAACAGCGCAAAGAAAGAGAAGAGAGATAGAGAGAGGGAAGAGTACAATAAAGGAAAGACTAAAAAGAAAACACGAAGAGAACAGATGGACTAAGGAAGAAAAAATAACTAAAGCGAGGAGAGAAAAAAAGTGCAATAAAGCCAAGGCAAAGGGGGAAACGTCGAGAACAGGGGGAGTGAGGAGCGTAGAGAATAGGCGAGGGGAGGGGGAGGGACAGGGGGCCAATGGGGGTGCCTGCAGTAGCGGGGTCATTACTCTTTGTTAATTAGGGACACTATCATAAACACTCCAGTCGATACCCGTTGATGGTTCTGTAAACACGAAAGTGCGCGACTGTTGGGGTCTATGTGCTTTCTGTTGGCGCCAAACTTTCAAATTACAAATGGCGATCTGTGTGGCGTAAATATACGAAATTATTTTTTTTGTGTGGAGATATTTTGAAGCTTGTGATGATGTCTTTCGTTTTTGGTATTTTTGTTTGGTTTAGGTTCGTTTCGTTCTCTTTGTTTGTAATTAATTTGAATGGTGATATTCCAGTAAACAAGAGGATATATTTTATTTCTTTAGTTACTGCTTGTAAATATTCTTCTCTGTCGTTTTCTATATTCAATATCTTCACTTGCAACTCGTTTTCATTCAATTTTATGGGAGACTAAACAGTAAAATAAAATACCCAGTGTTATTCCATATTAAAAAGGGGAAAAAAGAGAAAGCAAGGTACATTGACAAAACACGATGCTAGATAACGGAAAGAACTATAAATTGTAAATCCATTTTTGTTTCACTTTCCTATCTATCTTCACATCGCTTTTTCTTTTAATAAATTAAGAACTTTCTCTTCTTGTGACCTGTACCACCTATTCTTTACAGGTGCTAGGAAGGGTATGCCACCTTTTGTACCTTATTATATACACGAAACAAATATCAAAAGAACACGGCAGAATTCCCACGTAAAATAATTCACGTACAAAATATTGTTTTAGAAGTTCGAATGAATATTTTTTTTTTTCGTTATTTATGACATAGTAGAGTAAGTTGATAATCGAAGAGGATATTCTAACGGAATTTATCGAGCGTGTCCAGTGAGACCCAATCAATATAGTCTGGACGCCGTCGTATAAGCTGACAGAGCTGGTTATAGCATTTTAGAAATAATATCAGTCATATATCTATGGATGTATAAGGTGAATTAATTGCTATTCTTGGAAATTAAATAATAATCGATAAAAAAAATATGTGGATAACGGATATTTAGCCTGATCGAAGGTATACTACAACAGTCAGCCGACTTTCGTACCCGCGTCGTGTTGAGGAATCCCCGTCTTCCCCCTCTCTCCCCTCTCTCCCCTCTCCTTTCCCCTCCCTCCCCTCTCCCTCGTAATCTGGCGCCGCGGGCAAATTCTCGCGGAGACTGCCAGCGGCCTGTCGAGCCCCGTGACGCAGCGGCGGTAACGATATCGCACAAACCGGCGACGCTCCTTGTAGAAGTCCTCGCCGGTTCCCTGTTTGTTGTTGGTGGATAGGCGCGTAAATGGAGGACGAGGACACAACACAGGCCGATGATACAAGAGAGGAGAGAGAGAGAGGTTCAATTCATCATCGAAATCGGACAGGTTGTGCCATCGCTCTCGTGCTCAACGGTTATATAACGTCCCCTCCTGCCCCCCCTCCTCTCCCCCTTCTCTCCTTTCCCTCCTCCCCTCCTCCTCCTCCTTCTGCCCGTCCATACATTCCCATATGCCAGCGGAGGGAGATGACATTCACGAATCGAGTAATATATATTTTTTTCGGATCCGGCCACGTCATCCAAACGAAAGGGAGAGGATAACGAACCTATTTTTTTTTCTTCCGAATATTCTCCGACTAACAGAACTAAAACAGAAACGAGTGAATTTGTTCCACCTAGAGTCTAAATTCGGAGAGTAAATAGACTGTAAGAGCGAAAAAGGGGGAGGGGGAGGGGGTAAAGGGGAACAACGGGGGTATTGACGTCCACCGGGCGGGACTCTGGGGTTGAGTGGAAGCGAGCGAAGGAATGGACGGGGGGGAACATGTGGTCGGGGACGCCAGCACGTGTTCATGAATTAAGAAGAGACACCCTCAGGGACCCCGCTATCACGAACCGCCCCTCCCGCGAGATTTAACCTACGCGGAAAGAACCTCAAATTCATCATAGAATTAAAGAACGATTTCCCTTAAAATACGTAGTAATAGGAAGTATCCGGATACCGTGCGTGATCTAATCGATACCAGACGATACCAGACGAGCGGGGGGTATGTAGGGGTACGCGGGAGGCGGGAGAGAACAGCTGCGTACCCAAGACGTGGCACGCGCGCTACCTCGGCCCCACCCGGCTCAAGATGGCGGCGGCTGAGGGAGGGACTGCGCGGGAAATCGGCTGCCGTCTGATGTGTGATCTTGTCTTTTGGTT
>NW_020868304.1:183350-188350 GCF_003789085.1 Penaeus vannamei
TGTGCATTATTTTCTTTTTTCGCTTTCATCACATTTTCTTCATCTTCGTTATAATATCTTTTCTACTTCTTATTCTTCTCTTTCTATTATTAATGGTAATGATATTCTTATCATTGTTATTATTATTATCATTGTTATTATTATTATCATTACCATTATTACGGTTAATATTATTATCATCATTATTATTATTATCATAATTTTTATTATTATTATTGTTAATGTTATTATTATTTCTATTATCGTATTATTATTAGCATTATTGTTTTATTGGTGTTATCATTATTTCTAATTATCATTATAATATAATAGTATCATAATTATCATAATAATTATAATTATAATATGTAATATTATGATTGTCATCATTATTATTGTTATATTATTATTATTATTATTATTATTATTATTATTATTATTATTATTATTATTATTATTATTATTATTATTGTTACTATTATATCTATCATCAATATTATTATGTCATTATTTTATTATTATTATTACTACAATCATTGTCATTATTATTATCATCATTCTTTTTTCTTTCGTTTTTATTTTTACTTCCCTTTCCATTTCACTTCCTCCCAAATCCTCCCTCCCCTCTCCTCCCCTCTCTCCCGTCTGTCATCCTCCACCGTTCCCCTCTCCCTCATTCGTCACTTCCCTCCGCCTGTTCCTTCCCCTCTTTCTTGCTTTTCCCACATTTCCCCCTCTTTCGTCTCCCCTTTCTTAGTCGTGGGGTGGGCGAAGGAAGGAGGAGGGAGGGAGAGAGGGGAGGGAAGGGAGGAAGGGAGAGGAGAGAGGGGAGGGAGGGAGGGAGGGAAGAAGGGAAGAAAGATAGATAGATAGATAGATAGATAGATAGAGAGAGAGAGAGAGAGAGAGAGAGAGAGAGAGAGAGAGGAGAGAGAGAGAGAGAGAGAGAGAGAGAGAGAGAAAGAGATCGCAAAGAGAAGAGAGAGAAAAAGAAAAGGAAAAAAAGCAAAACAAACAGAGAAGAAAAAAGAAACAAACAACCATACACACAAACAGAGATCAAACCCAACAAAGAACCAAGACCCAATACAGACAGACAGACAAAGCCCAAGCCACGCAGACATACAGATCAGAGAGCAACAGAGAGCAAGAGAGAGCAACAGAGAGGACCCGAAACAAGACATCCAGGTGTGAGCGGAGCCCCTCCTTCCACGTCCTGTCCCCACCGCACCTCTCCCGGCACTGGCCTTTGTTCCTCAGGCTCCCGAAGAGCTGGTTCTCCACTACCGTAGACTCCATTGTTCTCGGGATATAACCAGCGTTCGAGACGTAATTATAAACAAAGAAGATGAAGGAGAAGGAGAAGGAGAAGGAGGAGAGAAGAGAGAGAGAGAGAGGGAGGGAGGGAAGGAGGGAGAGAGGAGAGAGGGAGGGAGGAGAAGGAGGGAGGAAGAGGAGGAAGGAGGGAGGGAGGGAGAGGGAGGAGGAGGGAGGAAGAGGAGGAAGGAGAAGAGAGAGAGAGAGAGAGAGAGAGAGAGAGAGAGAGAGAAGAGAGAGAGAGAGAGAGAGAGAGAGAGAGAGAGAGAGAGGAGAGAGAGAGAGAGAGAAGAGAGAGAGAGAGGGGAGGAGGACGGAGAGGGAGGGAAAGAGAGAGAAAGAGAGAGAGAGAGAAGGAGGGAGGAGGGAGGGAGGGAGAGAGAGAGAGAGAGAGAGAGAGAGAGAGAGAGAGAGGAAGAGAGAGAGAGAGAGAGAGAGAGAGAGAGAGAGAGAGAGAGAGAGAGAGAGAGAGAGAGAGAAGAGAGAGAGAGAGAGAGAGAGAGAGAGAGAGAGAGAGAGAGAGATGAAGAGAAGGGGATACGCTTCTCATTGTTGTTATTGTGGTCTGTACTGATTGTTCTATTATTTATTTTATCCTTTTTGTTCTACCTATTGTCTTCTATTTATTTACTTTTGTTCTACAGGCATTTATTCTTTATTTATTCATATTTTTTATTCTTTTGATGGTGATGCTTAAACGAAAGATAGGGAAGGAAGATCTTTGTTGATAGTGCAAATCTGCAACGAAGAAATTCTTTTATATATTATTTCCCATATTTCTCCTCTTCCTCGGTGCCTTCTTCTCTTTCCCTCAATTTATTCTCATTTCTCTTCTTCCCTTTTCCTTCTTCTTCACCGCCTTCTTTCCTCTATTTCTTCTCCTCCTTCATTACACATTAATATCTTTCCTCTTTTTAGATAATTTTCCTCTCCTTCTCATTTTCCCTCCTTCACCTTCTCATCTCCTTCTTTGTCTATTTCTCTTCCTCTTTTTCCTCCTTCCTCCTAATCACCCTTTCTTTCCATTTATCTGTTTTTCTTTCCTTCCCCTTTTCTCTTCTCCTTCCCCATGCACTTCTCTTTTCTTTCCTTTTCCTTCCCCATACTTATTTTTTGCTTTACCACTTCTTTCTCATTGCCTTTCCTTCTCCTCTCATTCCCTATGTTCTTTCCCTCCCTTCCTCTTTTCCCTTCTTCTTCTCTTTCTCTGCCTCTTTCCATTTCGATTTTCCCTTTCCTCTCTCCTTCCCCTTTCTCTCTCTCCCTCCATCCCTCCTTTCTACTACACTGGTCCCTTCCCCTTCCCCTGTCTCCTTCCTCTTTCCCCCTTCCCTCTCATTTCTTTCTCTTTCATTCTCCTTTCCCCTTCTTCCTCTTTCCCTTTTCCTTTTCTTCTCCTTTCTTTCCTTCCATTTTCCCTTTTCCTTTTCCCTTCAACCTTCTTTTCCCTTCCCTACAGGGTGGCACTAGCAATCAGGGGAGCAAGGGAACCCCCCAACCGTTACGCCCCCCTCTCCTCCTTCCCCTCTCCCCCCCACTTCGCCCCTTTTAACCTCTCCCTCCTCGGCCCCCTCCTTCCCCTCTCCCCCTCCCCCCTTCGGCCCCTTGTAGCCCCATCCCCCCCCCACCCCACCCCAAAGGATTCTTTTGTCTTTCGTCGAGTTGGCGGTTTTTTGGGTTTCCTGAGCCCGAAGGACTCGTCCGATTCGCTAGGTGGCTGGGTGAGGCCCCCGAGGGGAGGGATGTGATGGAGGGCGAGGGAGGAGCGAGGGTGGGATGGAGGGGGGCGAGGGAGGGTGGCTGAGGAGGGAGCGAGGAGGGAGAGGTGAGGGCGGAGGAGGGAGGCGAAGAGGAGGAGGGGTGGGGTGAGGGATAGATGGTGGGGAAGGCGACGGTGGGGAGGGGGGGTGGATGGGAGAGGTGGGTGCGGAGGGGGAGCGAGGGAGGGGTGGAGGTGGGGAGATAGGGGAATGGGGTGGGGAAGGGTCCTTCTTGTTGCTGTCCTTTTGGTGTCGGTGTGGGTGGTGTATGTGTGTGTGTGTGTGTGTGTGTGTATGTGTATTTCTGCTTGTGTATGTTTTATTCGTTCTCCCCCTCTTTGTCTCTGTTTTTCTGTCTTTCCATCTGTCGATCTATCTGTCTGTCTCTCTCTTTCTTTCTCTCTCTTTCTCTTCCTCCCTCTACCTCTCTCTGTCTTCTCCTCCGTCTCTATCTCCATCTCCATAATGATGATGATGATGATAATGATCATGACCATCATCATCACCTATTTCTTTTTCATCATCATCACCTTTTTCTTCTCCTCTTCCTTCTTCAAAATCATTTCTCTAAAACCTGCCGTTGCATAAACTCTCACACTTGCAAGAATTTCCTTTGCCAGTTCTCTTTGAAATAATGTTGATGAAAAAACAGAAATGGGAATGAATAAAACTATAAATAAATACAAATAATAGAAAAACATAATAATGATAAGAAATGAGAATGAATAAAACTATAAATAAATACAAATAATAGTAATAATAACCACAGAATAATGATAATGAAAAACAGAATGAGACATGAATAAAAACTATAAATAAATACCAATAAAAGTAATGATAATAACAGAGAAATGATAAAGAAGAACAGAAGAAGAATAAGAAACTATAAATAAATACCAATAATAGTAATAATAACAACAAAAATAATGATAAAGAAAACTGGAAATGAAAAAAAACTATAAATAAATACCAATAATAGTAATAATAACAACAGAATAATGATAAAGAAAAATAGAAATGAGAATGAATAAAACTATCAATAAATACAAATAATAATAATAAGAACAGAATAATGATAAAGAAAAACAGAAAAGAGAATAAATAAAACTATAAATAAATACAAATAATAGTAATGATAACAACAGAATAATGATAAAGAACAGAAATGAGAACGAATAAAACTATAAATAAATATCAATAATAATGATATTAATGATAACAGAATTTCTCACTTACCCATCGATGACAGACAAACAGCCATGTAAACAGACAATTTAGACAAACAACAAGACAGAGCCTGACAGTCACCAAGACAGACAGACAGACAGACAGACAGACAGACAGGCATACAGACAGGGGGAAAATTCTCACATTAACAAACCGACGCGATATTATCCCAGATCATCGTTAGAATTAATAAACCTGACCCCCACCTCATACCCTCATACCCCCCACCCCCCCCCCATCCCTGTACCCTTGCCCCCTGTACCCCTACCCCAGTGGCTCCTGCCTTGCTTTCCTACCCCGTCTTGCCCCTCCCTATCCCATCCCCCCCCCGCACCCTAACTCCCCCTGCTCGCCCTACTACCCTACCCCCTTGTTCCCCTACTTCCTTACCCCCCCCCCATGCCCCTTACTTCTCTTCCTCCCCTGCTAACCTACTATCCTACCCCCTTCCCCCTACTTCTCTACCTCCCTCCCTGTCCCTTACTTCCCCTACCCCTCCATGCCCCTTACTTCCTTACTCCTCCATGCCCCCCTCCTTCCCTACCCTCCCATTCCCCTTACTTCCCTACCCCCCCCCCTGCTAACCTACTACCCCAACCCCCCTACCCCCCTTCCCCCATCGCTCTCTCACCTCTCGGGCACACGTGTACAGGACCGGCACGTGCCCGACATATGTGTGGGGGAAACACGTGCGCAAACATCTGTCTCGCGGCGGCA
>NW_020868304.1:210850-212161 GCF_003789085.1 Penaeus vannamei
TCTTCCTCCTTCTCTTCTTCTCCTCCTCCTCATCACCCCTCTTCCTCCCTCCTCCTCCTCCTCCTCCCTCCTCCTCCTCCTCCTCCTCCTCCTCCTCCTCCTCCTCCTCCTCCTCCTCCTCCTCCTAATCCTAATCCTCCTTCTCCTCCTCCTCCTGCTTCTTCTCTTCTACTCCTCTCATTCACCCCTCCTCCTCCTGCTTCCTCCTCCTGCTCGTATTTTTCCTCCCTCCTCCTCCTCCTCCTTCCCTTCCCTTCCTCTCCTCCTCCTTTCCTATCTTCCTCCTCCTCCTCCTCTTCATCTCCTCTCTCCTCCTCCTCCTCCTCTTCCTCCTCCTCCTCCTCCTCCTCTCCTCCTCCTCCTTCTCCGTCTCCCTCTCCTTCCCCATCCCAATATATCTTTATTAACGAAAGTCTAATAGACCAGAGGATTGCTATTAAAAAAGGTTTTAACATCCTACCTGACCGGGAGGGTTGTGGAGGAAACGCACATGACTACATCCATGTCTGTTTTGTATGCGTACACACGCTCCGCCGAAACGTTTCATGTGGGTTTGATGTATCTGTATGAGGTAGCGGTGGCGTATGATGTGAATGGGCGTTATCTGTGTGGGTATTTGTGTGGATGCGTATGTATGTGGTACAGGGATAGATAGGTAAGTATAGGTACATGTAGACGTATACAGTCGTAAGTATGTAGACACACAGACACACAGACACAGACACACACAGACACAGACACAGACACAGACACACCACACACCACGATACACAACACACACACACACACACACACACACACACACACACACACACACACACACACACACACACACACACACACACACACACACACACACACACACACACACACACACGACCACATACACACGCACACATCTCACCTATCTCATCTCATACATACAAAGAACCTCATTTTCCTTTTCACAATTTTCCTACTCCTCTCCCCCTCTCTTTCTCTCCCTTCTTCCCTCCTCTCCCCTCTCTTTTTTCCCGTCTTCTGTCCCCTTTCCCGTGTCCTCTTCTCTTCTTCCTCCTCTCCTCCTCTTCCCCTTCCCTCTTCTCTCTTCCTCTTCCCTCTCCCCTATTCCCCTTCGCTCTCCTCCTATCACTTTCTTCCTCTCCCCTCTCCTCCTACCCCTCTTCCCTCTCTCTTTTTTCCCCTTCCCTCCTCTCCCCTCTTGTTCAATCGCCTATGCTCCTTTACCTCATTCCCTTTCCTCTTTTTTCTACCTTCTCTCTTTCCCCTTTCCCTTCTCCTCCTCTCTTCCATTCCCATCCCTCTCCTCCT
>NW_020868304.1:212419-217419 GCF_003789085.1 Penaeus vannamei
GAGAGAGAGAGAGAGAGAGAGAGGGAGGGAGGGAGGGGGAGCGAGAAAGGATAAAAGATGGGAAGAAAAGCGGTGCCTCCTTCACAGCGTGTCAAGTTCCGACGTTCGCGAAGGCCGTGGCACCCGCAGCGGCACTCAGCCCCGAAGTGAGCCAGAGTCAGTCGCTAGGCCGCGACCGAAGGGCAACGACCACGCCACGAACGACCGACGCAAGACCCAAGAACATCACATGCCAACCTCACCGCATGCAATCGTCAGCTAAAACAGTGGCGCCGGCGAGTAATGGCGACCAGGTACATAACAACCAAAGTACCAGAGCAGACACATCAAAGCCCAATGAGGAACACGCCAACCAAAAAGGAGCGGAATGACCTTCACATAAAAGAGGGAGGAAGAAATCAGGAAATAACCCGAGAAAAAAAAATCATCGCTCAACAACCAGGAATCTTGGACATATATTTTTAAGTACTAATAAATAACAGTGCCTCCCCCTTCTCCCAAAAAATAATAAATAAATTCATTTATTTATTTATTTAAAAAACACCGAGCCATTGGGAGGGGGAATCTGACCTTAAACAAAACCAACAGTCTTCTCGCCCTCCCCCAATCTCACCCCCCGTCAGGTCGTCTAGCCTCCCCCCACTTCCCCGTATATGGGACTGCCTATGGGGGTGACCATGGAGGCCCACCGACGATCGAGAGGCATCGGGGCGAGGGGGGGGGGGGAGATAAGGGAGGAGGGTGAAGGGTTGAGTGGGAGAAGAGGGGCAGGGGATGAGGTCCGCTGGGGGAGGGGAGGGGAGGGTGGAGAGGAGAAGGTGCGCAAGGGGGGAGGAGGGTGAGTAGCATGTAGGGGTTGGGGTGAGTACGCTCGCTGGAAGATAATCAGTTCCTGGAAGCCTTCCAGGGGCTGATTTCAGACGTCTGCCCTAGTTCAGGTAGCCACCCGAGACAGCGAGTTGCAGAGAATATAATAAAAAAATAAATAAATAAAATGGAATTTATATGTAAAACCGCTTCCTTCAGTTATGAAGCCATTGAAGGTTGTTATTTAAAGGAACACTTAAACTGTAACACACTGTATTTGGCATGTCTCAAACTCTACGGTACCAGATCTCCAGTTTTGTTTACAAAATAAAAATACGCAATTAAAATAAAAACGCGATTCCTTGTCACAGAATTTCACGATCTGTTATCTAAAACAGATATGAAACAGTTAGATAAAATCATTACTACTAATTTGAATAGCGCCAATAACCAATGATAAGAAATATTACTAAAATGGATTGACGGCACCTTTGTTTGTTTTCGTGTAAATCATACTACAGGGAATTTTACCTCCACGTAAGGCAAAATGGTTAAGCATTAGTACACTCACCTACAAGCACGCACCAAAGTTGCTTCTCATCACAACGTACCTGGAAAATTTGAATAAACATTAATCACAGTAATACAGACTATAAATCGTAGAATAGCTTTGCAGTAAAGGCCAGATGCAATGGGCACACGAAAAGTAGCAAAACTAAAATCGTACGTGAACAATATTAACACACAAAGAGAGAAACAAAATTAATATAGTCCCCCACAGCTCATTCCTCGTCGTTTTCTATCAGTGATTTTTTACCGAGAACTTAGGTATTTGGGAGTCTAGGCTAATATTAATTATAATAATTATAATCAATATGTGAAAATATATACATGGAACTGTTTGAAAAACAAAAGAAGATATACGAATAAAAGAACATCTAAAAACTGTCAATAACTGAGTTTTTAAATATTCATGCATGTTTTCTTTTTTGGCCTTTTTTTCATTAAATCACACACTTTTGTGTAAATATCTTAATTCCTTAATTGCAATAATCAATCTTGGCCATATATGTATGAGAGAGAGAGAGAGAGAGAGAGAGAGAGAGAGAGAGAGAGNCCTCCTCTCTCTCTCTCTATATAAAAAAATTAAAAATTAAAAAAAAATTTTTTTTCATATTTAATATTATATATATATATATGTATATTATATATATATATTATGTATATATATATAATATAGTATTATATAATATATATGTTTTATGAATACCAATATTGCTGTAAATTGTTTATGAATAATATTAATGTTTTTTCCTATTTTTATTTACTTTTTTTCTTGTTTTATCTGGACTTAATACCATAAAGATATCTATATGTCGCTTTAGATAGAACATGAACAAAGACACAGACAATGTAATTTTGATTAGATAAAATTATTCCGATAAAACAATCGCATAAAGTAAATCACAAATCCTATAAATAAACAAAAAATAAGAAAATAAGTAGGAAATGAAGCCGAAGATTAAAGAAAAATAACAAGAAAAAAAGAATAATGTCCAACACAGCCGCCATGTCAGACAATAAATGGATAAAGAGATAGATGAACTGATAGACAGATAAACAAATAGATAGATAGATAAATGAAAGATAAAGATAAAAAACAAATGAACAAATAGATAAAAATGAAGATAATAAACACACGAATGAGTTAAAAAAAAAAAAATAAAGATAAAAAACACACGAATGAGTAAAAAAAAATGATAAAAAGAACACAGAAATACAAACAAATAAACAAACAAACAAATATCTAAACGAATCAAGAAAGAAAACAAAACCAAACAAACATACAAAAATAAATCCAAAAAAAAATATATATATATCCGCCACAGAGCGTTATGGCCAGGAATCCCCATCATCATAGGTCAAAGGTCACGGCGCCCAGCAGGTCTTCGGGAGGGGAAAAAAGGTCAGGGAGAATCACCTGATGGAGAAGGAGGAAGATGCTGGCGAGAAGGAGACGCTGCGGGGGATGAGGCTCTTTAACTCCAGCATCCCTGTGGTTTTCTCTCTCTCGCGCGTTGCTTCTTCTCTCTTTTATTTGCTTTTTTTCTTTCTTTCTTTCTTCTTCTTTTTTTTTTTTTTTTTTTTTTTTTTTTTTTTTTTTTGGCTGTTGGTGTTTGTTGCTCTTTTTTTCTTCTTCTTTTTTTCTATTCTCACTCTCTCTCTCTCTCTCTCTTTCTATTTTTCTCTTATCTCCCTCCTACCATTGAACACTCCCCCCCCCCCCTCTTCGAACTCCACTTAAACCCCCTCCATTGAACTCCCCTTGCCGCCCCCCCCCCTTAACTTGACAACCCCCCCTTAAACTCACCCCTTCCCCCCGCTTGGCACCCTCTCCCCCCTCCAAACCCCACCCCCTTAAACTCACCCCTTCCCTCGCTTGGCACCCCTCCCCCCTCCAACCCCTACCCCCTTAAACTCACCCCTCCCCCGCTTGGCACTCCATCCCCTCCCCCCCCTTAACTTACTCCTTGCCCCTTCCAACCCCCACCCCCTTAAAAATCGTCCCCTCTCCCCCCTCCCCCTCGCTTGGCACCCCCCCCCGCTTGGCACTCCCCCCGCTTGGCACCCCTCCCCCTCCAGTGCCAATAGTGTACACGCGTCTGACAACAGAGATACAGTTCTCCGATACCAAGTGCTAGGCAGGGGGAATTAGCTCGGTGTGTGTACGTGTGTGTGTGTGTGTGTGTGTGTGTGTGTGTGTAAAGATGTGTGTGTGAAAGTTGTGTGTGTGTGTGTGAAATGTGTGTGTGTGTGTGTGTGTGGTGTGTGTGTGTAAAGGTGTGTGTGTGTGTGTGTGTGTGTGTGTAGGTGTGTGGTGTGTGTGTGTGTGTGTGTGTGTGTAAAGTGTGTGCGTAAAGTTTGTGTGTGTGTGTAAAGTGTAAATGTGTGTGTGGGAGTGTGGTGCATGTGTGTGAAATCCGCATGTTTTTTAATGTGTGCGTGTGAATATTTGTATGTGGTGTGTTGTAATGTATTTATGTGAAGGTGTGTGTGTGTCTTTGTGTGTGTGTGTGCGTCTGTGTGTGTTTTTGTGTGTGTGTGTGTGTAAAGGTGTGTGCGTGTGTCTGTGCGTGTGTGTGTGTGTCTTTTTTGTGTGTGTGTCTTTGTGGTGTGTGTGTGTGTAAAGGGTGTGCGTGTGTCTTTGTGCGTGTGTGTGTGTGTCTTTTTTGTGTGTGTGTCTTTGTGTGTGTGTGTGTGCTGTGTGTGTGCGTGTCTTTTTTGTGTGTGTGTGTGTGTGTGTTTGTGTGTGCATGTGTGTGTGTGTGTGCAAAGGTGTGTGTGTGTGTGTCTTTTTTTTTTTGTGTGTGTGTGTGTGTGTGTCTTTGTCTCTCCGGATCGCAAGAGGCCGTGGGCGTGTCTCGTTTTCTCTGTGTGCGCATGTGCGTGTGTCTTGCATGCCTTGTATTTCCTTCCTCTTTTTCGCCTCTTTCTTCTTATCATTATCATTTTCTCATTTCTATCGTTTTTCTTTTATTTTTGCTTCTTTTTTTTCTGCTTTTCTTTCCTTTTTTGTCCTCCTCCTACATCATCATCTGCTTCTTCTTCTTCCACTCTTCTTCTCCTCCTCCTCTTCCTCCTTTTCCTCACTACTTCTTTTTCTTCCTCTTCCTTCTCTTCCTTCTCCTCCTTCCTCTTCCTTCTCTTCTCCTCCTCCTCTCCTTCCTTTTCTCTTCCTCCTCCTCCTTTCCCTTCCTCTTTCTCCTCCTCTCTTCCTTCTCTTTCCTTCCTCCTCCCTTCCTTTCTCCTCCTTCCTCCTCTTCTCCTCCTCCTCCTCTTTCTTTTCCTCTTCCTTCTCTTTCTCCTCCTCCTCCTCCTTCTTCTTCCTAACGTGTTAATCTTAATATGTTTCATAATTCGAGAAAGGTTTCCTACCCCTCCTCTTCCTTCTCTTCTCCTTCTCCTCCTCCTCCTCTTTCTTTCCTCCTCTTCCTTCCGTCTCCTCCTCCTTCTTCTTCTTCCTAACATGTTAATCTTAATATGTTTCATAATTCGAGAAAGGCTTCGTGGTCATGCACAGAATGGAGAAGAGCTCGGTGTGTGCTTGTATTTTAAAACACACACAATCGTACACATGTGTAGGTGTAGTTATGAATACATGTATACTTATACGTACACAGAGCAATTACAGA
>NW_020868304.1:227419-232011 GCF_003789085.1 Penaeus vannamei
TATTACTATTATTTTCATTATCATCGTAATCATCATTATTGTTATTATTATGATTATTATCATAGTCATTGTTATTATTAGTATTATTATTATCACTATTATTACTATCATCATTATTATTATCATTATTATTATTATTATTATTATTATTATTATTATTATTATTATTATTATTATTATTATCATTATTATTATTATTATTATTATTATTTATTTTATCATTATCATCATCATCATCATTGTTGATGTTGTCGTTGCTATCATTATCATTATCACCATCATCGTTGTCATCATCACATCTATCATTATTATCACCCATATTGATATCATTATGATTATCAATAATAGTAATAGCAGTTCCATCATCATTATCATAGCCACCATCATCAATATCACCTTAATTCCATCCTCATCATTAACACTACCATCATTATCATTAAACGTCCGAAGAGGAAACGAAATAATTAAACCGATAATTAAACCCCTGCCATGACGTCACACATCATGCTGGGATAGTTTCACCGTGTGAGCATGACGGATTACCCTAAAAGAATGGGTATTTTCAGAGTGTAATCTGTCCTTTCATACACTCTATAGAGAGTATATAACACAAGGTTTCTTTTTTTAAAAAATACACTCTATAATGGGTATATAACATAGAGTCTCTTTTTAAAAAAATCTCTGTGTTATACTTAAAATTCCCTCTTTTTTTTCGTTCGTTCACTGTGAATATAACTCCTTTGTATATAAAACAAAGTCTCTTTAAAGAATGAATCTCTGTGATGTATACTTAAAATGTTCCCCTTTTTTCGTTCGATAATTGTGGATATTAATCCTTTAATATTATCCAGACATACTCCGTAGCTAAAGTAAAATTAGATGCATCTTCACGGTGGAAATAACCTGATTAATTTCCACCGTCTGTGTCGGTTTTATTCCCCCCGGTGAAACTAACTTGCTGTGAAACTTTACCCTGTGTTTCTAACCCGTAGAAATTACTAGTTATACCGAACTTGATAGTTTGTGAAAGATTAAATTGCAAACTTATGTTTTTTTTGTTTTTTTTGGATAGTGCATTTTCCCGCCATTTTTTTTATATTTGAAATGGATTTGATAGTTTTTTATATTCTGTTTAATTAGAAATTTAGATTAGATAGATCCTTCTATTATCAAAAATCTTTATCATTCCCTTCCTTAGAAAATGAAGTAGATAGATTGAATGTAAAATCCTGGTCAGTTATATTATTTACTAAGTCACTTTCCTACAACTCAAAACTTCCATCGCTAAATAGACAATTAAAATATACTAGAAAAACAACAATAAAAACAAGTAAATAAACAAACAGACTTCTCCCCCAGCCCACCCACCCCTCCCCCAATCTCAACCTCCCCCCCCCAAATCCATTCCCCCCCCCTTTCCACCACCCCCCACCCTCCCCCATCTCAAATCACCCTCCTCCCCACTCTCCCCCAACATCTTTTCCCCTACCCCCTCCCCATATCTCATCCTCTTCACAACCTTCCACACCTCCCCCATCTCCAAAAATAACCCTCACCCCCCCCCAACGCGCCCCCTCCCTACCTCTTCCCCCATATCTCATCCTCCCCCACCCCCCCCTTCCACCCTCCCCCACCTCAAAATAACCCCCCCCACCCCATCCCCCACCCAACCCCTCCCCCAACACGCCTACCCTCCCTTCCCCTCCCTTTAAATCTCATCCCTCCCTCCCTCCCCCATATCTCATCCCTCCCCCACCCCCACCCCCCTCTCCACTCAACCCCTCCCCAACACGCCTGACCTCCCTCCCCATCCTACCCTCCCCATATCTCATCTCTCCCTTCCCCCCTCCACCCCCCTCCCCTCCCTACTCATCCCCTCCCCCAATACGCCTTTCCCTCCCTTTCCCCTCCCCCCCATATCTCATCCCTCCCCCATCCCCACCCCCCTCCCCAACTCCCCCCTCCCCAACACACCTACCCTCCCTTTCCCTCCCCCCATATCTCATCCCTCCCTTCCCCCCCTCCCCCCATATCTCATCCCTCCCCCCCCCACTCCCACCCCCTCCCCCATCTCAAAATACCCCCCCCCCCTCAAAGAAAAAAAAAAATAACAGCAACTGAAACCCACCCCCCTATTTCTTTTTTTTCTCTCTCTCTTCCTCCTCACCGTCCTGTAGGCGCAGCATCGGCAGGAGACATCCTCAGGGGCGTCGACGTCCCCCTCTACGCCTTCGCAGGAGGTCAAGCCACCCTCAGCTGCTCCTACGACCTCAGGTCAACCCGCCTCTACTCCCTCAAGTGGTACCACAACGGGACGGAGTTTTACCGCTACGTGCCGACCCAGCGGCAGCAGATCAGCATCAAGTCGAGCCCCAAGTTTGCTGTTCACGTGAGTTGGTGTTTTTTTGTATTTATATATATATTATATATATATATATATATATATATATATATATATATATATATATATATATATATATTTTTTTTTTTTTTTTTTTTTTTTTATTATTTTTTGGTTTTTATTGTGATTTTTATTTTTTTTTTTTTTTGTGGTTTTTTTTTTTTTTTGGTTTTTTTTTTTATTTATTTTTTTGTCTGGTGGTTGCTTAGTTTGTGTGTATTTGGTTGTTCATTTTTTTTTTTTTTAGGTGTTGTGTTGTGAAGAAGATTGGTGTTGTGTGCGTTGTGTGTGTGTTGCGAGTGTGTGTGTGTGTGTGTGTGTGTGTGTGTGCGTGTTTGTGTGTGTGTTTTATAGGTGTGATGTTAAGGGATTAATGAGTCTAAAAGACTGTTGTTGTTATTTCTTTATTTGTCTTTATTTGTTGTCTATATCTATATTTGTCTTTATTGTCTCTCCCTTTCTTTCTGTTTATCTATTATTGTCTACGTGTTTTTATCTCTCTCTCTCTCTTCTTTGTCTCTCTCTCTCTCCTACTTTGTCTGTCTCTCTTCTCTTTCTTTTCTCTCTCCCACCGTTCTCCCTCTAACCCTCACCTCTCTCCTTCATTCATCTTCCTCTCTCTCCTCCATCCCTCTTTTCTCTCTCCTCCATCCCTCTTCCTCTCTCTCCTCTCCCTCCTCTCTCCTCTCTCTCCTCCATCCCTCCTCTCTCTCTTCTCTCTCTCCTCCTCCATCCCTCTTCTCTCTCCCCCCCTTTCTCCTCCCCCCCTCCCCCCCCCTCCCCCACAAAACCACCACCTCTAACGACCTCTCTCTTCTCTCTCTCCCCCCCCACACAGGAACTGTTTCGAAGCGACCAGCGCGTGACCCTGTCTCTCACCAAGCTCTCCGTGTCAGCCTCAGGTCAATACAGGTGCGAGGTCATAGCCGAGCACCCGAGCTTCCGAACAGAGGCCTCTACTGCTACGATGACCGTGCTGAGTGAGTACTCTGTGACCTTGTTTTTGGGGGGGTTAGTTAGTGGAGGTGAGTGGAAGGGAGGAGGAGGTGGAGGAGGAGGAGGATGGATGGAAGGGAGGGGGAGGTGGGAGGAAGAGGTGGAGGAGAGGAATAGGAGGAGGAATAGGAGGAGGAGGATGGAAGGGAGGAAGAGGTGGAGGAGTTGGGGAAGAGGAGGAGGAGAGAGAGGAAGAGAAGGAGAGGAGTAGGAGGAGAGGAGGAGGAGGAGGAGGAGGAGTGAAGGAAGGAGGAGGAGAGGAGGAGGAGGAGGAGGGGGGGAGGGAGGAGGGAGGAGAGGAGGAGAGGAGAGGTGGAGAGGAGGGTAGGGGCGGAGAGGTGGGAGTAAGAATGGAGGAGGAAGAGGTAGGAGGAGAGAATAGAAGGAAGAAGAAGAGGAAGGGAGGAAGGGAAGACAAACATACACAGACATTCACTCAAGTAACCCCCTCCCACCAAAAAAAAAAAATCATATAGCATTAATTGATTATTAAGAAGGAAGCATAAAAATCCTATACCAAATAATTAATTAATTAAGGAGGGAAGAAAGAAAGAAAGAGAGGAAGGAAGAGAGAAGGAAGAAAAGAAGATAGAAGGAAGTTTAGTTGATGATGGATAAAGGAAAAGAAGGGAGCGATAGAAATATATAGTAGGGTAGTTTTTTTTCGTTTTTATTTTTATTTATTTTTATTTTTAATCTATTTATTTATTTTTTTTTACTTTCGAGGCTGTGTTTTGAAATTTGTGAGTGGATAAATTACTTTTGTGGAGGGTATATTTTTTATATTTATTTCTATTTATTTACTTATTTATTTATTTGCATTTTTGAGTGTGTTTTGGATTTTGTGAAAGGATTGATGATTTTTTTTAGGGGGGGGTTACTTTGAGCGAATTTTTAAATCTGTGTATGTTTGTGTTTGGAATAATGATGATGAGAGGATAGTGAGATAATGATAACAATAATGATGATGATGATGAGATAGTGATGATAATGATAAACAATAATGATGATGATTGAAGACGATAGTGATTAATGCATAATAATAATGATGATGATGATTAGGATTCAGTGAGAATGATAATCGCATAACAATAATGATGATGATGATGAGGATTAGTTGATGTTATGATAACAATAACTGATGGATGATGAGCGTGATAGTGATGTAATGATAAACAATAATAATGATGATGAT
>NW_020868304.1:240250-245250 GCF_003789085.1 Penaeus vannamei
GATTTTATTTCCATCCACACGAGAAAAAAACAAAACAAAAATATAAACAACCCATTATTCCCACTGATAGTTAGAATTCACAACAAAGTTTTTAAAGGGCGTCTGTAGCCATCACTCGTCTGTCTGACAAATGAAACATAAATCCTACTTCTGATAATTTTTTTTTTTCTTTCAATTTGACTAGGATTTCCACCTGGGATAAGATCCTTTGGGACAGACTGATAGATGTCCTTCGGGGTTGTTCTTATGAATGTCTAAGTCAACATGGATCGCCCGCTTCCCTGGTCTTGTTATATCTCTCGGCAGATGTGCACGTATGTACGCGTAGACGTGTGTGTGTGGGGTGTATTACTGTCTTTTTGGTTTGTTTTTTGGCTGTGTGTTTGTGTGTATGTTTTTTTTTTTTTTATCTGTTTCTGTTCTGTTTTTGTCTGTGTCTGTCTTGTCTGTCTGTCTGTCTGTCTGTCTGTCCTGTCTGTCTGTCTGTCTGTTTGTCTCTTTCTGTCTGTCTGTCTGTCTCTGTCCTCTCTCTCTCTCTCTCTCTCTCTCTCTCTCTCTCTCTCTCTCTCTCTCTCTCTCTCTCTCTCTCTCTTCTCTCTCTCTCTCTCTCTCCTCTCTCTCTCTCTCTCTCTCTACTCTGTTCTCTCTCTGGCTGTGTGTGTGTGTGTGTATGTGTGTGTGTGTGTGTGGTGTGTATGTGTGTGTGTGTGTGTGAATTACCTCTGTACATAAAATCATCAACATTTATCCTTAATCATAACAATAACAACGATAGTAAAAGAACAAAAGTCACAACAAAAATGAAGAACAAAAATAACACTCCCCCTCCTCCCCCCCTCCTCCCCCCCCTAAAAAAACTAATCTAAACTTCCATAGTTGCATCTCTTCTCTCCCCTTCCCTCTTCCCCCCCCCTCCTCCTCCTCCTTCTCTTCCTCCCCCCCATTTCCCATTTTCTTTTCTACTTCTCCCATTTCTTCCAATTTTTGTCTTGTTTCTCTTCTCCCTCGTTTCCCTCTCTTATTTGCTTCTTCTCATTCTTCTTTTCATTCTTTCTTTTCGCTCTTTCTTCTTCTCCAATCGCTGCTTTTTTTAATTCATTTCCTTTGTTCATTCTTTTCTACCTGGGAAGGAGTAAGGGGAAGGGTGGAGGAGGGATAGGGAGAATAGGGAGAAGGGAGGAAGGAAGGAGAAAGGGGAAGGGAGGGGAAAGATGGAGGAGGAAAAGGAGATGAGAAGGAGAGATGGGGAAGGAGGAAGGAAGGTGGTGGGGGAGACGAGGAAGAAGGGTGGAGGAGGGAGAATAGGGAAGGAGAAAGGAAAGTGGTGGGGAAGAGGGGGAAGAAGGGAGGAAAGGAAGGAAGAGAAAGGGGGAAGGGAAGGGGAGGTAGGGTGAGGGGAGGAAGGAAGGAGAAGAGAAAAGAAAGAATGGATACCAAGAAGAAGGGGAGGAGACGAAATCGGAATAAGATAAAAAAAAAGAAAAAAAGTGGAAAGAAACAGGGAAGAACGATAGAGAAAAGAAAAGAAAAAGAAGAAGGCAAAGAGGAAGGAAGAACCAAGATGGAAGGGAGGGAGGGAAGGGGAGAGAGGGGGGGGGGAAAGAAGGAGGAGGGACGAAAAGGACCAAAGTTGCGTCATCAAAGTGTCAAAAAAATGATCATTCTCTACCTCACCCGCGCGAGGCAGAAGGAAAGTAAGTTTTCGTTACGGCTTTGCTTTTGCTGGTTTGAGGGGGGGGAGGGAGGGGGAGGAGGGAAGAGGGAAGGATTTGGGCTCGATGGAAGGGAGGGGGAGGAGGAGAGGGGGGAAGGAGGGGAGGGGGGAGGGGAGGGGGGAGGGAAATTGAGGGGGAGAAGGACTTTGGTTTCGAGGGAAGGGAGGGGGAGGAGAAGGGGAAGAGAAGGGAGAAGAAGGGGATTTTGGTTTCGAAGGGAAGGGAGGGGCAGGGGAAAGGGAGGGGGAGAGGGGGAAGAAGGATTTGGGCTTCGATGGGAAGGGAGGAGGAGGGGGAAGAGGAGAGGAGGGGGGAGGTGGATGGGGTTAAGGGGAAGAGGAAAAAGGAGGGAATGAGGGGAGGTGGGTAGAAATGGATGTGATTTGATGGGAGGGGAAGGAGAGAGGGAAGGGAAGGGAAGGGGAGAACAAGGGGGAGAAAAAGATGGGGAGATAGGGAGAGAGAAAAATAGGGGAAAGGACAAGGAAAAGGGAGGACATCTACCCCCTCCCCTGTATTTCTTCTATGTATCTTCATGTCTAACCATAGCTTTTCTCTTCTCTCTCTCTCTCTCTCTCTCTCTCTCTCATGTTCACCTCTCAGTGTCACACAACACACACAAACACACACACAACACATTAACACGCACACCAGACAAACACACCATTGTCAACTCACACACACACACCAAACACACACTCACACACACACAGAATATCACAGCATCTATATATATCGACACTTGTAGGGATAATGCTTGGACACATAACTTACATATACCCTCAATCAACACACATTTCCACATTATCCATCACCGCGCCACAATCCCATCACCCAGACCATAACCTCATCCCGAGCTACATATAATAAGCGTAAGGCAAGCACTCAACCCAGATCTCTTTTTCTTTTTAATCAATGGCACATCTTACCTTCACCCCCCTCACGTCTACCCCCAGTCCCCTTTCCCCCCTTGATAACCTCACCTCCCTTCTCATCCATCCGCTTCCCTCAAACCTTTCCCCTTCCATTCCTCCCTCTCCTTCCTCTCCTCTCCCCCTCCCCCCTCCCCCTCGCCTCCTCCCTCTACACTCCATCCATCCATTCTCCCCTCTCCTTCCCTCTCTTCTCGGCCTCTCCTCCTCCCTCTCCTCCCCTCCCCTCGCTCCTCTCCCTTCCTCCCCCCATCACCTTCTCTCCCTCTTCCTAACCACTTCCCTCCTTTCCCCTCCCCCTCCCCTCCTCTCCTCCCTCCCCCTCTCCCTCTCTCTCCCTCCTACCCTTCCTTTCTCCCTTCCCCCTCCCTTCCTCCTCACCCTCCCCCCCCCCCTCCCTCTCCCCCTCCCTCTCACCCCCTCTCCCTTCTCTCCCTCCCTCTCTGCCCCTCCTTCCTCCCCCTTTCACTCCTCCCCCTCCATCTTCCTTCCACCCCTCCCCCCCAATGCCCCTTTGCTTCCTCCCCGCCTTCTGGATGTACGGAAAGTTCTAGAAATCATTCCGGGTCAAGAAATGTCAAGGAAGTCGAACTCAATGACCTTTCCTGCAGACTTTTCGAGGGGAATAAAGAAGGGGAGAAGAGAGGGAAGGATAAAGGGAGGAGGAAGGGGGGAGGAGAGAAGGGGAGAGATTTGTGTGTGTGTGTGTGTGTTGGTTGTGTGTGTGTGGTGTGTGGTTGTCGTGTGTGTGGTGTGTGGTGTGTGTGTGTGTGTGTGTGTTGTGTGTGGTGTGTGTGTGCTGTGTGTGTGTGGTTGTGTGTGGTTGTTTGTTTGTGTGTGTGTGTGTGTGTGTGGTTGTTTGGTGTGTGTGTGTGTGTGTGTGTGGTGTGTGTGTGTGTGTGTGTGTGTGTGTGTGTGTGTTGTGTGTGTGTGTGTGTGTGTGTGTGTGTGTGTGTGTGTGTGCGTGTGTTGTTTGTGTGTGTGTGTGTGTGCGTGTTTGTTTTGTGTTCGTTTGTTTGTGCGTGTTGTACATGTGTCAATAAATACATACATAACAATTAAACAAAAAAGGCCAAAAATGATAACATAATTAACAAAAATAATTTAAAAAACAAAATTACTACAATAAAAAAATATTTCATAAATCTAATCTCGCATCAGAAACCAATCATTTTTTTCGACAACAAAAAAAAGCAAAAAAAAAAAAAATCACTTTAACATGGACTTGGGACCAGAGACTAAAATAAATTACATTTCACTTGTTGGGACTTCATTTTCGAAAAAAAAAAATAAATTCGCTTTTTTTATGGCTCGCTGTGCTCTGCCACACGAAGGACTTTATTGAGAGAGGTCGCACTGAGCAAGGGTACGTGTACATGTGTATGCGTAAATACACTTACATGTGTGTACGTGGGAATGTGGTAACGATGTGATTTTTGTTCTATTTCTTTGTGTTTTTGTGTCTTTTTCTGTTTCTTTTTCTGTCTACTTTTCTTTTCTTGTTGTTTTTTTTTCTTTCTTTCTCCTCTCTTTTTCTCTTCTCTTCTCTCTCTTTTCTCTTTTCTCTCTTTCTTCTCTTCTCTCTCTCTCTCTCTCTCTCTCTCTCTCTCTCTCTCTCATCTCTCTCTCTCTCTCTCTCTCTTCTCTCTCTCTCTCTCTTCTCTCTCTCTCTCTCTCTCTCTCTCTCTCTCTCTCTCTCTCTCTCTCTCTCTCTCTCTCTCTATCTATCTATATTATATATATATATATCTATATATATAATATATATTATATATATATATATATATATCCCTCCTCTCCATATCTTCGTAAAACGAACACCCACACTTACACACACAAGCACAAAACACACAACACACACACACACACACACACACACACACACACACACACACACACCACACACACACCACACACACACACACACACACACAAACACACAGACACGAAACTTTACGGGGTACGATAATTTCCCGAGTTAATGTAGACAAACCCTCGATATCGCACGCCACCGACATCAACATGCCAAGTGTACGATAACCTCAGATCGCAGGCGAGGCAGACGGACAAGCGGTTAAATGAAGATGAATCTGACATCTGGCAACGTTCGCGCTAATGCATGTACTTACTCTCGCATTTCTCTCTTCATTCCTCTGTTTATTTCCCCTCTTCTTTACACCTTTTCGTTGGTGAAGTGAAGCTCAGGGAAGCGGTGATGGAGGGAGAGTGGAGGGAAGCGAGAATTATGCGAAAAATGCTGGAAAAGAGAAAAAAAATGTAAAAGCACTCGAGAGAGAATGATCAAAGGGTTAATGTGTATGTTTTGCTTTTGGTAAACGTTATCAAAAGATTT
>NW_020868304.1:255250-267750 GCF_003789085.1 Penaeus vannamei
TCATTATCATAATCATCATTATTATCATTACTATCATTATGATCATCATCAGTATTACTATTGCTATCAGTATCATAATTATTACCATGATGGTTTTATTATCCTTATTATTATTACAATTACTTTTGTTTTTTACATAATATTATTAGTAAAATCATTATTATCATTATTGCTGTACTTATTGATATTATTATTTTTGTAATTATTATTATTATCATTATTACTATTTGTATTTTTATAATCATTATCATCATCATCATCATCATCATCATTGTGTTGTTTTGGTTATGGTTAATCTCTTCTTATGGAGTTCGTTATATCTATTATTTTTTTTCTTGGTTTTGTATAATTATCTCTTTCTCGTTTTATGCTCTTTCTTCCATTTTTGTATCCTACTCTTGCTTCCATCGTTGTTTCCCATTTCCTTCACTTGCCACATTTCTTTCTTTTCATCCTCTGTCTTCCCTCCTCCTTTTGTCTCCTCCTTCTCCTCTTTCAACCTCCCCTTCCTCCCCTCTCTTTCCTCTTCCCTTTCCCCTTCCTCCCCTCCCTTTTCTCCTCACTCCCCGATTCTCTCTCCTTTATTTTTTTCCGCTTCCCCTTTTCTCTCTCCTCTTCCTTCTTCTCCTCAGTCCTGTTCCCTCTCTCCTCTTCCTTCTTCCCCTCACTCCTATTCACTCTCCTCTTACTTCTTCCCCTCACTCTTATTCCCTTTCTCCTCTTCTCTCCCCTCTTCCTTCTTCCCCTCACTCCTATTCCCTTTCTCCTCTTCCTCTTCCTCTCTTCTCTCTCGTCTTCCTTCTTCCCCTCACTCCTATTCCCTCTCTCCTCTTCCTCTTCCCCTCTTCTCTCTCCTCTTCCTTCTTCCCCTTACTCCTATTCCTCCTCCTCTTCCTCTTCCCCTCTTCTCTCTCCTCTTCCTTCTTCCCCTCACTCCTATTCCCTCTCTTCTTCCTCTTCCAATTTTCTCTCCCCTCTTCCTTCATCCCTTCACTCCTATTCCCTCTCTCCTCTTCCTTTCACTGTCCTAATCCCCTCTCCTCTCTCTCGCGTGTCCCCTTCTCTTACCCTCACACTCCTCTCACCCCCCCCCCCTCTGCCTTCCCTCTCCTCAGTTCACACGCTATCGCCTCGACAATAGTTTGGTGATGCTGAGAAGAGTCCATCATCTCTACACACTTATTTTCCTCTCTCCCTGTCTCTCACCCTTTCTCTCTTTCGCTCTTTTCTTTCTCTCTGTCTCTGTCTGTGTCTGTCTGTCTGTCTGTCTCTGTCTGTGTCTGTCTTCTCTCTCTCTCTCTCTCTCTCTCTCTCTCTCTATCTATCTATCTATATCTCTCCTTCCCTCCCACACTCGCTCCCTTCCTTTCTCTCTATCTCTCTCCCCCTCCTCCCTCTCCCCCCTCTCTTTCTTCCTCCCCCTCTCCTTCTTTCCCCCCTTCCCCCTCCTTCTCCCTCCCTCCCTTTCTTCCCTCCTCTCTGAACTCTCGTGATCCCCCATGTAATTTTGGCGCATTCCAACTCTCGTTATAGAATTTTTACCTCGCTCCATCTTTATCATTTGAAAACATAATCTGCCGAGACTGCGTTGTGTGCGCCGTTAGATATTGTCTAGTTAAGAACAATTAGGGAGTGATTAAGGCGTGTGTATTAGTAATTACCGTCGGACATTAACTGCCACGCCGTGAAAGATAGGGAGTGGATGACTAGGAGAGAGAGGGAAGAATTCAGTGAATACATGTGCATCTATCTATCTGTCTGTCTATTTATCTATCTATCTATCTATCTATCTATCTATCTATCTATCTATCTATCTATCTATCTATCTATCTATCTATTTAGTATATATATGTATATATATATATATATATATATATATATATATATATATATATATATATATATATATATATATATATATATATATATATATATATATATATATAGAGAAACAACGAAACCAGATTACAAAGAAGAAAAGGGAGGAGTAAGATAGAAAAAGTGATAATAGATGATGATGATGATGATGATGATGATGATGATTGATGATGATGATGATGATGATGATGATGATATGTATGAATTAGTAATAATATTAATAATAATAATAATGTAATAATAATAATAATGGATAATGATAAAATAATAATAAAAGAAAGAAGGAGCAGAAGAAAGAAGAAAAAAGAGAAGCAGAAGAAGGAGCAGAGGAAGAAGAAGAAGAGAGAAGAAACAGAAGACAGAAAAAGCCAAACGAAAACAGACCGAAAAGAGGGAAATCGTCTGTGACCAGGGAAGACCACACGGCAATTACTGTCATCGTGGAGGCTCAGTGTGACGAAGACAGAAGAGACAGAAGTACAGCAGCGACGCCCTTTGTTGTGGCTCCGGACACGTGTGAGAGAAACGCCAGAAGAAGGGGCAGAAGGAGAGGAGAGGAGAGGGGGGAAGGGTAAGGGGAAAGGCAGGCCAAAAAGGTGGGAGGTGCGGAGGAGAGGTGAGGGAGGAAGGTTGGGGAAGGTAGGAGGGTTGGGAAAGGAGGAGGAGGGGAGGTGGAGAAAGGGTGGGAGGGTAGGAAGGAGGGAGAAGCGGGGGGGGTGGAAGGGGAGGGAGGTGGGATAAAGGGGTCGGAGTGGAAGAGAGGCTGGAAGAAACGGGGGTGGGGTGGAAGAGAGGGGGAGTGGAAAGGAGAGGGGAGAGGGAGTGGAAAAGAGGAGGGAATGGAAAGGTGGGGGGGAGGGGGCGGGAAGGAGTGTAATAGAGGGGTGGGGGTTGGAGAGGAGGTGCAGAAACGGGGAAGGAGTGAAGAGAGTCGGGGAGTAGAAGGAAGAGGAGAAGAAACGGGGAAGAGCGGTAGTGAGAGGTGCTATAGTGTGAAAAGAGTTACCGATAAAGAAGCTGAAGTAAGAAACAGAGGAGGGTAAGTGGATAGAGGAGGGAAAAAAGGGGCAGAGGTTAGTTAAGTGGGTAAGTGAGTTGAAGGATGGGGGGGGGGGCAGTTGGTAGAAAAGAAAAAGTGTCTTGGGCAAGGAAGGGTTATTGGAGGAGATAGGTGAAGGGGAGAAAGCTGAAGAGACAAGAGGAATAGAGGCAAGAAGTGTAAGAGAAGAAGAAGAAGTGGAGGAATGAGAAAACAAAATCCAGGGAAAAAGGGAAAGGAGGAAAATTTAGAGAAAAAAGGGTATAAGGGACAAGGAAGGAGGGAAATAGCCTGGGGGATAGGAGGGAAATAAGCCGGGGAAAAAATGATAAAAAAAAATCTGTGGCTGCTGGAATCCTTGCGAAAAAATGCAACGGAAATTCGAAATCCTTTTTGATTCTGTCCATCGATTTTATTCATTCGCGTGTTTGCCTGGTGGATATCATGGCTTCTATTTAATAATCACTTATCCATATGACTCTATTCTTTATTATCACTATTTCTTTTCTATTCGGACTATATTTTCATTTTATCTATCGGGACTTATTTCCATTTTATTTATCACTATCATTTCTTTTCTATTTACTATCACTTATTCATTGAGACTCTATTTTCATTTTATTTATCACTATAATTTCTTTATTATTATATTATTATATTATTATTATATTATTATATATATTATTTTATTTTATTATTATCATATTTTAATTATTATTATCATTATTATTATTATTATTATTATTATTATTATTATTATTATTATTATTATTATTATTATTATTATTATATTATTATTATATTATTATTATTATTATTATTATTATTATTATATTATTATTATTCATTATTCATCTTTTGTATGTTTTCTATTGGCTGGCGCTACGGAAGTGGGAGGGGGGGGGGGAGGGGGGAGTAGCAGTACTGAGAAGCAAAATTTTGACTTTGTTCCTTACCAATTTCTTTATTTTCTTTTTTTGGTGTTTTTACTTCTCTACATTTAGCCATGTGATAATATTTTTTGTTTATTTGCCCCTTCTGTTCAGGAATTCACGTATTACTTATGATAATAATATTATGATATTTCTTTTCACTTGTTATGATACTCAAACTACACATATTTTTTTTCTTTTTGCATCTGTTTATCTATTTCATTTATTATGATTACCATTATTGTTATCATTGTTAATATCATTGTTATTTTCATTATTATTATTATTATCATTATTATTATTATTATTATTATTGTTATTATTATTATTATTATTATTATTATTATTATTACTACTACTACTACTACTAAAACTATTTTAAGCATTTTCATCATTGTCATTACTAATATTGTTATCATTATCACGACGATGATGATGATATTGATGATAACTATCATTATTATCATTGTTACCATTGTTACTGTTATTATCATTATCATTATTATTGCTAACAAACTTTTTTCATCATTATTACCATTATGTTATTACTATTACCTTATTGTTATTATCATCATAGTTTTCATTATAACTAATACTAACTCATCATCATTATAATCATTTTTGTTATCATCATCATTAGTATAAGTACTGACATCACCATTCTTATAAAAAATATAGTCATTTCCATCATGATTTTTTACGACTTTTAATGGTATTTTAACACTTTTTAGGTCGTGTGAGCCTATTGTGGGGGCCATTCTATTGTTGGGAATCTTGCTTTGTGGATTCCGTTTCAGGCAAACATTTCTCATATTTCCAGATGATTACATTTAATTTATCTTTCTCTTTCATTTATCTGTTTCTCTTTCATTTATCTGCTTCTTTTTGTTATCGCTATTCGTTCGTTCTTAATTGGCTGTTGTTTCTCTGTTTGGTTGTATGTGTTTTATTTTCTCTCTCTTTATTTCTCCTTTCATCATTTCCATTTCTCTGTCTGCCTATCTCTTCCTTTCTTCTTTATATTCATTCCTCTATCGCCTCACCCAACGCCTTTCTTCTTTCTCCTCTTCATCCTACCCTCACCCCTTCTTCCTTCTCTCATACATCTCCTTCTCTTACTCTCCACCACTTCTCTATCTCTCTTCTCTCAACCCCTCTCCTTCCATCTTTATTCCTTCTTCCCCGCCTTCCCCTCCCATCCCCTCATATTCCACCTTCCCCTTCTCCCACCCATTTTCTTCCACCTCACGTCCACCTCCTCCTTCCACCTCACCCTCCCACTTTCTTTTCTCCACCTCCACCCCCACCTCTTCCTCTTTCCACCTCCCCAACCTCCTTCAACTCTCCCAACTTCCACCTCACCTTTCCTCCTTTTCACCTTCTTTCCCTTTTTCCCATCTAACCTCCCTTTCTCTCCCTCCCTCCCTTTACAGTCTTCCAACTCCTTCTCACAATCTTCCAACCCACCCCTCCCTTCCTTCTCTCCGTCCCACCTCCCTTCCCTTTCTCCCCTCCCTTCCCTTACACCACCTCCCTTCTCCTTCTCTCCCCTTCCACCTACCTTCTCCTTCTCTCCCCTCCCTTCCCCTTCCAACTTTCCACCTCACCCCCCTTCTCTCCCCTCCCCTTCCTTACAATCTTCCGCCTCCCTTCTCCTCTTCCACCTCTCTCCCTCTCCCCTTCCACCTCCTTTCTCCTTCTCTTCCCCTTTCTCCACCCTACTCTTCTCCTTCTCTCCCCTCCCTCTCCCCCTTTTCCAACTTTCCACCTCCCTTCTCTTCTCTCCCCCCCTTCCCCCTTCCCCCTCCCCGTATCTCCCGAACTATATCTGTGTTACTTCAAATAGAATTCCTCAATGACCTGCCATTCTGCGGCCTCTGATCCCCGTGAGAAGTCTGTGTGGGTCGTAGCGCGTCTCCTCCCCGTCGTCTCCTTGCACGGACTATTGCATAATGGCTGCGGCTATTGTTGCGATCTGCACTTTGCATCATCGTTATGTGTAGGATGACTTTTTTTTTTTTTGAGGGTGTGTATCATTGTGTATGTGTGTGTGTGTGTGTGTGTGTGTGTGTGTGTGTGTGTGTGTGTGTGTGGTGTGTGTGTGTGTGTGTGTGTGTGTGTGTGTGTGTGTGTTGTGTGTGTGTGTGTGTGTGTGTGTGTGAGTGTGTGTGTGTGTGTGGTGTGTGTGTGTGTGTGGTGTGTGTGGAAAAAGGCAGTCGTAAATTAAATCGTATAAAAAGGACAAAATGAAGAAATGGTCAAGATAGATAGACAGAGAGAGAAAGAGAGATAGAGAGAGAGATAGGAGAGAGAGAGAGAGAGAGAGAGAGAGAGAGAGAGAGAGAGAGAGAAGAGAGAGAGAGAGAGAGAGAGAGAGAAAGAGAGTTAGGGAATGGGAGAAAGTAAAAAAAATGAAGGACGAAGAAAAAAGAAAACATTCCAAGCTTTTCCATGCAGGAGCCGGGCCCTTGCAGCTTAATTCAGAATGCTATCAAAGCTTTCTCGTTCGCTCCACGTTGAAATTAATTGCACAAAGGAAACATTGCTTTTGTCGGCGTCTTTAAATGGTGCCTGAATAAACTGCCTTCACTGTTTTCCTATTTGCTTCGTCCTTTGTCTTGCAGCAAAATTCTTGCAGGGAAATTAATGGTGGAATTTTGGGGACGTGGTGGTGAGTGTAGTCTAATGAAATATGGTTTTTATTAGGATCTATCTCTCTTCGTTTTGTTTCTGTCTTTTTTGTCTTTCTCATTCTCTCTCTCTCTCTCCTCTCTCTCTCTCTCTCTCCTCTCTCTCTCTCTCTCTCTCTCTCTCTCTCTCTCTCTCTCTCTCTCTCTCTCTCCTCTCTCTCTCTCTCTCTCTCTCTCTCTCTCTCTCTCTCTCTCTCTCTCTCTCTCTCTCTCTCTCTCTCTCTCTCTCTCTCTCTCTCTCTCTCTCTCTCTCTCTCTCTCTCTCTCTCTCTCTCTCTCTCTCTCTCTCTTCTTCTCTCTCTTCTCTCTTTCTCTCATTTTCTGCGACGTAGTCTCTCTCTTTGTCGCCAAACATTCATTTCATTTCAACAATGTTTTTGTTTCTACACTTCATGCATGTGTAAATGTGAGGACGTTGATACACTGCTATGCGTGTGTGCACATGAATGCATTCACGTGTGTGTGTGTGTGTGCCGAAATTCATCTCAAACTATACTCTATAATAACAATGGTGATATATGTGTGTCATTACGTGTGTATGTATGTGCTGGAAAACATTTCATTGTGCGTGCGTACATAGGTGCATATCATAATTATATTTTCTGCACCTGCCCTCATTAATATAATTATTTTTGACATCGGAGCACATCAACATATTCATTATTTATGAAAGAATACTAATTCGTTAAAGCGGGGGACATGCTAATAAGATTCATTCAACTGATATTAATATATCTGCCGCTGCGATCGTACATCAGCATTCAGTCTGATGCTATGATATTAATTCATTCAGATCAGACCGTAATGTTACCAAATTGATCATTCATTCATAAACGTTACTTTCTCCTCCAAGTTTCTAATTTCTAAAGACGCAATTGCATTTCTGATTTATTTAATATACTCTGTGAAGCTATGAAATTATCTAATTAATTGTGGGCCACTTTAACCAAAAGCATATTAATGAAGGATTATGATAAAGATATCTATTCAAATGACATTTATTTGCGACATTAATGATGACACAGCTGATGATACTGATAATCCTCCTAAAGATAATAGTTATCAATATAGATGACAATAATAACATTGATAATAATAATGATAAAGATGATGGAAAAAGAAATAATGATGAAATATTGAAAATAACAATAATCATTGATTATTCATTCATAAACGTTACTTTCTCCATTAAGTTACTTATTTCTAAAGAAGCAATTGCATTTCTGATTCATCAAATATACTCTGTGAAGCTATGAAATTATCTAATTAATTGTAAGCCACTTTAACCAAAAGTATATTAATGAAGGATTATGATAAAGACATCTATTCAAATGATAAGCGTGAAATTCATATGTGATATCAGATATCATAAAGCTGCTCCTGATGATATTGATAATCTATCAAGATAGATGACGATAATAACATTGATAATAATAATGATAATGACGAAAGTAACAGTAATAATGATGAGATATTTAAAATAACAATGATAATGATCATCAACATCATCATAATTATAAAGTAAATAGTAACTGTTATAATGATAATAAAAAATATTTGTCATTATTATCCTTATCATTATTGTTATCATAAGTATCATTATTATCACTTTTATGTTGATATCATTGTTATTATCATCCCTTGAATATGGTAACTTTATCCCTACTTTCATTATTGCTTTTATCATTATCATTGTTATAATCGTTATCATCATTATTATCATCATTACCATTATTTTTATTCTTATTCTTATTATTGTTATGATTATTATTATTGTTATTATAATTATTGTTATTATTATTATTATTATTATCATTATTATTATTGTTATTATTGTTATTTATTATATATTATTATTATTTTATTATTATTATTATTATTATTATTATTATTATTATTATTATTATTATTATTATTATTATTATTATTATTATTATTATTATTATTATATATTATTATATTATTATTATTATTATTATTTATCATTCATTATTATATTATTATTATTATCATTATTATTATTATTTATTATCATTATTATCATTATTTATTATTGTTATTATCATTATTATTACTGTTATTATTAATACTGTTATCATTATTATTATTATTTTTATTATTACTATTATTATTATTATTATTATTATTATTATTATTATTATTATTATTATTATTATTATTATCATTATTATTATCATCATCATCATCATCATCATCATCACTAATAGCAATAGTATCATTATCCTGATTGCTATCATTATTATTGTCATTATCATTATTACTATTGTTATTGTGATTATCGCTATTATCATCATTTATTACTATTTCTATTATCACTTTTATTATTATCATTATCATCATAATCTTCATCATCATTATCATTATTATAGTTATCATTACTATTATCATTATCATCATAGTCTTTATCATTATTATTATTATTATTGTTATTATTATGATTATCATTTTTATTATTATAATCATCATTAATATTATTTCTATTATCATTATTATTATATTATTATCATTACCATTATTATTGTTATTATAATTATATTATCATCATTATTAGTATCAGTATTATCTTTACTATTATCATTGTTATTGTTAGTATCATAATTATCATTGCAATTGTTATTATTGGTATTACTATTGTTGTTATCATTATAACTATCATTATCATTACTACTATCATTATCATCATTATCATATCTATTGTTAGTATCATTATTGTCATCATAACTGTTATCATAATCATTGTCACTCGTGATGATGATTATGATGATAATTGTTATTATCATTTTTGTCACAATTATCATTATTATGATAATTATTACTGCTTTTATTGTTATCAATACTATCATCATCATTGTTATTTTCATTATTGTTATCATTTTCATTTCTATTATAACTATTGCTTTTGTTATTATCATAATCTCCATTACTAAAAATAACATGGATGTTACTATTACTATTGGTAATATTATTACTATCACTTATGTTAATATCATTATAACCATCGTTATTATTGTTATCTCTTTCTAAGAAATTATTATTTAGAATATTCTCATTGTTATTATTATCATTATTATTATTATTATTATTATTATTATTATTATTATTATTATTATTATTATTATTATTATTATTATTATTATTATTATTATTATTATTCATTATTATTATTATCATTATCTATAACGTCGTTATAGATATTTTCAATATGACTGATATAATGATGATAATAGTGGAGATACAAGAGAGAGAGAGAGAGAGAGAGAGAGAGAGAGAGAGAGAGAGAGAGAGAGAGAGAGAGAGAGAGAGAGAGAGAGAGAGGAGAGAGAGAGAGAGGAGAGAGAGAGAGAGAGAGAGAAGCAGCGAGAAAAATAAACAAACAGACAGACAGACAGAGAAAAGTGCAAAGGAAACGGGAAAACACATATATAATTAGGAACAAAGGATAGGGGGAAACAAACAACGACAAAAGTAAATGGAAGTAAAAGCTTTTAGTACAGAAATTACCTGAATTGAGAAATTAGTTAAGCCTGCAGACGATCTGATAATATCGTAAAAAGTTAATGGGATCAGGAAAGTTTAATGGTCTTTAATTTCTGATTCGAGGAAAAGTGTTATTGCCACTAGAGAGCGGAAAAGCTTTTTGGTTTAGAATGCGTCAATATATGGATGCAAAGGCATAGAAAATGGCGCTGATCTATTTGCAAATATATATATGTATATATGTGTAATTATATATAGATATATATATAGATAGATAGATAGATAAGTGTATCAGTCTATATATATATATCATCAGGAAAGTGGTGTGTGTGTGTGTGTGTGTGTGTGTGTGTGTGTGTGTGGTGTGTGTGTGTGTGGTGTGTGTGTGTGCGTGTGGTGTGTGGTCGTGGTGTGGCTGTGTGTTTATGTATGCATATACATATACATACATACGGTAACTACCTACTTTCCACGCTCTGCTTCTCTTATTCCCCTTTTCTTTTATCCGGGTGTTTAATATTACTGGTGTAACTGCGGCACTCTTAATCCCCGCTAAGCTCAAGATCAGCACTCAGGCACACGGCATCACCTGAGATCATCCTAATCACCCTCTCCCCCTTCTCTTCTATCCTCTTCTCCCCTCTTCGTCTTTCTTATCTTTGGTCCCCTTTTCCTCTTAACTCTTTCCTCAGTTTCTTCTTTCCTCGTATTCTTTACTGTCTATTTTATTTATTTCTTTTTCACTTTTCTTTCTCTCTTTTCATCGCTTTTCTTCTGTTTCTTCTTATATTTTCTTCCTTCCATTTCCCTCTCATTTCTCACTTTCCCCACCTCCGTCTATCTTCTCCTTCCCTCTGTCTCTCTACACATTCCTCTCCCTTCCATATTCTTCTCCTCTATCCTATCTCCCTCCTGTTTCCTCCAATTTTCTCCTTCCTCTCATTCCTCCCTCCTTCTCCTCTCCTCATCTCTCCCGTTTCTCCTTCACTTCCCACGGCCATCTCATATAGAAGCTTCAGACACACGTTTCTTCGTCTCATAATTGATCTCAAACTACCTTTTATAGCTGTTTCTTTGTTGTTTTGTTTTTTATTAAACCGTTCTTTTTTATCATTATCTTTATTCAAATATCTTTATATATATTTTTTTACCCCTTGTGTCTAAGATGACAGCAACTTTCTTAAAGGAGCATTAGTAAATCCCCCCCCCAAAAAAAAAAAAAAAAAAAAAAAAATTGGAGAGAAAGGAGACTTTTTTATGTGGTGTGTGAAAAAGACACATGTCTGTGGGTACTTCGGTGGGCGGAGACACTTCACGCCCGTCGGAAGGAATACAGTACCTGTCAGAAGGAATGCTTTGTCTGTGGGGTGGGCTCTTTGTGTGTGTTTGTATATTTGTTGATATGTTTGTTTGTATTTTCTTTGTCTGTGATTTTTTTTATTCATATACCTTATCTGAGTGTGTGTGTGTGTGCAATTGTGTATGATATATGTGTGTCTATGTATATATATGTATATATATAATATATATATATATATATATATATATATATATATATATATATATATATATATATATATATATATATATATATATATATATATATGTATATATATATATGTATATACATAGTCAGTATTACGTGTTATGCAAATGTCAGCGGAAAATCGTCATGGTCCTTATCATCATCTTCTTAGAACTTCTTTAACGTTAGAGGAGTCAGTATTTTGGAAGAGATATCTAGAGACCCCGAAAAACAACTGTAAAAAGTATGAATAAAAACCTCAAAGACGTTTTACATTTGTGCCTTAATCTTTAGATCAAAGGAAGCCACAAATTACTTAATTAATGTCATTGGGGAGTTTAAGGGAGGGGATCTAACATATATCTAATTTCCGGTACATTCTACTACCTCACATATGCAAAAACATGTATACACGTTCATACACACACACACACACACACACAACACACACACACACACACACACACACACACACACACATACAACATATATATATATATATACATATATACACATATATATCACCATATATATATATATATATATAAAATATAAATATATATATATATATATATATATATATATATATATATATATATATATATATATATATATATATATATATTATATATATATATATATATATATATATATATAATATATATATATATATAATATAATATATATATATATATATATATATATATATATATATTATATATATATTATATATATATATATATATATATATATATATATATATATATATATATATATATATATATATATATATATATATATATATATATATATATATATATATATATATATATATATATATATATATATATGTATATATATATATATTATATATATATATATATATATATATATATATATATTATATATATATATATATATATATATATATATATATA
>NW_020868304.1:290272-292772 GCF_003789085.1 Penaeus vannamei
GTATGTGTGTGTGTGTATGTGCGTGTGTGCGTGTGCGTGTGTGTACGTATGTACATATATATGCATATGTATATTTATTCATATATGAAAACGCGTTTCTCCCTGCCTCCTCCTTTCTTCCCCTTTATGGCTCTGAGTCACGTGCCATTTAAAACTCGCGCGCATTTCCGGTCCAGCAGCCAGACTTCCGGCATGAAGGTCGCCGAAAGCATTTCCTTTAAGCTCAATGGTGTATTTACATCGACAAGTCAAGCCTAAACTGATGAATCTGGCATGACTTTGAATTACAGTTTCCTCTTATTTTCCTTGTTTTCAGTTTTCGCTTAACTCTCTTTTATTCTCATTAATTACAGTTTCTCCTCGCTAATTACAGTTTCCTGTTTTCAGTTTTCGCTTAACTCTCTTTCATTCTAATTTATTTCATTAATTACAGTTTCCTCTTAATTTTCTTGTTTTCAGTTTTCGCTTAACTCTCTTTTATTCTAATTTATTTCATTAATTACAGTTTCCTCTTAATATTCTTGTTTTCAGTTTTCGCTTCTCTCTTTTCTTTGATTTATTTCATTCTATCTATGTGTTAGATTTATTATTATTCTGTTTCTTACGTTATCGGTATACTCAAGTTGCCATATTTATCATCGGAATCACCGTTATCAGGACAATCATCGTCGTCATTGTTACTTCTTTCATAACTATCATCACTTCTGTCATCATCATGATTATTTTATTTATTATGATTCTCCTTCTTATGGGATTGTTACTCTTGCTTTCCCCGATATCTCTCTCTCCTTTCTTTTTGTGTGCGTGTATATGTGTGTGTGTGTGTGTTGTGTGTGTCTGTGGTGTTGTGTGTTTGTGTGTGTTGTGTGTGTTGTGTGTGTGTGTGTGTTGTGTGTGGTGTGTGTGTGTGTGTGTGTGTGTGGTGTGTGTGTGTTTCTGTGTGGGCTTCTGTGTGTGTGTGTGTGTTTGTGTGTGTGCGTGCGTGTCCGTGTAGTTTATCCATACACATACCCTCTTTCCTTCCCTTTTCCACCTTTTTTTTCCAAATTCTTTTCGAGTCCCCTCTGTCTCTCTTCCTTATCTCTCTCTTCTTCCCGCCTTCCCTCCCTTCCTCCCCCTCCCCCCCCCCCCCTACATTTCAGGAATAAATCTCGAGCCACATAATCGCCGAGAGATTAATGGCGATCGGCGACGAGAAGCGGCGATAAGGAGATCAAGAAGGAGGGAGATGCCAACGGGGTCTTGCTCGCCCGTTGCCACCTCTGCTTTTTATTGGCGTTTTCTTGTCGCCTTTTCCAGTTGGTATGATCTTTGCTTTTGGAGAAAATAGGTATATGTGCATATGTATGTGCATCTCTATCTATCTATCTGTCTATTTATCTATCCATCTATCTATACGTCTTTCAATATATGTATCTAACCATTAATTTCTATCAGACTCGAAGTACTTATCTGCCTATGTATCTATTTATCTGTTAACGTATCTATCAATCTCTCTTTCTCCATCTCTGTTTATCTCTCTTTCTAGATCTTTCTCTATCTCTTATCTCTCTCTCTCTCTCTCTTCATCTTTCTCTGTTTATCTCTCTCTCCAGCTTTCTCTATTTCTCTCTCTCTCTCTCTCTCTCTCTTCTCTCTCTCTCTCTCTCTCTCTCTCTCTCTCTCTCTCTCTCTCTCTCTCTCTCTCTCTCTCTCTCTCTCTCCCTCCTCCCTCCCTCCCTCCCTCCCTCCTCCCTCTCTCTCTCTCTCTTGCTCTCTCCCTCCATCTATCTATCTCTTTATTTCTCTATCTCAATATCTCTCTCTCCTTTCTTATATTCCCCATTTTGCTCTCTTCCCCAATTTACCTCCAGCAACGAGAGTTTGGTCTACCCTCGAAAACGTTCTTTTATGGCCAGAAGTTTATTGTTTGGCTGCACATAATAACTCCTTGAGGTATTATGGTAATCTTTTCTTCATCATAACTCGCGCCGCTTACCCACCGCCTCTATGGGGAGATAAGAAACTTTTAATATACGTTTTATTCACGAGGTCGGGCATGATACTGTTTCCTCACTGGGCGGGGCTTAAGTCTGTGACGTCACGCGGGTAGAGACATTCACATGGATGAGGGGCCCGGTGTGTAAAGCCGCGGAAATGGATATATTCAAGGGGGTTAAGGTGCCTGTGTTATGATGCTGAGACAGTGACGTTGTTTTTGATGATTTTATGGCAGTTTTTTTTATAGTTATTGCAAGGGAAGGTGATATTTAGATTTTGAGATGTGAAGCTATTGCCCATGTCAGTAATTCAATTTTCATGTTTCTTATTTTTATTATTGTGCATGTTGCTCTATTTCTGTTCCTTAGTCTGGAAAGCAGTGCGCCCAGACTGTGACGTCACACTGCAGAGAATTCTCACGGGGACTTAACCTTCTTCCACCTCATCCCCTCTCCCCTATCCCCCCCACCAAGTTTCCCGTCCCTAACCCCCTCTCCCGCATACCTCCTCCCTCCCCCGC
>NW_020868304.1:307772-312772 GCF_003789085.1 Penaeus vannamei
CCTCCCTCCTATCCCCCCGCCTCCCCCTTCCTCCTCGCCTATCCCGCCTCCCTCCTCCCTCCCTCCTCCTCCTCCCCCTCCTCCTCTCTCCTCCTCCTCCTCCTTCTCCTCCTCCTCTTCCTCCTCCTATTCCCCCCTCCTCCCACCTCCTCCTTCCTCCCTCCTATCCCCGCCTCCCCTCTTCCTCCTTCCCCTGCCTCCTCCCTCCTCCTCTCTCCTTCTTCCTCTCCCTCTCCCTCCCCCTCTCCTTTTTCACTCCCGATCCGAGTCTCCAGGAAGTAAATGATAGGCGAAGAAATGGAGGAGAAGTAAACGAATGGGGCACAAAAGAAGTGATAATCCGGAGGTGGGAAGATCGAGGAAGATATGATCGGAAGATGGGAAGGATGTGGTACAAGAGAGAGAGGGGGGGGGGGGGGGTGAGAGAGAGAAAGAAAAGAGAGATAGACAGTCAGAAACAGAGAGAATGACAGACAGACAATTAGAAAAATGAACAGACGAACACAGAGACAGATAGATAGATAGCCAGATAAACAACCAGATGTGTCTGACAAACAGATAGACAGACAGAGACAGAGAATCAGTCAGACAGATAGATAAACGGACAAATAGACAGACGGAGAAAAAAGGGAGGATGGCAAGGCAAAATAATTCAAAAAGAGTTATAATAAACAGAGGATGAAAACATAAGGAACTGGAGAAAAGATAAATAGCCTAAAGATAAACTAAAAGCCGCTCAGAGCGAAAGAAGCAAAGGAAAGGGAAATACATCAACACCGAAAGATGATAAATTAAATCTGTCCATGAGGAATCCTTTGATATGTCCTTCAAAAAAAAAAAAAAAAAAAAATTGAAACAGCTTTTTCCATTTACCAGAAAGGTTATGAATTACCTGTCAATTACCGGGGGTTAAAATTTTGACATAGAATTACAGAGAAAAGAAAAAGAATTGACATATGGACAGCTTATTTTTCTGCTTTTTAACTTTTTTAACCTCCTTCCCACCAACCATCCTTTACCTTCCATCCCCATAACATTCGTCCCTCCTTCCATTCCTACCTTTTTATGCCCCCCTCCCCTTCCCTCCCTCTCTCCTTCCCGCATAACAGTCCCTCACACCTCCCCCCCTCCCTTTTTCCCTTCCTCCATTTTTCAACTCCCTCCATCCATCCTCCCCAATCTTTCATATCCACTTGCTTTCCCTCCCTCTTTCCCTTCCTTCCCTCCCTCCCTCCCTCCCACTTCCCTTCGTTCCTTCCCTCCAACGCTTCCCCCTATAAAACTTCATCCCGTCCTTTTCACCATCCCTTCTTCCCTCCCTCCATGCTTCCTTACTTCCCTCCCTCCATCCATCTCTCCCTCTTTCCCTCCCTCCCTCCGTCCTTCCTTCATTCCCTCCCCTCCTCCCTTCTTCCCTCTCTCCCTCCCTCCCTCCTTCCCTTCTTTCCTCCCTTCTTCCTTCATTCTCTCCATCCTTCCCTCCTTTCTTCCTTCTTTCCTCCTTTCTTCTTTCATTCCCTCCCCTCCTCCTTCCCTTTTATCCTCCCATCCTCCTTCCCTTCTCCCTCCTTCTTCCCTCCCCTCCTCCTTCCCGTCTTCCCTCCCTCCTTCCCTGCCTTCCTTCTTCTCTCCCTCCCTCCCTCTTTCCTTTCCTTCTCCCTCCCTCCTCCCCTCCCTTCTTTCCCCCCCCCCCACCTCATGCGTTTTGCCTGACGAAAATTTACGGTCAACTCGAAAATTTCGGCGCCATATTGTACCCGCTTCTGATTGGGCGAAGGAAAGGTATTTTCGCGTGTTTCTGTCTGCCTGTGTTTATCTTTTATTTATTTATCTGTATCTATTCCTTTTTCCTCTTTTTTCTCGTTTTTTTTCGTTTTTTTTTTTTTTTTTGTTTTTTTTTATTTAAGCTCGTTTAGCGTGGGATGGAGAGGGGGGTAAGGGAGGGGGGTCAGACGGGGAGGATGGGGCGTAGGATGGAGGATCTCAGAGGAGAAGGTCCCCATTTGTTTGTTTTTTATTTGTTCGAGACGTATGGCCTCTCCGGTGGCTGTCGCCTTCGTGTTTTCTTTTTCTTTTTTCTCTTTCTGTGACTCTCTTTCCATCCCTCTCAGTCCCGCTGTCTGTATGTCTGGCTGTCTATCTCTCTGTCTATCTGTTTCTCTCTGTCTCTCTGTCTAGTTTCATACCAATTTACCATCTACCACAATCTGTCTACCTACTTATTTTTATCTTTCTATCTATCTGTCTCTCCATCTGTCTGGTTGTCTCTGTATTTGTCGGTCTTTGTCTTTGTCTCTGCATCTGTATCTGTCTATCTATCTATCTATCTTAACATCTGTCTCTCTATTAATATATCTGTCTATCTACATATCTATCAATTTATCCAGCAATTCATCTATCTACCCATCCTTTTGTTTATTCATCTATATCTACCCAAACCAGTCTAATTATCAATTTATCTCTTCCCACGCCTGTCTAAATATATTTTCATGTGTCTGCTTGATATATTTCTCTGTCAGTCCATGTCTCGAACATTTAATTTCTAAATATAACTGACTTTTAATCAATAATCTATCGATGCTTTTTTCCTTTTCTTCTTCATCTTTTTGTTGTTAATGCAATTTTATGTTCATCTCTATAGATTATTTTCGTGTTCATATCAACCCTTTTCTTATTTTTCTTGTTTGCTTGTTTGCCAGAGTACCTCCTGTACCTTCCAAAGCTTCTCTCGCCATTAATCTCGATGTCTCTCTCCTTCGTTGCATATCTATCGCTATTATCATCAAATCTCCCATTTATCAATCCCGTCACGTATTTCGACTCTACTACATCTCTAATCCTTGTCTCCCTCTCCCTCCCCGTCTTCTACAACGAGGATGCTGCATGATAAACATTTATCATCTTCACGCGGCCATAATTTCGGCCTCCATGTTGTTAGACTCGCTGTAGCAGAGAGAGAGGCTCGTTAGCTAGCCCGGCGTGAATTATGCCCGCGCTTCTCCTCGACGCGGGTTGACGTCATGTTGTTTGGTGTGTGACGTCAGAGGAGACATAGCCAATGAAAATGCAGGTTTTGAACTTGGAGCATTACGTCAGAGGAGAAATAGACCAATGAGAAAGGGTGGGATTTGGCTGTGTAAGTAGGGTACTAGGTGAAGGAACGACAATTAATGGCGCTGATAACGATAACGGATACGGAGGCGACGTGAAACGAGGTCTGTCGTGACGGAATACTGTTTGGCATTGCTTTATCAAGCCAAGGAATAAGAGAGGTCAAATATTCCTATTCCTATTTTTATTATGGCAATTGGCTTACTGCTTCATCTTTCGTTAGAACGTGTATTTACCGATCCATTTGGGAGCGTATTTCTGTGTATGTTTCCGTTTGCGTGTGTATGTATCTTCCTGCGGTATATGTAAGTTTGTATGTGTACACGAACGTAGAAGTATATGTGTACTAATGCGCGCTTACATCCATCACAGGTATATAACATTGTGCAGAAGTAGTCTATCAGTACAATTCGCTGCCCATTAAGGCTCATAAACCCATTCCTCAGAGGCTATAAACGCCCTTATTAACTCAGCCGCGACGGAGATCATCCGGCGGAGATATGGGGCCCCACACCCCCAGTCGCAGCAACAGCAGCACATAAACACAGGTAACTACATTGACGCTCATAGAATCGGAGATATAGGCACATATAGACCAATTAAACTCGATTTGTGTGTGCGCGAGCGTGAGTGTGTGTAAGGCAGTGCACAAGTGAAGGGATGTGTGTGTGTGTGTGTGTGTGTGTGTGTGTGTGTGTGTGTGTGTGTGTGTGTGTGTGTGTGTGTGTGTGTGTGTGTGTGTGTGTGTGTGTGTGTGTGTGTGTGTGTGTGTGTGTGTGTGTGTGTGTGTTGTGGTTGGTGCGCCAGGGAGTGTATGAGTGGAAGGGTGGTTATGTGTGTAAGGATATACATCTGCAAGAGGGTATGTACGTGTACATGTATGTGTATATGTACACATCCGTACACGTAGCGAATAAACAAACTCTCCGATATTTTATAAAACTTCCGCAGAACTTCTGACACGGCAGACTTTTTCCCCCCCGTCCCGTCTCTCCCCCTGTCTTGATTTTCCGCATCTTTCTTTTATCCTTGAAGTGCATGTAATGTCCGTCGTAATTAGAACTACTTTTCCATCCACTTTTTCCCCTCGTTTCCCCCTGGATTTTTCCCCTAACCTCCCCTATTCACCCCTGTCATAGTCTAGTTTTCCCCTAAATCATCCAGGTTGGCAGGGGAAAAACTTCAAAGCTCGGTTGAAATCCCCCTAAAATCTCTCGCGCTTTTTCGCCGTCAGGGAGAAATTCCTCAGCAAGCGGGCATCAAGGGAAGAAGTAAGGCGGAGGAGAGAAGGGGAGGAGAAAGAGAATTGGAGAGGGAGGTGGAAAGTTGCGTTAACACACACACATAAATGCAAGGGTGTTTTTATTAACATCTAGACAAGAAAAAAAAATCATAATGACTAAGAATTTCTGAATTAATGTGGTGATTGTCAAATTATGACACTTTCAAACGAAGAATTATTAAATAATTATTAAACATTAATCATGATAACAATGGTAATGATAACGATAATGATAAGGATAATAACAACAACAAAACTGATAATGATAATAATGATAAAAAAACATAATACTAATAATGATAATGGTGAAAATAATACCAGTAATGAAAAGATAAAATTATAATAGTGCTAGTCATGATAATAATGATAATGAAAGCAACATGATAATAATGATATTAATAATGTGATGAAAATTAAAAAAAGTATTGATGATAATGATAATGATAACTAAAATGATATTGATGATTATGATAACTAAAATGATATTGATGATTATAATTGTGAAAATAATTATCATAAGGTTAGTAATAATACTACCAATAATAATGATAATAATGACAATGGTAGTAATAGTAATGAGGATAAGGATTATAATGAAAATAATTAT
>NW_020868304.1:320272-322772 GCF_003789085.1 Penaeus vannamei
TATCAATTCAAAACTTAATCAATCTATGTTTCTACTCGTAACTTCCTCTGTTCCTTTTTTTCTTTGTTTTACTTCAAATTCCCTCTCTACAGTCCTAAGGTTTCTGGGGTAGGGGAGCGGGGGGGGGGGGGGGGTTAGTGTTGTAGTACGGGTCAAATTCTGTAAACACAAACTTCTTTGGCTACACTGTAACGCGATGGTAACTTTAGAAATGTAGGTAGGATTTTGAATTTCATTTTTTTCTGGCTTCCTTGCTCTCTCTCTCTCTCTCTCTTTCTTCCTTTTTCTCTTACTCTCTTTCTTTCTCTCTTCATCTCTCCTCTCTCTCTCTCTCTCTATCTCTATCTCTATCTCTCTCTTTCATTCTTTCTCTTTCTCTCCTCTCTCTCTCTCTCTCTCTATCTTATCTCTATCTCTATCTCTCTCATCTTTCTTTCTTCTCTCTCTCTCTCTCTCTCTATCTATCTATCTATCTATCTCTCTCTCTCCTCTCTCTCTCTCTCTCTCTCTCTCACTTTCTCTCACACACACTTACAAGCACATACACACGCGCGCACATACCACAAACAAACACAAAACACCACAGGTGCAAACGCACACACCCGTACACACATACAAATACCCCCTCCCCCCCAAAACACACACACGCGCGCCCCATCCACAATTACACACGACAGAACATCTGTAAAGGCACACATAGTAACAAACATTCAACCGTATAATTGTTCACGAGAACTTCGCTGGCATGTTATCTCGGATAATTACTAGCGAGGTGATAATGCCCTGAGGGAGGAGAGGAGGAGGAGGAGGAGGAGGAGGAGGAGGAGGAGGGGAAGGAGGAGGAGGGGGAAGGAGGAGGGGAAGGAGGAGGAGGAGGGGAAGGAGGAGGAAGGAGGAGGGGAGGAGGAGGAGAGGCGGAGGAGGAGGAGGAGTGAGGAGGAGAGGAGGAGGAGGAGGAGGAGGGAGGAGAAGGAGGAGGAGGGAGGGGAGGAGGAGGAGGAGGAGGAGGAGGAAGGAGGGAGGGGAGGAGGAGGAGGAGGAGGAGGAGGAGAGGGAGGGGAGGAGGAGGAGGTAGAGAGAGAGAGAGTATAGGGTAAGAAAAATGGAGAGAGAGAGAGAGAATATTGAGAGAGAATAGAGAGAGAAAGAGAGAGAGAGAGGGGGGGGGAGAAAAGAAGAGGAAGAGGATGGATGAGGAGGAGAAGAAGAGGAGGGGAGGGAGAGGAGAGGAGAGAAGGAGAGTAGGAGGCAGGAAGGAAAAGAAGGAACAAGTGGAGTGGAAAAGAATTGGAGGAGAAGATGAAAATGATTAGGGTAAAAGGAATTGGGAGAATTAAAGGAAAGGATAACGAAAAGAATTGAAATAAGCGAAAAGAGCAACCGTTGCTATTATCATCTCTTCTCACTGTTGCCTCCGCCAAGAAGGGTGTGTTTCTGGTAACACTGGTTAGTGTGTTCATTCTTCTTTTTTCTGTTTTTTCTTTGTTTTTTTTTCTCGTTGCTGTTGCTTGTTAAACTAATTTAGATGCCATTAAAATCTGGTGGTGATGCGGATGTTATTTGTTCGTTGGTTAGCAAGATAACTCAAAAAATAATGAAGATAGTTTTATGATTTTTTTTTTTTTACAGAGTTGTGTCTGAGCCCAACTGAGATGTCAATAAATCCAGGATTTTTTTTATTGCATCAGTGACTCTTGCTTGACGGAGTGCTCCTTGATATCATTATTATCATTCTTTTTATTACTATAATCATTATTATTATTATTATCATCCTTTCTACGAATGTCATTGTTACTATCTATTTTCTTGTTATCATTATTATCGTTATTCCATCCTTATTATAATTATCATTAACATTTCTGTTATTTCTGTTACTGTTATTACCGATATTATCATCATTGTTATTATTATAATTATGACTATTGTCATTATTGTCCTTAATATCATCATAATTGTTGTTATTATTATCATCTTTATCATTATTGTTATTATCATAATCATTTTGTTATTATATTATTTATTATTATTTATTATCATTATTATTATTATCATTATTATTATTATTATTATTATATTATTACTATTATTATCATTATTATTATATCATTATTATTATTATTATTATCATTATTATTATTATTTATTATCATTATTATTTTATCATTATTATTATTATCATAATTATTATTATCATTATTGCTGTTACTACTATTTTCATTATCATTATTATTATTGTTATTTTCATTTTTTATCATCATTATCAATACTATTGCTTTTACTATCACTATCATTACTATTATTATTATCATTATCAATCTTACTGTCATTATTATCATTATTGTTACTATTATTCCATTGTCATTGTTATTATTATTATTATTGTTATTATTGTTATCATTATTATTATTACTATTATTCATTTTCTTTTTCATTATCATTACTATTATTATTATTGTTATTATCATTGTTATTATTTTCATTATTATTATTATTTTTGTTA
>NW_020868304.1:335272-340272 GCF_003789085.1 Penaeus vannamei
GGGGGAGGGGGAGGGTGTGGAGAGAGGGGCAGAGTGGTGCCTTTGTGCGTGTGGGTGTGGGTTTTTGCAGTGTGTGTGTGTATGTGTGTGTGGGTGTTGGTGTGTGTTTGTTTCTTTGCTTTGTTTGTGTGTGTGTTTGTTCCTTTCTTTCTTTGTCTGTGTGTGTGCGTGTGTGTGTGTGTGTGTGTGTGTGTGTGTGTGTGTGTGTGTGTGTGTGTGTGTGTGTGTGTGTGTGTTGTGTGTGTGTGTGTGTTGTGTGTGTGTGTGTGTGTGTGTGTGTGTGTGTGTGTGTGTGTGTGTGTGTGTGTGTGTGTGTGAGCGTGTTTGTGTTTATATGCAATATTTTTGTAAGTGGGAGGTGGTGTCTATCAGTACGTATGTTTGGGTGTGAGTGCGTATGTATGTGCTATCTGACACGTATTAATGACAGTAATTTCCATTCGCGAGATAATATCAGCATGTACAGTACCCGTGTGTATATCCATGTGAAATATACACAGCACAATACCACTGTGAAAATATGACTACCTCCGTATGGATTCATATATAAAAAAAAAAAACTACCAATATATATATACCTCATACGCCTTCTGTATGACACACCTATGATCAAAGTATAAATCAAAGAAGATTACCATGAACAGCACTTCCTCTCCTTGTTTTATAGCCAATGAAACCGTCCTTTGCTCTTCATTAAACAGAGCCGCGAATTAATGATATTCTTTATTATATATAAATACCTGGGATTCGCATTTAAAGGGTCGAACGTTATTCATTAACGAGTAATAAAACGCATTTATTTTTGTGAAAAGATTTGATTGTTTATAGCAACCAGACCTTTTCATCAATTTTAAGCCTTAATTAATAATCCATAAATCAACTTTATCTAAATATATATATTTACTTTATTAGCTTTCTGTCCCCTCACTCTGATTCCATATCTGTCTGCCTTCCTTTATATCTATATATCACGTATATTTCCGATTGTATCCATGCAGTAAAAAAAAAAAAAAAAAAAAAAAAAAAAAAAAAAAAAAAAAAAAAATCAAATTATTCCGGATACCTTATCAGCTCACCCTCCTTCCGCCTCCCTTCTCCAAAATACATTACAGATGATATTTGATTTATTTCGATTTATTAATATATAACACATTTTTTTCTGTCCATGGATTTATGGTATCAAGGTCTATTTAAGTGCTTGTAAAGACCCTGTATGGTGCTATCAATCTACAAAGGTGGAAAGGTATATATAAGGAAAAAGAGAAATTGAAGTGTGATAGATAGATAGATAGATTGAGAGAGGGGACAGACAGAAAAAGTGTGCCTTCTTGTGTGCATGTGTGTGTGTGTGTGTGTGTCTGTATGTGTGTGACTGTGCGCGCGCTCATACATGTGTACGTGCGTGATATGTAAATATATATGTGTGCACGTGTGCATGTAGGTTTATGCACATCAGTCTATGTTGACATGCATGTATTTTGATAATCAGATAAGCGAATGAACCGCCCTCGCCCCCCCCCCCCCCCCTTACTCGAATGTCTTGAGAGAGGGAATGCTCAGCCCTCAGACTCTCTCAAGATTATGCTAAATCATGTCAACAAATTTACATTCCAGACGTGAAGGAAGGAGATATACAGAAGCAAAAAAAAAAAAAAAAAAAAAAAGACGAAACATGAAGGAGAGAAAAAAAAGAGAGAAAAGATAAGAAAAAAAGACGAGACGAAGAAGAAAGAAGAGAAAGATAAGACGAAAATAGTAGCAAACAAGAATTGCAGAAAACGCAATAAAAAGGGAAAGAGAGGGAATACGAAGGAGGAAGAGAGAGAGACAGCGAGGACGACGACGCATGCTAATAGGGAGAGGAGAGGAAGAGCGAGGGAGCCATGGAGTCATTATTCGTTTGTGTCGAAATAAACCCAGCCATAAAGATGAAATAAAAAGCAATTCGCAAACAAATTAGAAGCCATTCCATAAAACGTTTAATGATCCGAGTTTCTCCTCCTCCTCCTTCTCCCTCCTTCCTCCCCTTCTCCCTTCCTCGTCCTCCTCTCCTCCTCCTCCCCCTCCCCCTTTTTCCCTTTCCTCTTCCTCCTCCTCCTTCCTCCACCCTCCTCCCTCCCCTTTTCCCCTTCCTCTTCCTCCTTCCTCCTCCTCCCCTTTTCCCCTCATCCTCCCTTCTCCTTCTCCTCCCTCCCTTTGCCTTCTCCCTCCTCCTCCCTCCCTTTCTCCTCCCCTCCTCCCCTTCCTCTCCTCCCCCTCCCTTCCTCCTCCCCTCTCCTCCTCCTCTCTCTTCCCTATCCCATCTCTTCAACCTCTCTTTCCTATCCCATTTCCTCTTTTCTCTTCACTCTCCCTTTTCTCTCCTCTTTCTCTCTCCTATCCATTTCCTATTTTCTCCCCTCTGCCTTTTTTCTCCCCTTCTTTCTTTCCTGTCTCATTCTCCCCCCTCCCTCTTTTTCCCCATCTATCCATTTCTCCTTTTCCTTTTTATGTGCTCCATTTTCTCTTTTCTTCTCCCTCTCCCCTCAGCCTTATTTATCCCCTCTCCTCTTTTCCCCCTTCATCATCCGATTCCTCTTTCATCTTTTCCCTTACCCCCCCCTTACTTCTTCGCAATCTTCCATCCCTATTCTCCTCTCTCTTCCTTCCCTTTCTCTGCTTTCTAACTTTCCATTCTCTCTTCTGTCCGTCTCTCCTTCTCACCATCTCCCCTTTTCTCTTTCCTATTTCTTTTCTCCCTCCACTCTCTCATCTCTACCTCTTCCTTTCTCTTACTCCTTGGTTTTCTCTTAGGTAAGTTTAATAATTTTTGTGTGATAATTATGTGATAAACGGACACGTTACAGATAGCTAGATAGAGAGGGGAGAGAGAGCGCGCGCGCGAGAGAGAGCAGAGAGAGAGAGAGAGAGAGAGAGAGGGGGGGGGGGAGAAAGAGAGAGAGAGAGAGAGGGGGGGGAGGAGAAAGACAGAGAGAGAGAGAGGGAGAGGGGAGAGAGAGAGAGAGAGAGACAGAGACAGAGACAGACAGACAGAAAAAAGAGAGAGAGTACAGGGAGGAAAGAGGGGGAAAACATGAATAGTCGATCACACTAATTGCCTACCTAAATGGCAGATAGACACCCCTGGCAGACAGCTACGGAGCCGATCTCGATAGCGTAACCATAGAAAAAGATGGGAAATTAGACATCTATCTGATTACACGAGTCGCGAGAGAAGTGATATAGGAATTCTTAGGAGCACAAGATTCCATATGAACAAACGCCTAATTCTTGAAGAACTGAGGATACTTTCCAAAAATAAATCATACAGATACGGACACATAAATCTAATACAAAATCCATAAGACGTATACAACCAGGCATAACATAAAACCGTAACCAAACATAAGAATGTATATAATTATCAAGATCAAACATAAAAATAACCCGCAAAAGACAATACGAACTGAATATCCATACAAAGATAACGAGGTGTACGGACACATTCATATGCGCATGCGTGCTCGTGTGTTTACCTTTTCCGAGAAACAGACCTGCGACTGAGGTTTAATTGGCCTTCATGACCTGGGACTTCCCTGTGACTCCGCATATGCATGACCTTAATGACCTCATTTGACCTTATGTGACCTCAGAGTATTCCTGGGTTGCTGGGTTATTGTTTTGTTATGCTAGCTGGTGTTGGGATTAATTGGGATTCTAATTGTTGTTTCAATTATGCGTTTTGTTAGATGTTTCTTTAATTGATATTTGCTCTCTCTCTCTCTCTCTCTCTCTCTCTCTCTCTCTCTCTCTCTCTCTCTCTCTCTCTCTCTCTCTCTCTCTCTCTCTCTCTCTCTCTCTCTATCTATCTATCTATCTATCTATCTATCTATCTATCTATCTATCTATCTATCTATCTCTCTCTATCTATCTATCTATCTATCTATCTATATCTATCTATCTATCTATCTATCTAATCTATCTATATATATATATATATATATATATATATATATATATATATATATATATATTACTACTTACCTCTACCTAATTTCATTTTTTCTTTCTCGCTTTAGTAAGCTCTATGTTTCTTATCAAAACGAAAAACGCGAGTCGAATAATTTTAATCGTTACTGTATTTTCTCAAAAAAATATCATTTAGTTTGCTTATCTGGTTTCATTACTCATCTTATCTTCAATTTGTTGTATCTCCCTCTGTCTCTGTCTCTGTCTCTGTCTCTCTCTCTCTCTCTCTCTCTCTCTCTCTCTCTCTCTCTCTCTCTCTCTCTCTCTCTCTCTCTCTCTCTCTCTCTCTCTCTCTCTCTCTCTCTCTCTCTCTCTCTCTCTCTCTCTCTCTCCTCTCTCTCTCTCTCTCTCTCTCTCTCTCCCTATCTACATCTATCTATATCTATATCTGTATCTATCTATATATGAATATATATATATATATATATATATATATATATATATATATATATATATATATATATATATATATATATATATGTATATATATATATATATATATATATATAATATATATATATATATATATATATATATATATATATATGTATATATATGTTGTGTGTGCATGTGGTGTGTGTATGAATGTATATATATGTATATATATAACACACAAATATACACATTTAAACATATGTATATCATGTATATGTAAGCTTGTGTGTTGGCAGATATATCTGTTTAAAGAACACGAAGAAATTTCTTCAGACCCCCCTCCTTCCAGTAATCCCCGTCCCCACCCCCACCCCACCCCACCCCACCCGCCTCAAGAGTCCGAAGTCATTCCCCGCCCAATTCCCCCGGGCCAAATCTCACACCGGGGCGACCCCATCCCCTCATACGCAGACGCCAGGAAAAAGTACCCCAACCCCCAAAAAGTACCCCAACCCCCCCAAAAGTACCCCAGACCCATTCTACCCCAATCGGACCCTTTCCTCTACTGGGCTGTAAGGTCACAATTACCTCTCTTAGGAAGATTTTTTATTCCTTTC
>NW_020868304.1:347772-355272 GCF_003789085.1 Penaeus vannamei
CTACCTTCTACTACAGCCATCTCATTTACCCTCTCCTCCTCTTCCCCCCCCCCTCGACCCTTCTCCCTTCTCTCCCTCCCTCCCTCCCTTCTCCCTTCTCCCTCCCCTCCTCCCTTCCCTTTCCCTCCCTCCTCCCTCCCTCCCTCCCTTCTCCCTCCCTCCCCCTCCCATAGCAACTTCCCTTCCCTCTCCGTTTGACCTCTCCCTCTTCCCTCTTCCAGGCCTCCCCTCGCTAAATACACATATAAGGCGTTGACTAAGATATCTGGCCTTTTGACTGCGTGTTTTTTCTTTCTTTCTTTCTTCTCGTTTTCTCTTTTACTATTAATGTTGTTCTTCTTTACTGTGTTTAGTTTGTTTTTCGTTTTTTTATTTCATTTATTGTTCTATTTTTTCTAGGTTTCTCGTGTGTATGTGTCATTTTCCATCTTTTTCAATTAGCTTCTCTCCTCCCCCTTTCTCTTCCTTTTCTCCTTATAATAATTTTCCTTCTCCGTCGTTATCCATTTCCTTCTTTCTTTACTTTTTATCCTTCAATCTCCCCTTTCTGTTCTCCCGTCTTTGCTCTTTTGCATCCTTCTCCTTCCTCTCTTTCTTCCCTTCTTCGTCTCCATCCCTCACACCCTTCTCTCCTTCCTTTTCTCCCTTTTTCTTCTCCATCCCTCTTTTCTCTTCTCCTTCTATACTTTTACACATCCCTGTCATCCCATATCCTTTCCTTTTCTTCCTTTTTTGTCTGCATACCTCGCATCCCTCTTCCCTTCCTCTTTTCCTTCTCTTCTTCGTTTCAACCCCCCTTTCCTTCATCCTCGGTCTTTCCCCTTGTTTCCCTTTTCCCCTCACTCCCTTCCTAGCTTTCTCTTCTTTCTCTCTTTCTTTTTCATCCCCTCCCTCCTCTCATTTCCCACTCCATCTTATCCCCTCCTCCTCTCCTCTTCCTCTCCTTCCCACCTCCATCCTATCCTCCCCTCCTCACCTAAATCCCCTCCTCCTCTCCCTCACCTCCATTCCTATCCCCTCCCTCCCTTCCTCCTCCTCTCCTTCCTCCTCCCCTCCCCCTTCCTCCCCCCCCCCCCCCCCCCGCACCGACATCATGTACCGCCGTAGCCAGTAATCGCGGTCGGTCCCCCAGGCCCGGCGTGTCGTAATGCTGCTCGCCTCGACCTATGGCATGCGGCGGGGGAGGGGGAGAGGGGAGGAGGAGGAGAAAGGAGGGCGGAAGGTAGGAGAGAGGGGGGTAGGGGTGGGGATGGGAGAGAGGGGTTGGTAGAAAGGAGGCGGAGGAGAGAGGGAGGTAGGGGTGGGGATGGGGACGAGGAGAGAGAAGGAGGGGGGTGTTGTGGGGGGATGGGGACGAGGATGCGGAGAGAGGGAGGAGGGATGATGGGGAGAGGGAGAAGGGAGGCGGAAGGAGGAGAGAAGAGGGGGTGGGATTGGGAGAGAGAGGGGGAGGTTGGGAGGAGGGAAGAGAGGAGAAAGGGAGGGAAGGTAGGAGAGAGGGAGAGGTTAGGGGTGGGATGGGACGAGGATGAGGGAGAGAGGGGGAGAGGGGAGAAAGGAGGGCGGGGGGAGGAGAGAGGGAGGTTAGGGGTGGGAATGGAGGACGAGGATGGGGAGAGAGGGGTTGGTGGGGGTGATGGGGGAGAGGAGGGGGAGAGAGGGCAGAGAAGGAGGATGAGAGAGAGCGGAGGTTTTGTTGGGGATGGGGAAAAGGAGGTTGGTGGGGATGGGGGACGAGGATGGGAGAGAGAGAGAGAGAGGTTGGTGGTTGTCGGGGGTAAATAAGAGACAAAGATGGGGAGAAAGAACAGAGGGAGGATAGGGAGAGAGAGAGAGAAGTTGGGGAAGTTGGGAATGGGGACGTATGAAGGGGATAGAGGGCAGAGGGTGGCGAGGATGGGTAGAGAAGGAGATTTAGATGGGATGGGAGAGGGCGAGGCGGGGGAGGGCGAGGATGGGGATCTAAATAGGGAACAGCAGCAGGAAGGGGGGGAAGGGTAGGGAAGGGGAGAGAGCAAGGGAGACACAGAAGGGAGAGGGGAAGGGAGACACGGACAGGGAGGAGGACACAGGAAGGGAGAGAGGGGGTGGTATAGGGGAATGAAGGAGAGGGGAGGTCTGGAGGGAATATAGAAAAGGGGGACAGGGGGGGAGGGAGGAGGGGGTGGGGTAGTCGTCTCTTTGATCATCAGCCGTGGTCCTTCGTTTGTTTGTTTGTTTGTTACGCTCTGCTGGCGCGCACTACTTTATGCTGGTTTATGGTTGGGGAGGTTTTAATATTTAATTTCTTCTTCTCCTTCCTCATCTTCTTCTTCTTCTTCTTTATTTGCTTCGTTTTCTCTTTCTCTTTTACTTCATTTCATTTATTGGATTGTTTATTTCATTTGTCTTTTTCTTTTTGTGTTATTTTTTATTTTTTGTCAATTTCTATCTTTCACATTCATTCAGTTTATCTGCTTATTTCTTAATCTGTTTTTCTTTCTTTCCTTTGGTCCTACGATTTGTTTCTAACACTTTTCTGTTTTCTCTTTTCCTTTGGTTCTTTTTATCGATGCTCATCTTCTTCTAATTCTAAAATCAACTTTTTCTTCTGCCTTTTCATCTCTTGGTCTCTTGGTCTTCTTGTCTTCTTTTTTCTTGTTCTTTGTCTTCTTTTTCCTTCTTCTTCTGCATCTTATTCTACTACTTATTTCTTCTCTCTTTTGTTTCTTTTATCTTTCTTTTTCCCCTCTTAGTACCTCGTTTATTTGTTGTTTACCTTGCTTACTTGATATTTTTTTCTTCTTTTTCTTGTATGTCTCCCTTTCTCATCATCACCATTTCCTTCCTCTTACTCGTCATCATCAGCCGTAACTCTTCCTCTTCCTCTTTCTTATCTTTACTCCTCCTGCTAATCTTCATACTCCCTTCTCCTGCTTTTTCACTTTTTTTATTCGTCTTGGCCTCTTACTTCCTACTTTTCTTTTTCTTCTTCATCTTATTCTTACTCCTCTTCCTTTGTATCCTCCTCTCTCCCCTCCCTCCTCCTCTTCATCCTTCTTTCTTCCCCTCCCGCCTTTTCCTCCTCCTTCTCCCTTTCATCCTTCTTTCTCCCCTCCCTCCTCCTCTTCCTCCTTCCTTCTCCCCGTCATCCTCCTCCTCCTCTCTTCCTCCTTAATGACTTTCTTTCTTCCATCCTCCTCTTCCCCCTTCCTTCCTCCTCCTCCTCCTCCTCCTCTCTCTTCCTTTTCATCCTTCTTTCTCCCCTCCCTCCTCTTCCTCCACCTCCTCCTCCTCCTTCCTCCCCTCCCTCCTCTTCCTCCTTCCTTCTCCCCGTCATCCTCCTCCTCATCCCTTCCTCCTTAATGACTCACTCCTGGGATGGTCTTTATGTGTTATTCGTCCAGGATCTCGAGCCCGAGAAGCTGCATCATCAGAGCATCTTCCTCTCCCGTTGATAAAATGTTAATGGGGAGAATCCCGAGGGGGGAAGAGGGGGAGGGGGGGGGGGGGAGGAGAGGGGAAGGGGGAGGGAGGGGAAATAGGAAGGGAGAAGGAAGGGGAAGAGGAAGGGGTGAAGGGAGAGGGAGAGGAAGGGGAAGGAGAGAAAGAGGGAAAGGAGGGAGGGGAGGGGAAGTAGGAGGGGAAGAGAAGGGAGAGGGGAAGAAGAAGGGAGGAGGAGAGATGGAAGAGGGAAGGGGGAAGGGGAGGGAAAAGGAAGTGGAGGGTTGGGGAGGTGGGGAAATAAAAGGGGAAAAAGGGGAAGGGGGAGGAGGGGGGAGGAGGGGAGATGGAAGGGGGAGAGGAGAAAGAGAGGGGAAGGGGAAACAGGAAGGAGATGGGGAGAAGGGAAGGCGGAAGAAGAAGGGGAAGGAGGGGAGATGGAAGGAGAAAGGGAAAAAGAGAGGGGAGAAGAAGGGGAAGATGGGGAGGAGGGGAGATTGAAGAGGGAAGAGGAAGAGGAAGGATGGGAGGAGGGGAGATGGTAAGGGAAGAAGAGAAGGGAGGGGGAGAGTGAAGGGCGACGTCAGGGAGGATGAGAGAGGAGGCGGGGGAATGGGAAAATGGGGGAAAGGGAAGAGAGAGGAAGGAAGAGAAAGAGGAAAATTTGGGAAAGAGGCAGAGTGGGGAAGGGGGGAAGAGCCAAGTGGAAAAAGGAAAAGTGAGAAGAGGGAAGGAGAGAGGGATGCTGGGAGGAGGGAAAGGCAAAGAAGAGAAGGAAAAAGGAAGAAGGAAGGGGGGAGGGAGGAAAGGGAAAGAGGGAAGGTTAGAAATGGGAAAGAAGCGAAAGAAATGGAGGTGTTTGTTCGTTTGTATCTCATCTCATTTGGGGTGTATTTGCTTGTGTATTTAGCGCAGGGTCGGATGGTCAATGCTCCTGTGTATCTTTATGCGCAGCGTGTCTGTGTGTGCTCCTGTCTTCATCAATAATGGAGTACTGACATATTAATCTCTTTGCATGTTTTTGCTTATACACATTGCCCATTTACATACATACTCCAGTACACCTATACACACACACACACACACACACACACACACACACACACACACACAAACAAACAAACAACACACACATAACACACACACAAACAAACAAAAAACACAACACACACAACACATACAACAAAAAAAGCAAAACAAACACACACACCACACAACAAACACACGCACGCAACCCCGCCCGTGAACCCTCAGTGCCGCAGTGCTCCGTGGCCTCCCAGGTGAGCGCGCGGGCGGCATTGGCACTGGCTGGCACACCTGACTCCGCCGGGAACTTGTTGATTACTGCCTGTTTTCCCTCAGGATGATCCCGTAGTTACACCGGCCGGAGGGAGCGAGGGAGAGGAGCGAGGGGAGAGGAAGGGCCCTTTTCCCCTTCTTCTGCTGCTCTTCCTAGCTTTGGGATCTTGCTCTACTTCTTTGTTTTTCATTCTTGATTTTTTTTTCTTTCGGTTGTTTATTTTCTTTTTCTCTTCTCTTTTTTTTTTTTCGCGTTTCAAGATCCTTTTGGATTCGAGGCTATTTTTCCTATTGTATTATTACTGTTATCCTTTTCGTTTACTTCTCCTTGTCTTTATTCTTATCTTGCTGTTCACTCTTTTATCTTCAACATTATGGTCCCTGCGAATAAAGAAGAAAGTAAAAGAAAGATAAAGATTGAAAAAAGAAAAGGTAGATAGTCACGAAGCGAGAGAGAAAATAGAGAGAGAAAGAGAGAAAGAGAGAGAGAGGGAGAATGAGAGAGAGAGAGAGGAGAGAGAGAGAGAGAAGAGAGAGAGAGAGAGAGAGAGAAGAGAGAGAGAGAGAGAGAGAGAGAGAGAGAGAGAGAGAGAGAGAGAAAGAGAGAAAGAGAGAATAAGACAGACAGACATAGAAAAAAACAAAGAGGGAAAAAATAAATAAAAAGAGAGAGAGAAAATCAGATAAAAAACCCGCCCACGTCGCCCTTGCCTCGCAGTCACGTGACCAGCGGAGCATGGCGTCATCACCCGGCGGTATTATAAGCGTTCGAAATGTATAAACGATCGAACTTCATTGAGCGCGATGGACCAAAGTTCTATAGCGTTCGAGCCGTACTACCGGAATGGCCTTTAGAGGGATCGCGGAGGATTATATGGGGAATTTGAATCTTTGATGAGGTCTGTAAAGAGTTTTATGGAAACATTGATGGTTTGGTTAACGGTGTTACTGGTTCTGATGCTTTTTTGTTTTTGTATTTCGCTTTCTGTTCTGTTGCGGGTTTGGCTCGTTTGGCTTTTTTAACTTTTTTTTATTTCGTTTTGTTTTTGTTTTTTACTCTCTCTTTTCTTTTCATTTGCGTCTCTTGTCCTTTTCTTTTATTTTCTTTTTCTTTTCCTTTTTGTTTTTCTTCTATTCCTTTATGACTTTTATTCTCGATATTTATCGTTACCATTTCTTCTCCTCTGTTCCACATTTCCTTTCTTATCTTATTTTCCTTCGCTTTTTTGTTTTTGTATTTCGTTTTCTCTGTTCTTCTGCGTGTTTTGTTCGTTTAGCTTTTTTTATTTCGTCTTGTTTTTGTTTTTTGCTCTCTCTTTTCTTTTCATTTGCGTCTCTTGTCCCTTCCTTTATTTTTTTCATTCCTTTTTCTTTTGTTTTTTGTTTTTTCCTTTATCGCGTTTTATTCCTCTGTTCGACATTTCCTTCCTTATTTTATTTTCCTTCGCCTCTCTATTTCATATTTCTTCCTTCACTACCGCCTCTCCCTCTTCTGTATTTTATTTACTTCTTTGTCGTCTCTTCCATATTCTTATACATCCTCTCCGTTCCTTTCTAATGTCTTCTCTTCTATGTTCCTTTTCTTTTCTACCTTTAATTTCCTCTTTTGTTCTTCTTTCTTTACTTTTCTTCTCCATTTCCCCGTCCTCTCCCCCTTTCTCCCTACTTCCTTTTTCCTCTTTACCTTTATCTTCATCTTTTCTTCCTTTTCTCGTATTTTTTTCTTCGTCGACTACCTTTCTCTTTTCTATTTGTTTTTGCCTTTATCGTCTCGCTTTTCTTTCTCTTCTTTTCCTTCCTCTTCCTTCTCCTGAACCTTTCCTCCATTTTCCTTAGCTTCTATTTTTTCATTACCCTTATTCTCTTTCTCCTTCTTTTTCCCCTTTTTAAATTTTATCCTTTCTCTCCTTATTCTCCCTTTTTTAAAACTTCTCCCCGCCCTTTCCTCCATTCTCTTTCCTCCCTCTTCCATTTTACCTTCACTTTCACCCACTCGCTCCTTATCCATCCTCTTCTTTACTATTATCCCCTCGCTCTCCTTCTTCTCTTTCTTTACCTTTCTCCGCCTTCTCTTTATCTTCCCCTCCCTTCTCCCTTTCTTCCATTTCATCTATATCTTTTTCCCCTATCTTCTTCTACTCCTTCTTCACCTTCCTTCTCCTTCACTTTATCCTCCCCTCCCTTTTCTCTTTCTCCCATTTGAACTTTAACTTTTTATCTTCTCTCTTCTTCTTCTTCCCTATCTTTATCTTCGTCTAATCTCTTTCCTCGATTCTCTCCCTCTCCCTCTCTCCCATTTTATCTTTACCATTATTCTTCCTCTCCTTCTTCTCTTCTTCTCCCTCTTCCTAAATTTAATCCCTTCTTACCTTCTATATCTCTCCTCCTTTACCCTACCCCCACTATCTCCAATTTCATCTTTACCTTTCTCTTTCTCCTTCTTCCACCTATTTACCATTATCCTCTTTTCTCTTCTTCTTCCATCTTTACCTTCCTCCCCTCTCTTTCCTCTATTTTCTCCTTCTCCCTGTCTTCCATTTCATCTTCACCGTTATCCTTTTTTTCCCTTTTCTTCCCCATCTTTACCCTTACACTCTCTCTCTCCTTCTTCCCATTCTTTACCACCCCTTTATCCCTTCTCCCCTTCTTTACCATCCCCTTATCCCTTCTCCCCTTCTTTCCCATCTTTACCTTCCTCTTCCCCCCTTTCTCCATTCTCTCCTTCTCCCTCCTTCGCTTCGCCACACACAGAAGCGAGATGAAACGAAACCCCGAGGA
>NW_020868304.1:361232-363732 GCF_003789085.1 Penaeus vannamei
CACCAAAGAAGGAATGAACTCTATGCTGGTTTTATTGAGGGATAGAAAAGGTGGACCCCGAGAGACCCCGTGCCGCGCGGGTGCTGAGGGCGAGGGTGAGCTGCCCTGTTCTGCGTCTGCTCTTCGTGCCCCTGTCTGCTGTCTCTCCCGGTCTGCCTGACGAGACGTCCTTTTGTCCGCGACTCTGTTCCAGGCAGGTATTTAGGAGTGTCAGTTCTCCCGGCCGTGACAAAGGGGGAGAGTTCGCCGGAATTGCTCGAGGGGGAGAAAGTACTTGGGCAAACAAGGTGCGATGCAGGAAGGAAGCAGCTGCTCGGGCTACAGGTGAGAAGGCGAACCAATCCGGCTTGAATCACATCGTTGCATGCCCACTCGGCCACGCAAATGGGTTGCCCTTGAGCCGTCTGAACGTCTTATTCACTGATGGCGCGTTTGGTGGCACGTTTCCGATTGACTTCTACAGATGGTTGCTGGTGCTCCTTGGTCCCTTAAATCGTCACGTGTCAGGGTAGCAGCGTGGCGGAGGTTTCGGTCAGGTGCTTCATTCAGTAGCGAGGAGGGTCACATCGTCTTCAGGGTTGAAATATAAGTGTATGCAGGCAGTCAAAGGCTAAGGAGAGGATAATTTACTTGTCAGACCTTTTAAGATTCAGTGTGTAATAAGAACAATGTCAAAAGAGAGGTAACGTGTCATATCAGGTGTTAATTACTCAGGATCTGTTAGAATTAGTGAGTTCAACAGAGTACCATTATTTTGTAGAGACAAAAGTTAGTGAGCATGAATTCCGTATCTTCATGCTAAATAGGCAAGTAATTATGCTTCCGACACTTGTAGGCAGCTTGGCCTAAACTTAAAAGGAAACGTGAGTGTTTCGGGCGCTGTAAAAACGTTAGTGCGGCGGCGGCGCGCAATGCGTAGGCAGCTTGGCCTAAACAAGAAGTAAACGTTCGCATCTCGGGCGCAGTATGAACAAAAGTGGGAGTAACAACATTCGGTGGGCATGATTTTTTCGTAGTAGATTCGACGTGCAACTGGGCGCGATTTTTTTGTAGTAGCGGGTGTGATTTCTTTGTAATAAACGTTCACGACGGCCATGAGCTGGCTTAAAACTAAATTTCGGTGATAATAACTCTATAAGCCTATATAACACATGGTGTCTGCAGTGCATTACCCCTATTGCAACAGATAACGACTCCATTAGTTAGTTATATATTACATATTCATCAATACCTTAAAATTAAAGAAGCATTACTGAGGACAAGATATCAAACTGGAGACGACATCATGAAAGCGAGTTAGGTTCAGTTATGAGTAAAAGGAATGGCACTTGGTACAGTTCATAATGTTAGAGTGAATTTCGTACAAAGTGGTCAAATAGGTGAGTAAAAAGCGTCATCGAAGTGTTTGTATGAATAAGCGAACAATTACCGCCGCAAGTAAAAGGAAGTGAAGTTTCAAAAGAACACAGCAATATGTAGGAATTCAAGAATGTAGTGAGGACACAAGCAATAACGAAGTAATTACAAATAAATATATCATCTAAAAGAGATAAAGACACGATAACGTAAATTCGCAAACAATAAACATGAATCATATATGCGGGAAGACCGAAACATTACAATAATTGAATAAATTGAAGTGTGGTTATTTGCTCTGAGAATTAAAAAAAAAAAAAAAAAAAAAAACATACTCAACTGTGCAATGTGAGGACAATAATAATACGACAGACTGAAAAACACAAATAACACAACAATATACATCAATTAAAGAATGGTTAAGGCGGAGAAATGAGGTGAGAGTGAGAATTGTCACAAGTCTGTTCTCTGTGTGTAACTTCGTTTGTAAGTGTAGTTAAAACACTTATTAACAATGAGAAATTTTGTGATATAGAATTAGTAGTAGTATGTTCGTAAAGAAAAGGCAACGTATATGTAAGGTGTGGGTGGGTTTAGGGAGGGCAGTAGTTAATCTGGGACGAAATAGGTACCCATAGGGCGTTTTCTGTAGCGTCCTTAACTCTTATTACCGTAATCAGTTTAATCCTAATCCACCGTGTCCGAACCAAAGACGACACTCTCCGCTGCTAGACGGCGCGAGAATAATGTTCAGTAAAGACTGTCGTACTCAATATTCTGTCACCACGGTTATCATGTAAACATGTCGAAGAGACGAGAAATTCGCTCTTTTGGGATATTTCTTTTTTTTTCTCTCTCTCTCTCTCTTTCTTCTTGTAATGGCATGTTTTTGGTAATTATATTTAAGAACATATTTTATACATCCCTTAGGTTTCAAAATTATTATTTTTAATGTGTATTTCATGAAACAGACTAATGCTTTCATAATGTTAATCATCTGCCCTTTTTTATCTCTGCACTGCTTTACCCCTTAATTGTTCAAAGTGTTCTGTAAACAATCTAAACTCCTCAGTTGCTTCTGAAGACCATTTTTCCCATCTCTCCATCCCCGACGTACATACATGATAGAAGACAAGGTATTAAA
>NW_020868304.1:371232-373732 GCF_003789085.1 Penaeus vannamei
ATGAGTGTGTGTGTGTGTGTGTTTGTGTGTGATTCTTGTAAAGCGACTTGGTTTACACTGTAGCAAAGGAAGGCTTCAAAGGTGCTGTAGTAGGTGTGATTGCGGTTGCATCATGGTTGGTGTGGTTATCTTTTTATGCTTTTGATTTTCCTCGTTTCCTCTTTTCTCATGAGTTCTTTTACGCTATTCCTTTCTATTTCTGCGAATATGATTATTTATTGCTATGATTTTCCGGTGATATAAAGTGATCTATCTTTATTCTTATTTCCATTCTCTCTCTCTCAGAAACAGAAATAAAAAGCGAGGGAAAGTAAGGGGGGAGGGAGAAATACAATAATGCTACTGTTATTATTATATATATATCCCTATATCTATTTCTATATACCTACCTACCTATCTAACTATCTTTCTATCTGTCTAGTTATCTATACCTTTTTATCTCTCTCTCTCTCTCTCTCTCTCTCTCTCTCTCTCTCTCTCTCTCTCTCTCTCTCTCTCTCTCTCTCTCTCTCTCTCTCTCTCTCTCTCCTCTCTCTCTCTCTCTCTCTCTCTCTCTCTCTCTCTCTTTCTCTCGAGGGGTAGTCCCTTGAAGTTCGTGCATTTTTAATGTCACAATTTTCTTTTTCCTTTCCACTCGAAGTTTATTGGACGAAAAATGAAATTCATATTTTTGAGCAAACGAATAACGGTTATGTTAGAATTCAGAAGGTTTCTTGGAAATGTATGTTCATCTTTCAGTCATATGTATGAGGCATTCGCTCTCTTTCTTTCTTTTTTCTCTTTCTCTCTATCTTTCTTTTTTTCTCTTTCTCTCTCTTTCTTGCTTCTTTCTCTCTCTTCTCTTCTCTTTCTTTCTTTCTTTCTCTTTCTCTCTATCTCTTTCTTTTCTCTCTCTCTCTCTTCTCTGGCGCAGCGGTAACGTGCTTTGTCTAGCATCCTGCGGATCCTGCCGTTTCAATCCCCACGCCCGGCCAGTGAAATGGTAAACTCCTGGCATTCCTTGCACACAGGGGGAGATTTGAAAGCAAAATAAAACAGACAGCATGTCACAGCAAAGAATATCCATTGTAACAAACGGAATTACAACTTAAATCTTAAAAATCTTAAATCTCTCTCTCTCTCTCTCTCTCTTTCGGTCTCTCTCTCCTCTCTCTTCTCTCTCTCTCTCTCTCTCTCTCACTCACTCACTCACCTCACTCACTCACTCACGTCACTCACTCACTCACTCACTTCTGACTCTCTCTCTCTCCGTTCATCTCTCTCTCTTTCTCTTACTTGCTCGCTCAATTTCCATGCGCTCTCTCTCCACACACACATGCGCTTACACAACCACACACATACACACATCACACAACAGACCGACACACCACAGTGATCACACACACAACAAAGAACAAACCCCCCACCACATGATGTTATGACACATACACAGATCCAAACACACACACACACACACACACACACACACATTTGTTCAACACCACACACATCACAACACAAAAACACACATACACACACAGCACACACACACACACACACACACAGCACATCACACACAATGAAGCACACGACACACACATTTGATACACACACAACATATGGTATGCAACACACACACACACACACACACACAGCATCGCTATCTAAACTCACACACAAGGCACTAAGCGTGGGCGGCACACACCGCCACGACAAACACACATTCATGCACGCAAATACAAACACAATTACAAATACACAAAACAGACTTATACGAGAGAGAGAGAGAGAGAGTAGAGAGAGAGAGAGAGAGAGAGAGAGAGAGGAGAGAGAGAGAGAGAGAGAGAGACACAGACGACAGACAGAACAGAGAGAGAGACACGACAGACAGACAGACAGACAGACAGACGGACAGACATATATAGACAGATAAATAGGAAGATAAACTAAAGAGAGACAAGTGACCAGAGAAAATAGATGGTGAATCGTATTGTTTGTTCCAGAATTAAGAGTGAGTTACCAGTTTTTCCTTTTCTGAGACTGGACGAAAGTATTAGTCGTTAATAAACGTATGACTCGTTTTATACATTTACTTCAAAGCAGTGTTTTTTCCTTTTTCTTGTCTCCCTTGACTCTTTTATGTACACACACACTACACACTCACACACACCACACACACACACACACACACACACACACACACACACACACATATAATATATAGATATATATATATAATATATTATATAATATATATATATATATATATATATATATATATATATATATATATATATATATATATATATATATATTATATATATATATATATATATATATATATATGTAATATATATATATATATATATATATATATATATATATATATATATATATATATATATATATATATAATATATATATATATATATATATATATATATATATATATATATATATATATATATTATATATATATATATATATATATATATATATATATTATATTATGTATGTATAT
>NW_020868304.1:391232-393732 GCF_003789085.1 Penaeus vannamei
TCGCTCTTTCTCTCTTTCTTCTTCTCTCTCTCTCTCTCTCTCTCTCTCTCTCTCTCTCTCTCTCTCTCTCTCTCTCTCTCTCTCTCTATCTCTGTATATATAATAATAGATAGAAACAGATATATACATCATCCTCTCATTTTGTCCCTCTGTCTCTGTTTTGGTACTTCTCCTTCTCTCCCTTCAGCTGCCTGCTCTTTCCCTCAGACCTCGAGGGGAAGGGGAAGGGAGGTGGAGGTGAAGGAGGAGCATATGTAGGTGAAGTGAGAGAGGGGAAAGAAGGGGGAGCATTAAGAGGGGAGGATAGAAGTTTCGGAAGCTGAAGGACGGAAGCGGACGGGGGAGGGAGTTGATAAGGAGTTGGAGTAAGATGGAAAAGGGCCTGGGGAGAAGAAGGATCGGGGGTACAAGAATAGCGAGGGGGTGGGGGAGTGTGTATGTTTGGGGGGGGGGGGGGGGGTAGATAGGAGAATAAGAGGGGGAGATGGGGGAAGAGGAGGTTCATGATTATGGTTTATATATGCTGCTGCTCAATAGAATAAGGCATAAGGGTTAGAATGGAAATGCATTTGTAATAAAATTTCAACACAAGCCACTGATGATCATCATCATGTAATAATAAAAATATAATAAGAGTATTAACAATAAACCGTATTAATGACAATAATATGAAATAATAATGATAATGACATCAATCATAAAAATGATAATAACATTAAATATAATAATTGTAGTAGTAATAGTAATAATAATGGTAATAATAATGATGATAACAATAATAACAGTGATAACAAAAACTATAAAAGTAATTCTAACAGAAAATTATAATAAGGATAATGATAACAACAACAATGATAAAGATGAATAAAATCAATGAGATAATGATAATGAACAAATAAAGATAATAGTGCTAATGATGCCTGAAAAACGATAATGAAAATACATGAAAACAATATCAGTTAATATACTGGTGATTATAATGATAATGCAAATAATAATGATGATGATTATGATAATGATAACGATAATGATAATGGTGACGATAATAAATAACAAAGATAATAATAATTAATAATAGATAATAATACATGAATATAATAGGTGATGATAAATAATAATATAAATAATGATAAATACTGCTACTGATAATTATAATAACAATAACCAAAAATAAAACATAGAATAGATGATAAATAATAATAATAAATAATGATAAATACTGCTACTGATAATTATAATAACAATAACCATAGTAATAATATGAGAATAGTGTTAGTGAAAATAATGAAAACAATATTGATTATAATAACGACAATAATAATAATGATAATAATGACAATAATCTGAACATAGAAAATAATGATTATAATGATTACAATTATGGTAATAGTAGTAATATAAGAATGAATGATAAATACTATGATGAATAATAAAATAGTTATGATAATAAAATAATATGTTATAATAATAATGATTATAGATTATGATAATAATATAGATAATAATAAATAATGAATGAATAATAAAAAATGATAATAATGAAATAATAATAAAAAATATGATAAATGATAAAGAATGATAATATGAATAATAATGATAATAATAATAAGGATAATAATAATATTATTATTATAATATAGCAATAATAAAGCAGTAGATAATAATAATATAATAATAATGAATAAGAATAGTATAACATAATGAAAGAATGATAATATGATATAATGATAATAATAATAATGATAATAATTATTATTATAATAATAGCAATAATAAAACAGAATAATAATAATGATAATAATAATAATGATAATAATAGTAATAACAATAATGATAATGATAATAATAATGATAATCATAATAATGATATATAATAATAATATAACATAATAATAATAATAATAATTAATAATAATAACTCGAATTAAAATAAATAAATAAATAATATAATAATAAGAATAATAAAATAAGAATTAATAATAAATCAAAATGATATATAATAACATAATGATATGAAATAAGATAAATAATAATGACAGATAAGATGATAAATGATAATGATGATTATAATAATTGATGAATAATGCAAGGATAATACGCAATCAATGATACTGCTGATAATATGACAATAATAATAACAACAGCAATTATCATAATAAGTATAACAAGAAGACGAAGAATGATCAAAATAATGATGATAATAATGGAAAAGCATTAAGGAGGAACACAAAGGAAATATGAAGATGGGTTCATTAACAATTCCAGACACGTAATTTCCTCAAGCCTCAGAGATAAGGGCCATAATGACTCCGATCCGGCATTACAATATGTCGTTTTGTTCCCAGGTGTCATTATAGTTGGCACTGGCACTGGCTCTGGGATTCGGCACTGTGCTATGGCCTTTTATGACGTGATTAGTGCTAATGATAACGGATTTGTACCTTCTAATGCTACTGCTCCTCCTCTGGCTCATGTTATCGGAAGGGTTATCGCTATGGTC
>NW_020868304.1:401232-406232 GCF_003789085.1 Penaeus vannamei
ACCCCGTGATAAAGGCAAAAATTATGCTTCGTAAGGAAATGAATCAGATCTAGTCTTGACAGCTTCACCAACGTGGGCTGTATTTATAGCAACAATAAAATGATAACATATGATAAATGACAGAACGAAGCGCCTTATAAATCAGAGTGATAAAAGATTTAATACGATTAGTGGCCTTCGGAAATCAAAGTTTTATTATTCAAATCAATCTAGAATTCTAAAACTTTAAAACTTACAAGACAGTTTATTATTTTCTACACTGATTCAGAGACTATAAAATCTTTATCCCAAGTTCTGTAAACCTATAATAAAACATTAGACGAAAGCCATTACCAGAACCAGTCTTAATCAGTCGTCTGCTGAGCGAAAGAAATGATAATAATAGAATAAAAATAGATAAATAAAATAAAAATAAATCCACAAAGAAATAATGTTCTTCCCGTTCCAGTCTTAGCGCCTGCATTAGCAGCCGACTTTAGCAAAACGGTAATCGGTCGTCTTTCTCTCTGCTTTTCGAGACAGCTCACAATCGAAAGATATAAAAGACTTATACGTCTGTGTATGTGTGTACATATATGGAGATATATGTACATATATAGACTAGATATACATATATGAATTTATAGATATATCTGTATAATAATCGCCATTATATGTACAATCACACACATCCGACAATAGGCGCCTGACGTGCCCACACACACACAACACCACCACGAGTGTTGCAGGGTACGGCCCACTCCCACACACCACCCACACACACACACACGACACACACCACACACACCCCACACACACACACACACATATACTACTATCTCATATATAATAATAATATATATATGTATTTTGACATACATACCACACACACACCACACACACACACACACACCACATCACACCACACAACACACACACACACACACACACACACACATCCCACCACACACACCAACTCCTATATTATATTTAGCCAAATGTATCACTACTATATACTGACTCACGTGCTAGTACTATATATATACCTGTATAGGTTGCTGACATAGGTGATACGTATAGATATCACACCTCATTTACTATCACCACTACACTACCACACCCACTCCCACCCATACTACTGACACAGCATGACCACTGACCAGTGCCCCACACAACCGTGTTGCAGGGTACGGCACTCCCACCCCCTCGCCCCAACACACCTATTGCAATGCCCTGACCGTGCCCGACCGTGTTGGCAGGGTACGCGCCACTTTCACCGCCTCCTATCTCTGGCATGCCCTACCGTCGCCCCCTCCCCCTTTTCCCTCCCTCACCCTCTGCCCCCACATCTCAGACAATGCCCTGCACCGCTACGCCACCCTCCAAGTGTTCGACCAGGATACACTGCCGACCAACCCCCACCCTCTGCAAATGCCCTAAACCACAGTCATCCATCTCAATACCTATAAGTGATTTGCAGAGTACTGGCCATACTAACTACTTGCTAAATGGTCACATCACTGACCTAGTAGATACCCCTCTCTTCCCTCTATCACCTCGATACCTCTGATACCTACCTTTGCATAATTGCCACTTGACCTAGTGCTCACATACCGTTATTGCTAAGGTAACGGCCACTTAACCACCCCCCCTAGCCCCCCATATTTGACATATGATCCCTATGTAAATACTACATCAGCATTACCGTCAGGCCCCCTCCATTCCCACTACCCATCCCACCATCCACACACACCAGCACACACACCCTCTTATGACGCATAGCCCTAGCAACCAGTCGCACCACACACGCAATGTTGCAGGGTACGGCCCCCCCTTTGCAAATCGCCACATAACGCGTGCGCTCCGTGTTGCAGGGGTAACGGCCCCCCCCCTTTGGCATGCCTAAAACCGATCGCACCCACGTGTTGCAGGGTACGGCCCACCCCTTTTGCCCACACTCTGACCCTAACGCGTGCCCCACACACCACATAGTTGTTTAAGCATAGGGTTACGGCCTTATATAACTCCTTTTGCAATGCCCTATAACCGTATGCCCTATAATATAATGACCTATATAGTTAGTTTAGTTACTAAGTGTAGTGCCAGTGCTACCCTTATTGCAATGTCACCTACTCAGATGCTACCACTATACGGTAGTTGCATTGGGTACGTACGCTCACCTACCTTACTAGTTTATGGTACAATATAGCTCATATATAATACCGTGCTACTATTATACGATGTTGCAGGAGATGAGACCGTCATATATACCCTTATTTAGCATAATGCCATTACTCATGACCTGTTAGTATGCATACGCCCTGTGTAAATATTATATGCAATAGGAGTACTGAGTACCATATACTTAATCCACCTATATATATATACCTAGAAGCACTCATATACTACTCACTCAGGGCAAGTAATCTTCTTCCTAACCTATTAACTTTCGTATTATTACTCAGTTATACTATTGGATGGTGGTATATATTCCTACTGTGACCTACGATATTAAGCCTTGTACTCCACTCATTCACCATTCCGTGATGTATGTCATAGAGAGCGACCTCTCAATCAAAAGTTCTCGACCGTCTCCATCGTTAAATTATAATAAGTATTAAGCTGACTGAAGGTGAGTTATGGATCATGAGATTTATCTCACTACCATAGAATATATATTTATCTTTTCTAATATTCATGTTTATTCTTTTTTATATTCTCTTAGTTATATATTTTATTATTTTATTTACTATTATCTTATGTTCTCTATATATTATATGTATATATTATGGTACCTCATGGTACTTGTTTGATTTGTATTTCATTATATTATATTATGTATATATTTCAATTATCTCTATTTTTATTTATTCTTTATTTTCTGTATCACTATGTTTTTATACTCCTCTATTAGTTTGCTCACCCATCATTTTATGTTATTTACTTCTTTTTATTCAATTATCTTCTTTTTTCTTTTTTCTGTTTTTTCATATGTTCTCCTCGTAACCATTTACATTGTAATATTTATCTATATTTACATTCTTCATATAGTCTTATACCTTATATTTATACATATATTATTTCATTTTTATTTCATTGTATTTATTTTATTTCTATGATTCCCTTATACTTTGGTTTTATCTTTATTTTCTATATTTTTTATCTTTATTTAATTAAATATATATGCGTCTTTTTTATTCTTTGTTTCGATTACTTTTTTATTTTCTTTATTTTTTACTTTCTAAGTATTTTTATTTTCTTCTTGCTGTTGTGGAGCTCTATTTTATAATTATCCTGTCCATTTTCTCTTTTTATGTTTCTTTGTTTATGTATTATAGTATCAATTATATATTTTATTTATCTTAGTTTGTTATTAGTATTCTCTATTGCTATTATGCTATGTTAATTTCATCATATTACAGCATACCCATACATTACTACTATCTGTTCATCAATCTATCGCCTGTCTGTACCATACACAACTCATCGATCTATCGTATTTCTTCATACCTCACCCTAAACTCAATATTATCATTACTATTATCTGTCTTACTCTTTCTTCATCATATTATATATATACGTTTATCTATATCATTACGTTATTATTATCTCCTATTCTCTATTTCTTCTATTTGATTTCAATTAAATTATTAATTTCAAACTTGCTGAAGTAGAGAGAGAGAGAGAGAGAGAGAGAGAGAAGGAGAGAGAGTAGATGAGATGAGACGAAGATTGAGAAGAAAGAATATAAAGAAAGAAAGAAATGAAGAATAAAGAAAGTTAAAGAATATAAGAATAGAAGAAGTAAAGAAAGTATAAATAAATTGATAATATAATTATAGTATATATATAAATAGAAAGTATAAATAAGAAAGATTCAAATGATGAAGTAGAGAGACGAGACGGAGAAATGAGAGAAGAGAGAGAGAGTAAGATGAGATGATTATAAAGAAATTAATAGATTTTAGATTTCAATATTCCATTAGTTACAATGGACGTATTATAGTACCTTATTACGCTTAAGTGTAACATGTCTAGTATATTATTGATCTATGTTTATATTTTGCTTATTTAAAAGTAAATACTGTTAATTAACCCTATTCCTCACTGCTATCTCATCCTCGATCTCTATTCAATTATATATTCTATTCTAATATATATATCTTTCCCTGCATATATATTGGTACTTATTAGTACTATATATACTTATATACATATATCTCTATATGTTCTTATTAGCTTGACTCATATAATTACTACTATAATCACTTACCTCACCTATCCTCTCTCAGTATCTCCATCTCGTTATACTACTATAATATATACCTCCCTTTTAGCTAATATACTTTATAATATCATAATTATATATCACTATATATATGATATTCCTTTATTACTCTATATTAATTACTTTTTCATATAATCTATTTATTTATTCATCCATTATATCCCTCATTCTTGATCTCCACTTATCCTTTCTCTCTCTCTCTCGTCGCCGAGCTTCCTTTGCTCTATCTCTCTTTTCCTTTCCACTTTATATATACATCTCCATCGTCTTCCCTTCCCTTTTCCATATCCCTTCTCTCCTCTCTCTCCTCTTATTCCTCGCTCTTCCTCCCTTCCTCCAATATCGCTTCTCTATCATTCATCCCTTACTACCTGTATTTTACTTTATATCTTTTATATATTCTCTATTTTACTCACTATCATACATCTTTATTCAACTCCACCAATACATAATTATATACTCTTATATCTATATATTTCTATTATTTATTCCTTATCTCACCCTAACTTACACACTATCTCAGTCTACTATCTACATATATATCATATATATTATTCATCATACTTATTATATTCATTCATCTCACTACTTTCTGTGGGTTGTGTGTGCTGCTGCGTCGTTGTGTGTGTGTGTGTGGTGTGTCGTCGTGTGGTGTGCTGTGCTGTGTCTGTGTGTGTGTCGCTGTCGTTCGCTGTGTGATGGTTGTGTGCTGTGCTTTGTCTATCTACTCATT
>NW_020868304.1:411232-413732 GCF_003789085.1 Penaeus vannamei
TCTGCCACATGAGGTTCTATATCACACTTCTCCCTCCCGGCCGCTTTCGCTTGATAGGTTCTCCCGTCTTCCGCCCTTCCCCCGTCGCCGTGGCCGCCGCTTTCTCCCATCCCCCTCGCTCCTGCTCCCCCTTTCCCCCTTCCGCCGCTTCCGCTGGCTCCCTTCCCCCTCCTCGTCCGCTCCCTTGGCTCCTCCCTGCCCCTGTTCAGGCACACCGCTCCCTTGGCTATCCCCTTCCCGCTCCCCTCGCCGCCACCTTGGCTCCCCGTTCCCTCCCACCCGCTCCCTTGGCCCCTTCCCTCGCCCCGCGCTCCCTTTGCTCCTTCCCCCCCTCCCCCGCTCCCTGGCCCCCTTACCCCTCCCCCCGCCCCTTCCTCTTCCCCCCATGCTCCTTGGCTCCCTTCCCTCCCCTTCGTCCATTGTGGCTCTACCTTTCCACGCAAGCCCCACTGATTGGCTATCTCGTGCGTGATTCCTTGCAGTGAGGGAATTTCATATGGTCATACGGTGCTTTAATCGCGTTTTGTTTGTTGGCGGGCGGGAGATGATCGTTAGCGTTGTGGAGTGGATGAGAGGAGACTTGGATAGACATAGATTCTGTTATTATACGATTCGGGTGTTTAAAAGGGCTAAGTACGAGTGAACGTAGTCGAGGCAGGTCGCGGGCCGGTTTATATGAGTGTTGATTGAGTGTATCGTAGACTTTGCACCCCCACACACACAGGATGCGAAGGTATTCTATAGTCCCCGCTCTACGCCGGAACTAGGATGCACTCCGAGTATCGAGTCCACTCGATAGGCGACTGACGGTACAACATGATAACTTTAGTGGAGCGCGCGCCTCCCGGCTTGGCTCTTAGAGCCTTACCTTGTATGATGTTATATTGAGTTCTTGGGGGGATAGAAGTATGTGTGGCTTGGGTATAAGAGAGCCCACCTTTCCCTGTGGGGCGTTGGTGCCGCTCCTTGGCTACCCTTCGCTCGCTCCTTCCACTACTCCCTGGCTCCTTTCCCCCATCCCCACCTCCCTTGGCTATCCCCTTCCCTGCTTTCCCCGCTTCCTTGGCTCCCTTTCCTCCTCCCCATCTCCCTTTGCCCCTCCCCTTGCCCCACGCTCCTTGGCTCCCTGTTCCCCTCCTCATCTCCCGGTTGGCTCCCTTTCCCCCTCCCCCCGCTCCTTGGCTCTCCTTCCCTGCCCCCGCTCGCTTGGCCCCTGTGCGCCCTCCCTCCCTCTCCTTTGGCTCCTTTCCCCCTCACCCCCTCATCCTCTGGCTTCCCTTTCCCCCGTCCTCTCCCCGCTCTCCTTTGGCTCCCTTTCCAGCTCCCCCCGCTCCCTTGGCTCCCCTTCGCCGCGTCACGCTCTTTGGCTTCCCTTCCCCCTTCCCCTCGCTACCCATTGGCTCCCTTTCCCCCCTCCCGCGTTCCCCGCTCCCTTTGGCCTCCCTTCGGGCCCCCTTCCCCGCTCCTCCTTGGGCTCCCCTTCCCCTCCCCCCGCTTCCCTTAGGCTCCCCTTCCCCTCCCTCCGCTCCCTTCCCCCTTCCCCCCGCTCCCTTGGCTCCCCCTTCCCCCTCCCCCGCCTTCTCCTTTGGCTCCTTTCCCCTCCCCCTCTCCCTTGGCTCCCTTTCCCCTCCCCCCGCTCCCTTGGCTCCCTTCCCCCCTTCCCCCGCTCCCTTGGCTCCCTTTCTCCTCCCCATCGCCTTGGCTCCCTCCCCCTTCCCCCCGCTCCCTTTGCTCCCTTTCCCCCTCCCCATCTCCCTTGGCTCCCTTTCCCCTCCCCTCCGCTCCCTTGGCTCTCTTCCCCCTCCCCCCGCTCCCTTGGCTCCCTTTCCCCCTCCCCCGCCCTTCACCCCCCCCTCCACCTCTTTTTTTCTCCTCCCTTCCCATCTCCTCTTTTCCTCCTCGCCCTATCCCTTTCCTTCTCCCTTCCACTCCCTTCCCCCTCCCCCACTCCGTTACCCTCTCCTCCACTCTCTTTTTTCTCCTCCTTCCCATCTCTCCCTTTCCCCTCCCCCTTTCCCTTTCCCCCTCTTCCCACCCTTACCCCTCCCCTACCCTCTTTATCTAATCATTTCTACCTTTTCCTTTCCCCCTCCCCCTCTCACTTACCCCCCCCCACTCTTTATCTATCATTCCCCCTCATTCCCCCCTCCCTCCCCCCTCCCCCCACTCCCTTACTCTCTCCACCACTCTCCTTTTCTCCTCCTTCCCACCTCCTCCCTTGCCCTCCTCCTCCTCTTCCTTTCCCTTTATCCTCCTCCTACTAACCCTCATTCTTCATTTCTTTGTCTCTCTCTGCCTCCGTCTGTCTATCAGTCTCTCCCCCCCCCCCCCACCCCTGTTCCTCCCTCCCCTCTCTCCCCCCACTCTCCCCGAAAACCTGCATTCTTCACCCGTCTCCCACTCCCCTCCTTTTGTAAAACACGTGAATAAAAGAGGAGGAAAAGAGTAGCACTCGGAGAGATATCTCAGCCCAGGCAGGTGATTAACTCTGGTAGGTGGG
>NW_020868304.1:436232-438732 GCF_003789085.1 Penaeus vannamei
TCTATCTTCAATGTTTTCATTCTATTGTTTGTTTGTTTTTGTCGTATTACCTTCTTAAATACTCCTTCATTCTGTTCCCTTCTTCCTTCATTTGCGCTATTATATCTCTCCTTTTCTATCTTCAATGTCTTTCTATCTTCAGTGTTTTCACTCTCTCTCTCTTGTCTGTTTTTCCCCTTCGTCTTTAGAATCAGTACTCAATTTTTCTGTTCCCCTTATCATTTCATGATTTTCTACTTCTTTATCTTCTTTCTTAACCTTTTCTCTTATCTTTTATTTTTTTCATACCGCAGTACTTCCTGATCTCTTTTTTCCTTTTTTCTGTTTAGCGATATTGTTTCATTTAGTCTTTTGTCATCATTATTTTGCATTAAGTGTCTTAATCTTTTTGCCTTGTCTACTTCTCTAACTTCATTCCTTCCTTCTTACTGTCCTTCCCTCTTTTTCTTCCTTTTCCTGTCTCTTCTTTCCTTTTCCCCTTCTCTCTCCTTTATTAATCTCCCCTTCGTCCTTTTCTTACTTTTCCCCTCTCTCTTCAACTTTCCTTCTCCTCTTCTCATATTCTCCCCTTTGTCACCATCTTCTAATTCTTCCTCTTTCTTTTTCTTTTCTTTGCCTCCCCTTTTTGTCATTAATCTGTTCTCTGTTTCTCCTCCTTGTCCCTAGTCCCTTCGTCTACCATCCTTCCCCCTCACTTCTCCCTTCTCTCTCCTCCCTTGCCTTTCATACTCTCCTCCGTATTAGTTTCCTCCTCCTCTTCTTCCTTTTTTTCCTTCTTCTCTCCCTCCCTTTCCATTGTTTCTCCGTCTATCTTTCCTCCGTCGTTAGATTCTCCTCCAGTTTATTCCCATCTGTTTTTTCCTAATTTTCCTCATTTTCCTTTCCCTCTCCTTTAAGTCCTATGTCCTCCTCCGTCTTTCTCCTCCCCTTACTCCTTCTTTCTCTTAGATTTTCCTCTGTCCTCCTATGTTCTTCCATGTTTTCCTTCTTTCATATCGCTTCATTTTTCTCTCCCTCCTCCCCTTCCCTTCCTTTCCTCTATTCTCTTCCCCTCACTTCTAACTCCTCTCACACTTTTTTTTCCTTATTCTTCTCATTCTCTTCCCTTTCTCCCATATCCTTCCCTCTAGTCTTCCCACTTTCCCTTCTCCCGCCTCTTGCTTTGATATCCTCTCTATCCCTTCCCCTCCCTTCCTCCCTCCCTCCCTCCTCTTCCCCTCACCGCTTCTCCCTCTCACACTTTCATTCCTCATTCTAATTCTCTTTTCTTCTTCGTATCTTCTTCCGTCTCCTTCTCTTCCCGCTTTCCCTTCTTCCTCTTGCTTTAATCTCCCTCCTTGCCTTCCCCTCACTCCTTCTCCCTCTCACACTTGCCTCCTTTTCCTTCTCTTCCCTTCTTTCCATCTCCTTCCCTCTTCCATTTCCGCTTTCCTTTCTTCCGCCTCTTGCTTCAATCTCTTCTCCCACCCCTTATCCTCATCCCTTCTCTTCACTCACTCTCATTCTCTTCCCCTCTTCCCATCTCCGCTTTCCACCTTTCCCTTCTTCCACCTCTTGCTACAATCTCCCCCCGCCCCCTCCCTCCCTCCTCCTCCCCCCCTCCCCTCCTCCCCTCCTTCTCCCCTCACACTTTCCTTCGTCATCAGCGGCTCAGGGTTGTTGATGAGGGGATATTCTCGGCAAAATTTGCATAATGATAGATGGTGACTCCTCGCGTACAAGAGCTGGCCGAAGTGGCTAATCCTCTGTGAATGGTGAGGATGGTGAGGGTGTGAGGAGGGAGAGGTTGGGAGGTGATGGTGCGATGAAGGGTTGGGTGGTGATGGAGGGTTGTGTGGGGATGGTGAATTTGTGTGGTGGTGAGTTGTGTGGTGATGGTGAATTTGCGTGGTGATATGTGTGGTGATTGGTGAATTTGCGTGGTGGTATGGTGATATGTGTGGTGATGGTGAATTTGTGTGGTGGTGATGGAGAGTTGTGTGGTGATGGTGAATTTGTGTGGTGGTTAACGCACCTTTATATAAGGTGATGGTGAATTTGTGTGGTGGTGTGGTGATATGTGTGGTGATGGTGAGTTGTGTACGATAAGGAGATGCGAGAAGTGACTGTATGTATTATAAGAGTGGGATAAGGATTTTGCTGATGGTGACTTGCAGTACGTGATGATCATGCGATAATGAGTTGTGCAATGATGATGGTGAGTTATATGGTGATATTTCGATAATGAGTTGGATGATGGTAATGCGACGGAGAAATGTATCCATAGTGCGATAAAGCCGTGTGTGGTGACCGTAGGGTCTGTGGTGTTTGTCTGATGATTGATTGCGTTGTGATGACGCGGGGATGATGAGAAAGTGTGTGGTGACAGCGTGACAGTTGAATAGGGATGCACGTGGGTAATGATGCGTGGTGATAGAGGCTGTGATGATGGGAAAAATGGTTGCGTGGTGACAGCGAGAAATAGTGATGATACGAGTATGAGCTGTTTGACATGTGTAGT
>NW_020868304.1:441232-446232 GCF_003789085.1 Penaeus vannamei
CTGATCCCAATCTCACTGAACTATGCATTAGCATTAGATCTGCTCCATTTATGCTGCTCCCTATCAGTCATAATCAATCTCTGTCTGCAATGACGTGTCCTTTTTGCAACATCAACCTGTCTTTAATCAATCTCAATTTCACCCGCATTACCTCTAACTCCCTCTCTTCCCTTGGCCTCCCCCTCTCCTCCCCCCTCTCCCCCTCCCTTTCCTCTACCTTCTTTCCCTTCTCATTTCTTCATTTTCGATTTAGCACAATTTTCAAGAATTCTCTGTGGTATTTTTATTTCTTTTTTTTTTATTCCTTATCGTTTGTAGGTTTTCTGCATTTTTCCCGACTTATTTAATTATTTTTATTTATTCGTTTTTTTTCTTCATCTTTTTCTCGTATCTGTTTTCCTTTTTTCAGTGAGTTCTTATTTTTGGTGGATATTTTTACCTGTAACGGTTTCCTCTTGAATAATTTAACTTTTTTCCCCTTCAATAATTTCCCTTTTTTCCCTCTTCGCTTAATCACTCTTTTTAGATTCCTAATTCTTTTTTTTTTTTCTTTCTTTCCGTCTTTCTTTCTTTTTTAAGTTCTTCCCTTGTTTTATCATCTTCCTTCCTCCGTTTTCCTTTTCTCTCATCTCTCCTTCAAGCGTTCACCATCTCCTCTATTTGTAACAGTTTATTCCTCTCTATCATTCATTTTCTTTTCCCCTCTTCGTCTCTCTCTCTCTCCATTCCCCTCCGCTCGTCCACTTTTACCCTCTCTTTCTCTTCTTTCTTGCTTCATGTCCTCAGTCTCCTTTCTTTCTCTGCACAATCCGATTTTCCTTCTCTCTCTCATTTCTATTTGTCGTTTATCTTCTCCGCTTTTCCCTGCTTTCGTCTTATTGCATCATTCTTCTTTCACTTCTCTGTTTCGGTATTTCTTTCCTTCCCTTCTCTCTCTTTCTCTTCCCAATCACCTCCAATCATTTTTTCTCCTTTCTCTTATTTTTTTCCATTCTCCCTCCCATCCTCCCCCAACTCTACCTCGCATCCTCCCTCCATTCCCCTCCTACTCTCCCTCCCATCCCCACCTCCCCTCTTCCTTCTCCTCTCTCTCCTACCCCAGCTCTCCCTCCCTTCTCCACTCCTCCCCCTTCTCCCTCACATACCCCCTCTTCCTCCTCCTCCCCTCTCCTTCCTCCCATCCCTCACTCCTCCCTTCTCCCTCCTCTCACCCCTCCTTTCCCTCCCTCCTCCCCTCCCCCTCCCCTTCGCCTTCCTATCCCCCCTCCCCCCACCCCACCCCAACATTTTATTTCCCATCCGTTAATTAGATTCATTTCGATTCCCGCCTCCCTTACCTCGCCGTTGTCGTGGCTTCCTCATTTTTTCATTATTAACTCTTTATTTTCGTGTCTTTGTTATCTCCTTTTCTCGTGCTATTCTCTGTTCGTTTCTTCTCCTTTCGATTTTCTTTTCGTTTTTCGCTATCGTTAATTTTTTCTTCTCCTTTTTGTTTTTGTTGTTTCGTCTCCTTTCCTTGTTTCTTTTATTTTCTTGTCTTTGTTTTATTTGTTTATTTCATTAGTCTTCTTCATTGGTCTTTTTCCTTTTATTTGGGAGACATAAATAACATATCATTAAGGAAGAAACGACAGGGAGACGGAAAAGATGATAAAAGAAAAAAATAATAAAAGAGGAAAGAAAGAAAATATAGAAGAAAAGAAGATAAAAAGGAAATTGCTAAACGATCAAGGTGAAAACAACTGATAAATCAAAGTGAGCGAAGAGATAAGATGAAGAAATTAAAGAAGGAGGGAATGAGAGAGAGAGAGAAAAAAAAAGATTTTTTTTTATAAATCACAAAATAGAATTAGAAAAAAAGCATGAAAAAAGGAAGGAGGGAAAACGACAGCAAACAAACAAACGTCTCCACCACAAAACTACTTCATAAGTGCTTATAGCATCTGTATTAAACGCCTCCTGATTTATTAATGGCATGGAGGAATAAACACGGTTAAAGTGCAGCAGACTTTGAGCAGTTAATCTCTTTTGTCGACAAGCAAGAAATACGGAAATATGTTCTGGGGAAGAGTGGTCTGTGTGTAATCATTCATAGGAACACACATATATATATATATACTGTACAAGGAGACAGACACACATAAAACACCCACCCACGAATACATGTAACAAAATACAAACACATAGAGACATATGCACTTTTACAAACACACACATGCACATAAGGAAATACAAACTCACACTCACGCACAGACACAGGCACGCACACACACACTCAAAGCAAACACTCAAACACACACATACAGAAAAAATACACCACCTCCCCCCCCCCCACACACACACTGAAATATACTCTTACAAGACACACACAATGCAATATCTTATCAACGTCTACAGATGTTTCATTATACAACTCTCTGGTGATTCACTGAAGCCTCTCAAATATTCGGAAGATGTGTTCGAAGCCTCGGTCCTAATTCGGACACACTAAGAGCTGGTTAGTCGGCGAACAACCTGAATACAGACAAGACCCATTTCTTTGTGATAAGAAAGAGGCGTATTTCGTTTCACTTTCGATGAGAATATTTTCATGTCTCCTCAATGCTGTTATTAAGGAACTTCAATGGATGTTTTCATTTACAACATACACACGCACGCGCGCGCACGCACAGACACACACACACACACACACACACACACACACACACACACACACACACACACACACACACACACACACACACACACACACACACACACACACACACACACACACACACAACATATATATATATATATATATATATATATATATATATATATATATATATGTGTGTGTATATATATATATGTATATATATATATATATATATATATATATATATATATATATATATATATATATATATATACGTATATATGTAATATATATTATATATATATATATATTATATATATATATATATATATATTCTATTTATTTCAATTTTCATTTCATATCTTCTATTTTGGGTGTTTGTGTAACATGCAGATGTGCCTTTATTTTCGATGAGAATAGTTCATTGATCCCGCTTTAAAAACTATTAGGAACCGTAATGAATACGTGTTTTGTTTTTGTTTTGTTTTTTCTTTGTGATAAGTAATTTTCATTAATTTTCACAATATTGCTTTAAACAGACCGTGTTTTTTCTCTTGGAAACATTACACCCAAATAAACCTTGATAATGTAATGAGACGCTTAATTTATATAAATATGAACGTTTTTTCTTACTTATACGACCGCGCTTTGAAATATCAACAGCGTACAATCTCTAGTAAATCTACGTTCAACATCCAGTTACTAATGTGTGGACACCCGGTCTCGACTCCCCTCTTCCCTCTCTGGAACGCGTGGCCGTTACTCGTATTGGCTCTTATTACGGTTACGAAAGCTGAGAGTAAGAGTTAGTCCATTGGCAACACTGAGTGGTGAATTTTGGCAGGGGTTGTACAGCATAAAAAAAAAAATATATATATATATATATATGCATAAACATATCCAGACAATATGATTAGCCTTTTCCCTTTAGTCTTTCAATCTTGTCTAAATCCGTTCTTAAAATATCTGCACACCTACCTCATCATCTCTAATGGAAAAGATCAATACACAGCATATATACACTTGAATCACGCTCTCGGATTACTCCAGTCATGAATAGTATATTACCTCATCAAGGCTTCATAAGGCAGCATCGCGGGGCGTGGAGAAGGCACTGGCGCCATAGTGTCTGTGTGGCGTGAGTCGGACACGCCCAGAACAGCAATCGGTCTGCCATAAACTTAGTGCTCGCAATTGGTCTGTTCCGTACTTTATTTCACTGACCTTTATCTGCAGCATTCTCTTTCCCTTTCCTCTCTCATTCTCCTGTTTTCCTGATATTCCAAACTCGACTGAAAAAAGCGTGTTTCTACAAGTTATTTCCTTATCAATCGCTCCAATTTCTATTTCGGGTTCATTAGTGATGGGGGAGGGGGGGGGGGGACTGTGACATGCAACTTCAAAGTACCTTTTTATGCCCCTATTTTTTACTTTTTCTTTTTTCTAAAACAATTGAATGCATTTTGTTATATTTCCTTACTTCTTGTCTTGAATTTCTGTAGAAAGTCATGCCAAACAGTATATGACCTTTCCATTGAAGATATCTGTGGCAATTACAGTGAATGACTAAAATCCACTCATTTACACGTGAGTGCAGCGAGGGCAGAAAAAAATCAAATACAAGTTGCAGTCACGCCATTACACAAACCTGACAAACTTTCAGATTGAACTGCTGCCCTCGAACGTCTTACCACTCGCCAGTTGTGTATGATTGTCGTTCCGAAAATCGATTATAGATTTTGTATTAGCCTTTTACATTTCCCGTCTGCCCCTTCTTCCCATCTTTTACTTGGCAGATTCTAAGGTAATTTGTAAGTATCGTTCCCTGACGTTACTTGCTACTTCATTTTCCCTTGAAGCTCCGTGCTTACGAAACAACCCTGCAGTCTTTCGTGTATCTTCAAATTGATGTTACCAGCTTGAATAATTGGTCTGGATTTCGACCTCTAAGGTGGAAACGATATATGTTTGTTTTCTTGGTCTGTAAAGTACTTTCTGTAACTGCTTGTTCTGGAAAGGACTTTTTTAATACAAAAAAGTTATGTAATTCTTGGTTACAGAATGAATGTCTCTACTGGTCTGACAACTCCTTCTTTTCTATTATTTGTCTGGTATTTGCTTTGAAAACGAATCTTTGGTAATTCTTGGTCTGAAGTATATTTTCTCTTTTGGTGCTTATTATGAAAACGAATTTTTCTTTTCAAATTTCATATATTTATTTCTGACAGTTTTTGGTCTGAAAAGAACTTTCTCTTCTGCTGATTCTTTGCTCCGATCATCCCCTGAGCATCCGCACCATAGAACCTCGTGCTACTACATTGTAACTATGCACTGTTTACAAATGTTGTAAAGCTGCGAATAA
>NW_020868304.1:468732-473732 GCF_003789085.1 Penaeus vannamei
ACAAGTGAGTTCCCGAACAAGCGAAAAGGTCATATCCATCAAGCGGAATGCGCGCGCCCATCCTGAGAGGATTGCTTTCAGAGGCAGCCACACTCGAGTCTGCTTCCCAATTGCATTTGCCTGAAGTGTAAATAGAAAGGGCTCGTGGATATTTGAGCTCCTGGTGTTTAGTTCTCAGTCCATCTCGTCCACGGGAAGCACTCGAGGACTGTATTTTGTCCTGTTTGCGGTCGCTTGGTGGTCCGGAGTTCAGACGTCTGGAAGAGACCTAAAAGCCCGAGGCTGGCGGACGAACCCAGGTGCGCGCCCGACTGCAAATCCTTCCTCTTCTTCCCCGCAGCTTTAGTCCCAGCTGTCCCGGGGTCAGCGGCTCTGGTTACTCTTCTCCACTCGCCTCAGTCTGACGCGTCCTCCTCCCTCGCTCTGCATTCCACCAGTTTTTTTTTTTTTTTCTTTTCTCTCTCTCTCACACTCCCTTCGTCTCCTTCGCGTCCCGCCCTTCCCTGCTTCCTTCCGCCACCGACCCCGCTGCCCTCTTCGCAACCGCCTCCTCCTCCTCCCTTCTGCTGGTGCGTAGCCTCGCCTCCCGCGCCTCCTCCCAGGCATCGACCACCCCCACATCTTTGGCGGATTCCCTCATTTTTGTCTTCGTTGAAATCTGCACTCTCCGCCCTTCCTCATTTCTCTTCTCATCGTGTTCTCTTCCCTCTTTGCAGTTGCCCAGCTGTCAGCTCCATAGAATAACACAGTTCCTATCACAGTCTGTACATTTTATACCTTCAACTTTTTTGTTTTGTTTAACAGATGACCTGTTATTCTTCCCGCTTATTCCAGCCAGCTTTCACTCTTTGTCGTTCTGCTTCCGGTGCTTCTCCTGCTTTTGCCAGATCAGTTTCAAAGTACTCTCTCTCTCTCTCTCTCTCTCTCTCTCTCTCTCTCTCTCTCTCTCTCTCTCTCTCTCGCTCTTCTCCTCTTCTTGCCCAGATCAGTTTCAAAGTACTCACTCACTCTCTCTCTCTCTCTCTCTCGAGTTGTCGACTCTCACTTTCAAGTCTCACCCCTTTTCCCTGCCTTTCGCCGCTGGAATCCCCCTGCACGCTCTCTCTGCCGCTGGAAACGCTCCCCCTGCACCTCTGACTCTGACCTCTGGAACGCTCTCCCCTGCACCCTCTGACTCTGCCGCTGGAACGCTTCCCCCTGCACCTCTGACTCTGCCGCTGGAACGCTTCCCCCTGCACCTCTGACTCTGCCGCTGGAACGCTTCCCCTGCACCTCTGACTCTGCCGCTGGAACGCTTCCCCTGCACCTCTGACTCTGCCGCTGGAACACTCTCCCCTGCACCTCTGACTCTTCTCCCCTGCACCTCTGACTCTGCTGAACACTCTCCCCTGCACCTCTGACTCTGCCGCTGGAACGCTCTCCCCTGCACCTCTGACTCTGCCGCTGGAACGCTTCCCCCTGCACCTCTGACTCTGCGCTGGAACGCTTCCCCCTGCACCTCTGACTCTGCTCCTGCACCTCTGACTCTGCCGCTGGAACGCTTCCCCCCTGCACCTCTGACTCTGCCGCTGGAACACTCTCCCCTGCACCTCTGACTCTGCCGCTGGAACGCTTCCCCCTGCACCTCTGACTCTGCCGCTGGAACGCTCTCCCCTGCACCTCTGACTCTGCCGCTGGAACACTCTCCCCTGCACCTCTGACTCTGCCTCTGACTCTCCCTGCACCTCTGACTCTGCCGCTGGAACACTCTCCCCTGCACTCTGACTCTGCCGCTGGAACGCTTCCCCCTGCACCTCTGACTCTGCCGCTGGAACGCTTCCCCCTGCACCTCTGACTCTGCCGCTGGAACACTCTCCCCTGCACCTCTGACTCTGCCGCTGGAACACTCTCCCCTGCACCTCTGACTCTGCCGCTGGAGCACCTCTGACTCTGCCGCTGGAACACTCTCCCCTGACCTCTGACTCTGCCTGCTGAACACTCTCCCCTGCACCTCTGACTCTGCTCTGCTGGAACACTTCTCCCCCTGCACCTCTGACTGCCGCTCAATAATAAACACTCTCTACTGCACCTCTGACTCTGTCGCGATAACGCATTCAAACCCCTCTTGACCATCTCTGACTCTGCCGCCCTTTGGACACCGACTTCCCCCTGCACCTAAATGAGTCTGACTCATGCCGCTGGAATACATCCTCTCACCCTGAACACCTGACATCTTGAAGCCGCTTACTGGGAAAACCGCTGGTCCTCCCACTTGCACACCTCTGACTGCTGCAGCTGGAACGCTTCCTCCCTGCACCTCTGACTCTGCCGCATGAACGCAAATTCCCCTGCCACCCGTCTGGGACATCTGTACGCGGTGTTTAATCGACTTGCCCCCTTGACACCACGCTCTGACTCTTGCACGCTGAACCGCTTCCCCCTGCACTTCTAGTACTCTAAGGGTCTCGCTTAGAGTATAGTTAGTTAGGTGTTATTAAATCATTAACAATAAGTGAATCGCTTTTTTCCTCACAAAATGCATCTCTCTGCAACATTCATCTCATCTGCATCGAACACTCTGCTCCCTGCACCTCGACTCTGCCGCTTATTGGATAACCTTCCCACTTGCGACGCTCTGATCTCAGCTCACCTGGAACACTTTGCTCCCCATATAAATTAGTGCACCTCTGACATCGTCCGCTTATGGAATTACGCTTATCTCCTCAACTATGCATACCTTACACATCTGCCCTGAGAAATCTCAGCGCCTCCACATGTCCCACCTCCAACCTGACTGACTACTGCCAGCTATGAGTTAACACCTTCCCTGCACCTCTTGTACTCTTCCTGCACTGATAACGAACTTCCGCTCTGCAACAAACCTACTACTCTCTCTTCGAGCCGACTGAAAACGAACCTTCCCTGGCACCTCTGAACTCTGCCGCTAGATACGACTTATCTCCGCTGCACCTCCTGGATCTCTTGCGCCTGGAACGCTCTGCTCCCGGCACCTCTTGACTCTGGCCTCTGGATATCCGTCCTCCCGCACCTCTGACCATGCTCGCTGGTGAGAATCCCGACTTCCCGCCTGCAACCTGCTGAGCTCTAGCCGCTTGGTTAACACTCTCCTGCACCTCTGACTCTTGCCGCTGGGAACACCTCTCCCTGCACCTCTGACTCTGCCCGCTGAGCACCTCTCCCCCCTGCACCTCTGACTCTGCCGCTGGAAGGCTTATCCCCCTGCCACCTCCTGACTAACTGCCCCGCTGGAACACTCTCCCCTGCACTCTGACTCTGCGCTGGAAACCGCTTTCCCCTGCACCTCTGAACCTCGTTGCCGCATGACAGCTTCCCCCATCGCAACCCTTCTGACTCTCCGCTGGAACCGCTTACTCCCATGACCTCTGACTCTGCCCGCTGGAAACGCTCTCCCCTGCACCTGTGACTCTGCCCGTGCTGAACGCTTCCCCCCTGCCACCTCTGAACTCCGTGCCCCTGAACAACTCTCCCCTGCACCATCTGACTCCTGCCGACCTGGTAACACTCATTCCCTCTGCACCCTTTATAGACTCTGCGCGCTCGGAAAAACGCTCTATCCCATGGCACCGATCTCACCTGCCCGACATGTGTAATCGACTAATCCTTCCCGAGTCCCCGATCCATCATAGCACCTCTGAACCACGGCTGAACGCCATCTCCCTGCACCTGCTGACTCTGCCGCTCGAATAACATGCTCACCTCTCGACCTAACTCACTTCTAAGCCTCGTGGAACGAGCTTCCCGTCTACTGCCACTGGCTGTACATCTGTCGCTGGAACGCTATTCCCGTGCACCTCTGACTCTGCCGCTGAACGATTCCCCCCTTGAGCATACCCTGCTGACTCGCGCAAATAACCCATGAGAAGACACTAACATCCCTCCACTCTCGCTGCGACCTCTAGACACGCACTAAATACACAACATCATCATCCCTGCACCTCATGAACTCTTGTCACGAATGAGAAATGGCGATAGTTGCACCTGCCGATGACCACACCTGCTTAGCGCTCTATTGACTCGCTATATGTGCGATGACGCTCCCGCGCTGCCGAACAGCCTGAGGCTTGACTCTGAGCCTCTGCGATACGCTTATCTGCCCCTGCATCTTCGTGATCTGGAAGGCAGCCTCTGAGAATAATACACTACACACCCGCACAACACTAGATCCGGCCTTCCTTGAACTACGAAGACAACTCTAGTAAGGAAACCACTCCCCTGCCCTACATGACTCTAGACGCCTGATAGTGCTTCCGCCAGTACGCCATCCTGCTGACTCTTGGCCGCGAATGATAAAGGCGTAGCTACTCCCTCGCTTTAGTGCACCTCTGAGCTCTACCGCTTGAACGCTTCCTCGCTTGACACGCTCTAGATTACTCTGCTAGTTCTGAGAATTGTGCTTCTCAAATTAATCCGCACCTGCTATGACTCTGACGACGGGCTGAATCTGCAATTACTACCCCTGACACCGTTCAGAACTACTGCGCGACGATAATTACTGGGAAACCGGCAATCCCTTCTCTGAACGACCTTCTGATCATTCTGCCGAACTGAACCGCGTATTTCACCCGCTTGCATCGCTCTACTCTTCATGTCCGCTGAACAAATCTCCACTTCGAACCTTCTGACTCAAATGCAACGCTGGAAGGCAATCTCTCCGCTGACCATTCTGACCTCACGGCCGCTCGGCAACAACTCTCCTGCACCATCTGAGCTCGCAGCTGGAAGCTCATCCAAACCAATGACACCTCTGAACACTCTGCCTCTCCGAACGCGCTGCCCTGACACCATTGACTATGCGCGGAACGCTTTCCGCTGCACCTCTGACTCTGCGCTGGGAAACCACTCTCCCCTGCACCTCTAGACCTTCTTGCCGCGTTGGAACACTCTCCCCTGCACCTCTGACTCTGCGCTGGAACACTCTCCCCTGCACCTCTGGACTCTGCCCGGTGGAACACTTCCCCCTGCACCTCTGACTCTGGCCG
>NW_020868304.1:498732-503732 GCF_003789085.1 Penaeus vannamei
AGAGGTATTGGTGATTTTTTTTTTCTTTCTCGCTCTCCTTTCTTTCCTTATATCTCTTATTTTCCTCTATCTCTCCTTTCTATCCTTATCTCTTCTCTCCTTTTCATCTATCTCTCCTTTCTTTTCCTTTCTTTTCTTTCTCTCTTTCCTTTCTTTCTTTTTCCTTCTCTCTTCTTCTCCTTTCTTTCCTCTCTTCCTTCTCTCTTTTCCTCTATCTCTCCTTTCTTTTCCTTTCTCTTCTTCTTTCTTCTCTCTCCTTTTCTTTCTTTCTCTCTCTCCTTTCTTTTCCTCTCTATTCTCTCTCCTTTCTTTCTCTCTCTCCTTTCTTTCCTTTCTCTCCTCTCTTCTCCTTTCTCTCTTCTTTCTTTCCTCTATCTCTTCTCTTTTTTCTTCCTCTCTCTTCCTTTTTCTCTTCTCTCTCCTCACAAACGCACGCTGCACAGTAAACCCGAGCTGCAACAAGCGCAATCCAGTGCAACCTCCTTTTGTTGCGTTCGGATCGGAGGAATAGGACGCCCATTCCCACAAAGAGACGGGCGGGGGATTTGTGGGCGGGGGTGGGCGGGGGTGGGCGGCGGGGAAGGAATGAAACAGATTTGGAAGAGGTATTGGTGATTTTTTTTTTTTTCTTTCTCGCTCTCCTTTCTTTCCTTATATCTCTTATTTTCCTCTATCTCTCCTTCTATCCTTATCTCTTCTCTCCTTTTCATCTATCTCTCTTCTTTTCCTTTTCTCTTCTCCTTTCTTTCTTATCCTCTCCTTTCTTTCCTTCCTCTCTCTCTCTTTCCTTCTCCTTCCTCTTCTCTCTTCTTCTCCTTCCTCTCTCTCTCCTTTCTTCTCCTTTCTCTCTCCTCACAAACACACGCCGCACAGTAAACCCGAGCTGCAACAAGCGCAATCCAGTGCAACCTCCTTTTGTTGCGTTCGGATCGGAGGAATAGGACGCCCATTCCCCACAAAGAGACGGGCGGGGGATTTGTGGGCGGGGGTGGGCGGCGGGAAGGAATGAAACAGATTTGGAAGAGGTATTGGTGATTTTTTTTTTCTTTCTCGCTCTCCTTTCTTTCCTTATATCTCTTATTTTCCTCTATCTCTCCTTTCTATCCTTATCTCTTCTCTCCTTTTCATCTATCTCTCCTTTCTTTCCTTTCTCTCTCTCTTTCTTTTCCTTTCTCTCTTTCCTTTCTTTTCCTTTCTTTCCTCTTTCCTCTATCTCCTCTCCTCTTCCTCTCTATTCCTTCTCTCATCTCTTTTCTTTCTCTTCTCTTTCTTTTCCTCTCTCTATCTCTCCTTTCTTTCTCTTCTTTCTTTTCTCTCTTTCCTCTCTCTCCTTTTTTCTCTCTCCTCTCTCCTCTCTTATCCTCTCTTCTTTCCTTTCTTTCTCTCTCTCTCCTTTCTTCTCCTTTCTCTCTCACAAACACACGCCGCACAGTAAACCCGAGCTGCAACAAGCGCAATCCAGTGCAACCTCCTTTTGTTGCGTTCGGATCGGAGGAATAGGACGCCCATTCCCACAAAGAGACGGGCGGGGGATTTGTGGGCGGGGGTGGGCGGCGGGAAGGAATGAAACAGATTTGGAAGAGGTATTGGTGATTTTTTCTTTTTTTTTCTCGCTCTCTTTCTTTCTTATATCTCTTATTTTCTTCTATCTCCTTTCTATCTTATCTCTTCTTTCATCTATCTCTCCTTTCTTTTTCTCTTCTCTCCTTTCTTTCCTTTCCTCTCTTTCCTTTCTTTTCCTTTCTTTCCTTTCTTTCCTCTATCTCTCTCCTTTCTTTTCCTCTCTATTCCTTCTCTCCTTTTCTCTATCTCTCCTTTTTCTTTCTCTCTTCCTTTCTTTTCCTCTCTCTATTTCTCTTTTTTCTCTTTCTCTTCTTCTTCTTTTCTCTCTCTCTTTTTTTCTCCTTTCTTCTCTCTCTTTCTTCTCCTTTCTCTCTCTTCTCTCTCTCTCTCACAAACACACGCCGCACAGTAAACCCGAGCTGCAACAAGCGCAATCCAGTGCAACCTCCTTTTGTTGCGTTCGGATCGGAGGAATATGACGCCCATTCCCACAAAGAGACGGGCGGGGGATTTGTGGGCGGGGGTGGGCGGGGGTGGGCGGCGGGGAAGGAATGAAACAGATTTGGAAGAGGTATTGGTGATTTTTTTTTTTTTTCTTTCTCGCTCTCCTTTCTTCCTTATATCTCTTATTTTCCTCTATCTCTCCTTTCTATCCTTATCTCTTCTCTCCTTTCATCTATCTCTCCTTTCTTTCTTTTCTATCTCTCCTTTCTTTTCCTTTTCTCTATCTCTTCCTTCCTTTCCTCTTTCTCCTTTCTTTTCCTTCTCTCTCTCCTTTCTTTCCTTTCTCTATCTCTCTCCTTTTCCTTTCCTCTATTCCCTTCTTTCCTTTCTATCTCTCCTTTCCTTTCCTTCCTCTCTCTCTCCTTTCTTCTCCTTTCTCTCTCCTCACAAACACACGCCGCACAGTAAACCCGAGCTGCAACAAGCGCAATCCAGTGCAACCTCCTTTTGTTGCGTTCGGATCGGAGGAATAGGACGCCCATTCCCCACAAAGAGACGGGCGGGGGATTTGTGGGCGGGGGTGGGCGGGGTGGGCGGCGGGGAAGGAATGAAACAGATTTGGAAGAGGTATTGGTGATTTTTTTTTCTTTCTCGCTCTCCTTTCTTTCCTTATATCTCTTATTTTCCTCTATCTCTCCTTTCTATCCTTATCTCTTCTCTCCTTTTCATCTATCTCTCCTTTCTTTTCCTTTCTCTCTCTCCTTTCTCTCTTTCCTTTCTTTTCCTTTCTTTCCTTTCCTTTCCTCTATCTCTCTCCTTTCTTTCCTCTCTATTCCCTTCTCTCTTTTCTCTATCTCTTCTTTTCCTTTCTCTTCTTCCTCTTTCCTTTCCCTCTTCCTTTCTTTCCTCTCTCTATCTTCTTTCCTTTTCCTCTATTCCTTCTTTCCTCTCTCTCTCTCCTTCTTCTCCTTTCTCTCTCTCCTTCCTCCTCTCCCTTCTTTCCTTTCTCTCTCTCCTTTCTTTTCCTTTCTCTATCTCCTTTTTTCTCCTTCTCTCTCTCCTTTCTTTTCCTTTCCTCTCTTCCTTTCTTTCCTTTCTCTCTCTCCTTTCTTTCTCCTTTCTCTCTCTCTCTCTTTCCTCTCTCTATCTCTCTCTCTTCTCCTTTCTCTCTCTCTCCTTTACTTTCCTCTCTTCTCTCCTTTGCTTTCCTTTCTCTCCTCTTTCTTCCCTTCTCTCTCCTCACAAACACACGCCGCACAGTAAACCCGAGCTGCAACAGCGCAATCCAGTGCAACCTCCTTTTGTTGCTTTCGGATCGGAGGAATATGACGCCCATTCCCCACAGAGAGACGGGCGGGGGATTTGTGGGCGGGGGTGGGCGGGGTGGGCGGCGGGGGAAGGAATGAAACAGATTTGAAGAGGTATTGGTGATTTTTTTTTTTTCTTTCTCGCTCTCCTTTCTTTCCTTATATCTCTTATTTTCCTCTATTCTCTCCTTTCTATCCTTATCTCTTCTCTCCCATCATCTCTCCTTTCTTTCCTTTCTCTCTCTCCTTTCCTTTCCTTTTCTCTCTTTCCTTTCTTTTCCTTCTTCCTTTCTTTCCTCTATCTCTCTCCTTTCTTTTCCTCTCTATTCCCTTCTCTCCTTTTCCTCTATCTCTCCTTTCTTTTCCTTTCTCTCTCTCCTTTCCTTTCCTCTCTATCTCTCCTTTCTTTCCCTTTTCTCTCTATTCCCTTCTTTTCCTTCCTCTCTCTCTCCTTTCTCTCCTTTCTCTCTCTCCTTTCTTTTCCTTTCTCTATCTCTCTCCTTTCCTTTCCTCTATTCTCCTTTCTTTTCCTCTCTCTATCTCTCCTCTCTTCTCTTTGTCTCTCCCCTTCTTCCCTTCCTCTCCTCACAAACACACGCCGCCCACAGTAAACCCGAGCTGCAACAAGCACAATCCAGTGCAACCTCCTTTTGTTGCGTCGGATCGGAGGAATATTGACGCCCATTCCCCACAAAGAGACGGGCGGGGATTTGTGGGCGGGGGCGGGCGGGGCGGCGGGAAGGAATGAAACAGATTTGGAATTTTTTTTTTTTTTTTTTTTTTTTTTTTTTTTTTTTTTTAGGGGGGGGTGCATGTGTCTTCTGTTTATTCCTTTTTTTTTTGGCGGGGGGGGGTACATGTATCTCTATTTTATTTTTTTTGTGTATTTTTTTTTTGGGGGTACATGTGTCATTTATTGATATTTTTGTGTTGCCTTTTTTTTTTTTTTTTTTGAATTGTGCAAACTTTCTTTTTCTTCTTTTTTTTCTCATTCTTCTCATTCTCTTTCCTTATTTTTTCTTACTAACATTATTCTCCTTCGTTCCTCCTTTCTCTTTTCTCCTCATCCCCTTTTCCATTTTCTCCTCCCCCCTATAATTCCCTTTCTCCTTTCTTTTTCTTATGTCTTCCACTCTACTTCTTATTCTTCTTCCGTCATCATCTTCATCTTATTTCTTCCTCTTCTTCTTTCTTTTTCATTCCTTCTTCTTTCTTCATTCCTGTTTCTCTTCCTCCTCCTCCTCTTCCCTTCCTCTCTTCTCCTCTCTCTTCCTCCTAATCTCCCTCCTCCTCCTCCTATTTCCTTTCCTCCTCCTCCTCTTCTTCTTCCTCCTCCTTTTCTTCTTCCACCTCCTCTTCCTCTTCTCCCTCCTCTCTTCCTAACCCTCCTCCTCCTCTTTCTCCCCTTTCTCTATCTTTTTCCCCCCTCCATCTATTCCACCTTCGTATCCGGCCGAATCCAGGACAGCGCTTCTCTCTCCGGAACAGCGCCGTAAAATAATAAAATAAAAATGGATTTCTCTGCAGTGGTCTTTGGTATCGATGGTATTAAGGACACCGCTGTGGCCTTGTTGGTATGTTGTGGTATCTGAGGAGGAGGAGGAATGGGTGGAAGGGGTGGAGGAGGAGAGGGAGGAGGAGAGGGAGTGGTATAGGGATGACCGGCGGTGGAAGGTGGGAGGGGAG
>NW_020868304.1:530111-535111 GCF_003789085.1 Penaeus vannamei
CTACAGCCTATAGAGTCCTACAGAGCCCTATAGAGTCAGAGAGGGTCCTATAGAGTCCTACAGAGCCTATAGAGTCAGAGAGGGTCCTATAGAGTCCTACAGCCCTATAGAGTCCTATAGAGTCCCAGAGCCCTATAGAGTCAGAGAGGGTCCTATAGAGTCCTACAGAGCCCTATAGAGTCAGAGAGGGTCCTAAAGAGTCCTAGAGCCCTTCTATAGAGTCCTACAGAGCCCTAAGGAGTCCTACAGAGCCCTTAAATAGAGTCCTACCCCTAAGCCTAAGAGCCCTAAAGAGCCCTGCAAAGTCCTATAGAGTCCTACAGAGCCCTAAGGAAAGTCCTACAGAGCCCTAATGAGCCCTGCAAAGTCCCTATAGAGTCCTACAGAGCCCAAAGGAGTCCTACAGAGCCCTAAAGAGCCCTGCAAAGTCCTATAGAGTCCTACAGAGCCCTAAGAGTCCTACAGAGCCCTAAGAGCCCTGCAAAGTCCTATAGAGTCCTACAGAGCCCTAAGGAGGAGCCCTAAATAAATCCTATAGAGTCCTACAGAGCCCTAAGGAGTCCTACAGAGCCCTAAATATTCCTGTAGAGTCCAAAAAAGTCCTACATAGCCCTACAGAGTCCTACAGGAGGAGAGAAAGGAAGTTATTACAAAGAGAAAGGAAAGGATGGAGGAGGATACATGTGAGAAAATGAGAGAAAAGTGAAAGGAGAGAGAGAGAGGAGAGGAAAGGAGAAGAGGAAATGATAGAAGATGACAGGAGAGAAAAATTAGAGTGAAAGGGAGACATGTGAAGGATGCGAAGAAAGGGGTACGAAAAAAAAACAGAAAAGAGCGAATGAAAATAAGCGAGATGAGAGAGAGAGAATGAAGCAAGGAGATAGGAAAGAATGCAAGAAAAGAGAAAGGGATGCAGTGAAAGACAGAAGGAAACGAGAGGAGAGATAAGTATGCAAGAGGAGAGAAAATAAGCAGAGGAAAGAATACAAGAGAGAGAAAAAAATGAAATGAAAATAGGAGTAGAGAAAAAATGCGCGAGGAAAGAAATTGAGGAGATAGAAGAGAGAAGGAGAGAAAGAGACACAAGAAGAGAGAATAAAGGAGTCAAAAAGCAAGTAAAGGATGCAAACAGAGAGAAAAAAAAATAGAATCAGGAGAGAAAGAGATGAAAGAGAGAAACTGATTCAAGAACGAAGAAAAGAGAGAAAAAAGAGAAGAAATAGAAAAGAGAGAAAAGAAAAAAACAACGACACAAAAAGCAAGAAAAAGATGCAAAAGGAAACAAAAATAAGCGAGACAAAAGAGCAGATAAAAGGAGAGGAAGAAAATACACTGCTAAGGATCTAGATTTTTTTTTTTTTTTTTTTTGAACAAGCGAAGGACCTTCACTGAATGGTAATGAGGTATCGATCTCCAGCTAAAAAAAAAAAAAAAAAAAAAAAAAAAAAAAAAAAAAAAAAAAAAAAAAAAAAAAAGGTTTTCAATACCAAAAAAAAAAAAAAAAAAAAAAAAGCTATTCAATACCAGGATCGAATTAGGAATGTTTGTAAGACTTTGGTTAATTGGGAGAGGTGCAACAGATGCGTCTGGAAGGATTTTTTTTTTTTCTCTCTCTCTCTATCTGTTTATCTATATCTTCCTGTTTGCCTGCTTGTCTGTTTTTTGTCTGTTCGTCTGTTTATGTTCTTCCGTCTCTCTCTCTTCTTCTCTTCTCTTTTTCTCTTCTTTCTCTCTTTCTCCTTTTTTTTTCTCTCTCTCCTCCCTCTCCCCTCCTCTCTCTCTCTCTCTCTCTCTCTATCTTTCCCTCTTCTCTCTCTCTCTCTCTCTCTCTTCTCTCTCTTCTCTCTCTCTCTCTCTCTCTCTCTCTCTCTTCCTCTTTTTTTTTTTCTCTCTTTCTCTCTCTCTCTCTCTCTCTCTGCTTCTCTTTCATCCCTCTCTTCTCCCTCCCTCCCTCTCTATCTACCTCTTTCTTTTACCAGATTCGAAAAAAATCCTTTTATTTCCACGAATATAATCTTTTTTTTTCTAAATCCTTATTATTTCTCCGAAGATAAAATTAGTTTCCCAAAACGGATTCGACGGAGGCTGCGGGATATATCTTTTCCTTCTCAATAAACGAATCTCCAATCAATTTCCATAAAGCGGAATAGGAAGCCACACGCGAGAATCAAGATAAGTTGCGTTGAATAAGTTGAGTAAGTTGAATCAATAGCATTCCGGGGAGCCTTATCTCAACTTGGCATTGGATCAAAATGGCGGTTGATTGGGCCGAGGAAGAACGCACGTGTGATCCGGGAGATAAGGTGGGGGTTGGGTGCCAAGGAGGAGGAGGAGGGGGGGGTGGAGGAGGAGGGGGGTGGGGTGGTGGTGGGGGTGGTGGAGGGGTGGGGTGGAGGTGGTGGTGGTGGGGTTGGGTGCCAAAGGAGGAGGAGGTGGGGAGGGTGGGGTGGTGGGGGTGGGGGAGGAGGTTGGGGTGGTGGATAAGGAGGTGGTGTAGTGGCGTTATGGCCCTTCGTTGGCCCCACGTGACCTCTCTCTGCCCAGAGCATCCCCGTGCACGGCTTCGGATGCTGACAGTGCAGCTAAGGACGCGCATTTGACCGCAGACGACCGGATGGCCTGTTCGCCCGGTCGGATGACACCGTGAACCATGGCGGTAGCAGTGCGGCCGTACGAACGAGCAGTTACCTCGAGCGGCGACTGGGTATACGGACAAGCGGTGTGCCCGCCGCCAGGCCGCCGAGGTGACCCCCAAGGTTGCTGGAACCGGACGCGAGGAGACACCGCCTTGCCGCTGCCGGTGCCGGAGACCAACGGAGACGGAAAGCTATCAGGTCATGTATCCCAAGTGCTTGCGAAGGAGTTCCGCGTGCTTTGACGAAAGCGAGCGCTAGTCCGCCGGTGTAGTTTAAGAAAGAACTATCGTGACCGATCGCGAGTTATGTAATTGTGTGTAATGTTATGTGTTTGTGTTAGTAATACACGTCGTCATTATTCGTGTTCGTACCGTAAAACTATTCGTTTGTGTATTGCAATTCGTGTGTATATTTTTATTCTAGAATTTAGTCGTATCGTAAGTGTATATGCTGTTCTTTGTGTGTATTTCGTACGTGTTTATTGTCTTGTCTAAATGTATTTGTGTAATTGTATTTGCTTGTATTTAATCAAACATTTAGTATGCATACTTAATCATTAATAAATCTAATATTTTACTTATCTATCTTTTAAATCCGCACACGTTAAAATATAACATAGCATGATGATAATCTGAATTACAATTAAAATAAATAATACTTATAAAACGAGAAGATGAAGATAAGACCTGAAGAAGATGACTAAGTAAATGGCAGAGGTTAAAAGAAGTATGAATAAGAATTTGTTTAACATTGAACAATGCCTCCAAGCTAATAAGCTCGGTCATATCACCACAATGATGATTTTATGTGAAAAATCTAAGGGTCGGATCCTATTTCCCGTGGTGGCGGCTACCTCCGTTTGTTCGTCATGTTTGTATGTCAGCTCAGAATATCGCTACAGTGGTGGTGGTGGGGTGGTAGATAAGGAGGTGGGGTGGGGGAGGAGAGGAGTAGGCCAGAGGGGTGGTGGTGGAGTAGGCAAGGGGGTGGTGGGGAGTAGGTGGGGTGGTGGTGAGGAGGGGGAGGCGGTGGTGAGGAGATAAGATGGGGGTGGATGTCAAAGGAGGAGGAGGTGGTTGGGTGGTGGGGGTGGTGGGGGTGGGGTGGGTAGAAGAGGTGGTGGGGTGGTGGGGGTGGGGTGGTGAAGAGGTGGTGGGGGTGGTGGGGGTGGTGGTGGAGTAGGAAGAAGAGGTGGTTGGATAAGGAGGTGGGGGTGGAGGAGGTGGAGATAAGATGGGGGTTGGATGCCAAAGGAGGAGGAGGTGGGTAGGAGGCGGGGGTGGTGGAGGAGGAGGAGGAAGGGTGGTGGAGGAGTGGTGGGGGTGGTGGTGGAGGAAGAGTGGAAAAGGAGGTGGTGAGGGTGGTGGTGGAGGAGGAGGAGGAAGAAGAGATGGAGGGAGGATAAGGAGGTGGTGGAGATAATATGGGGTGTGGATGCAAAGGAGGAGATGGTGGGTGGTGGATAAGGAAGTGGTGGAGGAGGAGGAGGAGGTGGTGGTGGAGATAAGAGGAGGAGCGTGATGGAGGATGAAGATGAAGAGAAGGAGAAGGGAGAGAAAGAGGAAGAAGAAGAGGATAGGTGGAAGAGAAGGATGAACAGAAAAGAAAGAAGAGGAGGATTAAGAGAAAGAAAAGGAGAGATTAATATGGGAAAATACCTTTGTTTTAGGATCAACAGTATTGAAGTCACGTAGAAAAGATAAACACGCACACACTATTATACACATATGCAAACACATACTCAAACACACACACACACACACACACACACACACACACACACACACACACACACACACACACACCACACACACACACACACACACACACACACACACACGCGCCCACACACCGCCACACACTCACACACGCGCCCACACACACACACGTACACAAACACAAACACACACACTCACAAGTTTATGCCTGTGTATGTGTCTGCGTGTGCCTGTATGTATCTGTGTACGTGTATATGTGTGCGTATACCTGTGTGTCTACGTATGTGTGTGAGTTCATACACATGCTAATGACCCTGATTAGAATACCATAAAATCTGCCTATTGTAAATCAGATTTCTCACAGTATGACGTCGTATCCGCCTTGGCCTTTTCGAAACACAATTAGGGGATGAATCTTGTTAAACGATGACGTCAGCTTATTCTCTCCCTTTCAGAATTGTTATCAAAACCCCCTTGAGAGTCAGAATAGGATCCATACTATAAAAGAGAAGAAAAAAAGGAGACAAAGAAGGTAGAGAGAGAGAGAGAGAAAAATCATTTCTTTGCAGACGGTCAATTATGCGTTCCAATGATCCGTTTTCTTTGAAAGGGCAGGAAGATAAAAGGGGTGACTCAAGAAGATTTG
>NW_020868304.1:552611-555111 GCF_003789085.1 Penaeus vannamei
AGAGAGAAAGAAAGAGAGAGATGAGAGGAGAGTGGCTACATATGGCCTTACTGACTGCAACGAAGATGTTATTGGCGATAGGCCTATGAAGACGAGGGGTGGGGAGGGAAGGAAGGGTTAAGAGTAGGGGGTGTATAAAGGGAGAGGGGGAGAAGGGGGGAGAGGTACGTAGGTGTTTGGGTTAATGTCGTTTGTGTATTTCCGTGTTTGTTTGTTTTATTTTGTGTTTACTTCCTGGTGGGGCGAGTTTGTTTATTCTAAAGGTGAGAGAGAGAGAGGGAGATATTTAGAGAGATAGGGAGATAAATGGATAGATAGTTCAATAGATAGGTAGGTAGAGATGTACTAGGGGACGAGAGAGAGTTAGAAAGTGGAGAGAAAGAGAGAGAAAAATAGAGACAGAGAGAGAGTTAGAGAAGGAGAGAAAGAGAGAGAAAAATAGAGACAGAGAGAAGGATGCGATGAATAAAGAAGATGGATAAAACAGAAGACAAAGAAAGGATGCGATTAAAGATGCAAAAGTGAGAAAGAAAAGAAGAGAGAAATAGAAAGAGGAAGAGATGAGAGATATGTTCACACTTACCAGCATAAGTGCACTATGTGTATGCTCATGTGGGTTTATGCGTGTGAGTGAATTCCTAGTGGGATAATAAAACGATAATTGCATATAAAAGTGTACGTTAGTGGCAAATATGTGTGAGCGGGCGTTCAGCACACACATGCACACACGCAAAGCACCACAAGCTTACGCATATATCACAAAAAATACATAAGACATCAATAATTATATACAACACATACACGCACAATCAACGTATTATATATAATATATTTAATAATAATAAATATATAATATATATATAATTATTATATATAATTTATAATATATTTAATATATAATAATTTTCAGTAATACAATTATATATTATATATATAAAACTATATGTACATGTTCTACATTCCTAACACACACACACAAGCACACACAAGTATGATTTGCACACACACACAACAGAGGCTTTTTCAAGTTGTTTGGTTTCCAGGTCACACATTTATAACTGCAACACATGGTCACAGCGCAGCATTGTTATTAATTCTACACACACACACAGGCAACAGCACACACGATTGTTGTTAGTGTGTCACAACACATGCACACACAATACAAACAGCATCAACACACAACACACACGGCACCATTCTTTACAACACATACACACGACACACACTTATACATACAATATATATGTATATATGTATATATATAATATAATATATATATAAATATATTTTTTTATCTAATTAGCTTATTTGTATATATATGGGCATATTATATCATAATATATTGCAATAAAGATATAATAATTAAATATATATATATTATTTTAATTTATGTTATGTATATTTATATATGTAATTATATTTATATATATTATATTTATAGGTAATTATGGTTATATATACATAAATATATATAAGTAATAAATTTAATAATTATAATAAGTGATTTTTTAACTATACAACGAGATATATATTACTATAGTAATAATTATATATATTATAATTATATAGATTATATTATATAATATAGTATTTAGTATTATAACAATAATATATAGATAATAATATATTGGTATGGTTTATGTATGTATTAATTATCAGATTAGTAGATTGAGTGGGTGAGGGATTAGTCATATTCTAATCTTATCTATCATATGGCTTCTGAGTAGAATATATATATTAAGCAGTATAAAATTGTGTATAAAGGTAAAGTATATATATATAATAATATATATATAATATATATATATAATAATAATTAATAATGCAACACAACGACACACACAACGAGCACACATACACACACAACACACACTATCAGCAAGCACAGACATCATACACACATGATCATTCACACATTGGGTTTGTTGAAGCAGAACATTTCTGGTTCATCAATAATTATAATAGTACATATATTATATTGGTAGGTAGTGAGTTAGATTATAATTATAGGAGTAATAATTAGATAGTTATTGTATATGATTATGAGTAGAGGTATCGTTATTTATATAGAATATGTAGGATAATAAGGGTATATTTTATTTATAGTTATAATATATGGATAAGATATATATTATAGTAATGTTTATTATATACAATAATGATTATAGGAATTATATTATATTTATTAATTTTATTATAATTACTTATTATATAGTTTTGTTATATTTATATTTATCATCATGTAAATTCAAATATATATTTGTATGTGTTATCCATGTAGATGCATTGTTCGCCATGAATAACTAACGGTGTGTGATAGCAGAAGACCAAAAGTGTGCGTATGTGCTCGCTTAAATCAAATTTTTTTTTTTTTTCGACCCCTGAACCGAACACAGCGGGCGGGGTCAGCGTAGGGGTCAAAGCGTGGTCACGATGCGCGCGGCCAAAGGTAATTTATAGACGTAAGGAGGTTGCGCCGCGGCACGACTCGCTTCAG
>NW_020868304.1:562611-565111 GCF_003789085.1 Penaeus vannamei
CCTCTCCCCCCCCTTTCTTCCCTTTTCTCTCTTTTCTCTACCTTTCTCCTCCCTCCCCCTCTTCCTCCCTTTTTTCTCCTTTTTCTTCCTTTCTTTCCTCCCTCTTTCTCTTTCTTGCTCTCCTTTTACTTCCTTTTCCTCCCTCTTTCTCTTCTTGCTCTCCTCCACCTTCTTTTCCTCCCTCTTTCTCTTCTTTCCTCGTCTTCTCTTCTTCTCCTCCACCTTCTTTTCCTTCTTCTTCCCTTTTCCTCTTCTCCTCCACCTTCTTTTCCTCCCTCTTTCTCTTCTTGCTCTCCTCCACCTTCTTTTTATTTCGTTTTCCTTGTATTACTTCCTTCGTTTCTTCTTTTTTTTCTGAATTCCGACCCTCCTCTTTCTCCTTCCTTTTTCTTCTTACGGTCCCCTTCCCACCTTCTTTATCCGTCTCCCCTTCCTCCTTTCCCCTATCGCTCCCCCCCTCTTCCCCCTCTCCCTCTCCCCCTTTACTAAAAATTCGACCTTTCTCGCTCTCTCCCCCTCCTCTATCTCTCTCTGTCTCATAACCCCTTTTCCTTCTTTCCTGAAACTTCTACTCTCTTCTTATCCTCTTCTCCTTCTATTTTCCTCAATATCTTACCCTTTCTTCACTTCCTGTCCTTCACTTACTCATTTCCCTTTCCTTTCTCCCTTCCTTCTTTCCTTCTTTCTTGTCTTTGCATTTATTCCTTTTCCACTTCGCTCTCCTCCCACGTCGGTTCTCTTTTGCCTTCTTCTCCTCCTCCTCCTCCCTACTTCCCCTTTTCTTTCCAATATTCTTCCTTTTTTCCAACTTTCATTTCATCTCTTTTCTCTTCTCCCTGTCTTTTCCTTCCCCTTCTCTTCATCATTACTCGCTCGCACTCTCTTCCTCCTCCATTTCTTCCCATTTTCCGCCTTTTCTTCCCTTCGCTTCCCACTCTCTTCCCCATCATCATTTCCTCCTACTATTTCCTCTTTATTGCCTCTCATCCTCTTCCTCTTCTTCCCTCCCCTTCCCACTCCTCTCTCCTCTTCCCTCTTCCCTTCCTTTCCACTCCCTTCTCCTTGTCCTCTCCCACTCTCCACTTCCCTCCCTTCCTCCCCCTTCCCTCCCTCCTCTCTCCCCCTTCCCCCTCCGCCTCCCCTCCCCTTCTCCTCCCCTCCTCCCTCCCTTCCCTCCCCTCTCTCCCTCCCCCTCCTCCGCTCCCTCTCCCCTCTTCCTCCCCCACCACCTCTCCCCTCCCTCCCTCCCTCGCCCCCTCCCTCTCCCTCTCCCCTTCCCTCGCCTCCCCTCCCTCTCCCCTTCCCTCTCTCCTCCTCCCTCCCTCCCTCCCCCCTCACCTCTTCCACCAGCCCTCGCCGTATCTCATCTGAAATGTTAATAAAGTGTTATCAAATAACTTAGGATAAAATGTTATACGGGGATTCGCCAGGAGAATATTCCCCCCCCGATCCTCGAAAAAATATTTGTCACGGAAAGTATGAAATTTCGTTTTATTTGCGTCGGAAGCACGGTAAATAGATATGCCGTCCCATCGCTTTTTGGATCCCGAAAACAGAGGCTCCTACCCCCCCCCCACTTCCCCTCCCTCTTTCCCCTCTCCCCCGTACCCCCTTGTTCCCTAACAGAGGCTTCTTCCCGATTCCCCCTCCTCGAGCCCTGTGACACCTTCCCTCTCCCCTCTCTGTCCCTATCCCTTTTCTGTCCCTTCTCTCTCCCTCTCCTCTTCCTCTCTCCTTCCATCCCCTTTCCTTCTCCCCTCCCCCTTTCTCCATCCCTCTCCCTTTAGCCTCCCTCCCCCTCTCCCTTCCCTTCCCTCTCTTCCTCTCTCCCCGTCCTCCTCTTCTCCCCTTCCCCCTCCCTCCCCTACATCCCACCCCGTCAACGTCACCATTCACAACAATACTATATTGAAAGAGTAAAACGAAAAAAAATCAATAAGCAATAACTGATTTCTGTTTGATATAACTCGCACACATATAGACACAGCGAGGGAATGAATGGGGCCGTGCATGTGTGTGTGTGTGTGTGTTTACTGTTCTGTGTGTGTGTGCCTGTGTGCATGTGCGCTCGAGTGTATGTTTGCATTTACACTCAAAAGGGAGTATATTCCCCATATTCAGTATACATATTCACTCATACCCAGTGTGTGTGTATGTATTTGCATCTATGTTTGCGTGTGCATGATTGTTTATGTGTGTGTGTGTGTGTCGCGTGTGTTGCGTGCGTGTGTGTAAGTATGTGTGTGTGTGTTTGTGTGTGTGAGTGTGTGTGTGTGTGTGAGTGTTTGTGTGTATGAGTGTGTGTGTGTGTGTGTGTGTGTGTGTGTTGGTGTATGTTTGTGTGTGCGTACGTCTGTCTATGTCTATGCACCCGTGTGTGGCGCGCGCGTTCATCTATCTGTGTGCGTATCCACGCGCCCGTATCCACACTGACCAGACCCACCCCGGCTCTGACCATTCCCTCCCCCACGCCCGCAGCCCCAACGACCCTCAACCGCCC
>NW_020868304.1:570111-574627 GCF_003789085.1 Penaeus vannamei
AATATTAACGCTTGCTTTTCCAATAACAGTGTTTCGGTTCCTGAAGATGTGTTGCTTGTCTTATGTCTGTGCAGGGAGAAGTCACTTGTTTTTCTTGGCTTTTGTTTTGTCTTTGCGCAAGGGTCGAGGAATATAATTTTGTTTGCTGTATACTTGTTTTTTTTTTCTTGTTCCTTTGATTGCTGTATGTTTTTTTTTTCTTTATTTCTTTTGTAACGGGGAATCATTTTGGAAGTGATGATAATGGCAATTTTATAAAAGAGAGAAGAAGAAGAGTGATTTTTTTTTCATTATCATCATTTACTCATATTATTGCTATTGACGTTGATAAAGATAATTATTTTTGGTATCATCATTTATAAATATTATTCTTTGTCGTTCCTGTTACTGATATAGTTTTCATAACGTTTATCATACTATACAATTGTTATCATTTTATCATACTCATCGTTATCATCATCCATGTCATTCGCTCGGTTTGTTAAAATTCTTTATACGGATTATATACAAAAATAAATACATATCTATCAGTCTAGACAGATCTACCGGATAGATAGATAGATGAACGTACAAATAGCAGATAGATAGACAGATTAGCATTTATTTCTGTGTACGTGAATGTCCGTATATATGAATAATTGGGTCGGGCCTCGCAAAAAAAAAAAAAGAAAAAAAAATAGCCGATCATCTCTACAATAATCTTCGTTATTCTACTAATCATATTTTGCGATTACGTACGTATCAGAGGAACCTTTTGTTCGTCATTCGAAAAATTCTACGGTACACTTCCGCCGGATTTCACTAAAGGATCGAGATTCTCAGACGACGACGACAACAATAACGACAAAAAACAGCATCAATAACAACAGCAATAACAATAACAACAACAGCAGCAGCAACAACAATAACGACAACAAGAACAACAACAGCAACAACAACAACAACAGCAACGACAACAAAAACAAACAAAAACAACAAAAACAACATAAAAAACAACAACAGGAACAACAATAACGACAACAAGAACAACAAAAAAACAAAAACAAAAAGAACAAACAAAAACAACAGCACCAACAACAACAACAACGACACACAAAACAAAAAGAACAACAAAAAAACAACAACAACAGCAACAATAACAAAAACAACATAAAAACAACAACAAAAACAACAACAACCGGCCGTATTTTCACTTCTTATCTGCAACGACCCTATCTTATCTTATATCTCATTAACAACCAAACTATAATCCGAATCACGAAGCTATTCTCATCTTCCGAAATAATCATAATGAAATGAGATAAGCTAATCTACATAATTAATTGGATGATGATGATGATGGCAACGATGCAGAGGAAGATCCAATACTATATGACAGAGATGCGACTTAAGCCTTAGTCAAAGATGCATGATTTTCCTTGCGTGTTCTGAGATCCCATTAATAGGTCGGATTTAGATAAAGAAAATTTAATGAACAGTTTGGGATGATTTGGGGAGATGGTTTTTTTATTATTGTTTTCATTATTGTTATTAACAGGAACAAAAGCTATTATTATTTTGGGAGATAGTCCATTTTTTTATTATTGTTTTCATTATTGTTTTAAAGGAACAAAAGCTATTTTATTTTGGACCATTGTTTATTATTGTTATTTATTATTATTTTTCAGGGTTATTGTTTTTCAGGGAACAAAAGCTGTATCTTATTGTTATTTCGAATCATTCTATATGATATTATCATTATCATTATTATTATGATTACTGTATTTAGCCGTGGGCATACTGTGACCATCATCATCATCAGGAATAACTAACATATAATGATAAAAATCTGTATAATCATATTGATAATAGGCTTTCATTAGGATTACTTGTATTTGTAGTGGAATTAACACCATGTGTCACTGGCAAAATTAACAAACATTGATATATTATTACCGTTACAGAAATAATGATATCTATGGTAATAACAAAGATAATTAGAGTAACGACAATAATAATGATGTTTATTATTCTATGGTATCACTATCATTACAGAAAATACCATTAGTACCTAATAATCATCTCCGATATTGTTATAAATCTTTTCTTTTGTCTATTTGCGGTTGCTAATATAGTATTTGTTATTACCAGTGTTCCTATACCTTTCATAACGATTATAGTGAAGTAAATCAAGATCTTGATCACGAGTAATGTTATCATTATCATCAATGTACTATTGACAACATTCTCACTATCACTACTGTCATCATCACCATGATTCATGATTACGAAATAAAATTAGGAGTTAAATGATATGCCTCTATCATCCAGGGAATATAAACAATACGCAAGTGGGAAATCATGCAATGGATGGAATGATAATAGTGAAAATTACATAGTGCAATGCCCTGTCTATTACGAGGAGGATATAGAAGTGTTATTTGTCTCCTTATTCCTGTTGCAAGTCTGTTGATAGCAATTATTGTAGTCTGTCCCTCCGTTTGTAACCTCGTTCGTATCCTATCATTTCGCTTCACAAAACAGAATGAAAAAAAAAATTATGCTACTCATGAAAAATAACTTTCGCTGTTTTATTTATTCACCATCGTCTTTGTTCAAACTTCTGAAGCAATGAAAAGATAAACTAAAAAAAATAAAAGAATCCACTGCAAATACCATCGACCTTAAAATTGATAGATGCGCCCTTTTAAAGTCACTTAAAAAAAGTTGAACGCAAGAGGCTGCTTTTTTTGCGAGACGATAAAACCAAAACATTTCTCAAGTTGCCATTTTGGGAAAGCTGATGTGTTAAAACTTTCACAAGCGCCGGCAAGTATAAAATGAGATGGAGAGAGAGAGAGAGGGAGAGAGAGGAGAGAGAGAGGAGGAGGGAGAGGGAGAGAGAGGGAGGGAGGGAGAGAGGAGAGAGGAGAGAGGAGAGAGGGAGAGAGAGAGAGAGGGAGAGAGGGAGAGAGGAGAGAGAGAGAGAGAGAGAGAGAGAGAGAGAGAGAGAGAGAGAGAGAGAGAGAGAGAGAGAGAGAGAGAGAGAGAGAGAGAGAGGTAGACAGACAGACAGATGATGGATGGGTGGGTAGGGGGATGGGGGATGGATATGGTGTGTTTGTGTGTGTGTGTGTGTTTGTGTGTGTGTATGTGTGTGTGTGTGTGTGTGTGTGTGTGTGTGTGTGTGTGGTGTGTGTGTATGTGTGTATGTGTGGTGTGTGTGTGTTGTGGTGTGTGTGGGTGTGTGTGTGTGTGTGTGTGTGTGTGTTGTTTGTGTGTGTGTGTGTGTATGTGTGTTGTGTATGTGTGTGTGTGTGTGGTATGTGTGTGTGTGTGTGTGTGTGTGTGTGTGTGTGTGTGTGTGTGTGTGTGGTGTGTGTGTGTGTGTGTGTGTGTGTGTGTGTGTGTGTGTGTGTGTGTGTGTGTGTGTGTGTGTGTGTGTGTGTGTGTGTGTGTGTGTGTGTGTGTGTGTGTGTGTGTGTGTGTGTGTGTGTGTGTACATATAGATAGACGACGGACAGACAGATAGATAGAAAAGAAAAAATAGACAAATAGATAGATAAATAGATACATAAATAGACAGATAAATAGATAGATTGAAGAAGAAGGCAAAGAAAAGAAAAAGAAAATGCTAAAAGGAGAAGAGACGCATCGGCATAAAGGGTTGTCATGGCGACAGTGAAAGCAAAGTTATTTTTTTCTTTTTAAACGCAGAATATTGATTTATTTAGGAAGGGAAGGTAACATTCTATCGAATTTATATCTTTACGTAGAGTCTGTGTGTCTTGCGTTGGTATGCTGACAAATATACATACAAAACTATGCATCTATTACATGTGAATCTATACAACTTACATTCTTATCGACCTGCTCATTTGTCTGTCTCTATCCTTCATTATTTATCTATCTACCTGGTTGTTTGTGCTTTCTATCTATCTTACCTTTTTACCAATGTTTTTATTTATTTATTTATTTAAAGTTATTTATCTACCTGGTTGTTTTTGCTTTCTATCTATCTTACCCTTTACCAATGTTTTATTTATTTATTTATCTATTTATTTTATATGTATTTATCTATCTACCTGGTTGTTTTTGCTTTCTATCTACCTTACCCTTTACCAATGTTTTTATTTATTTATTTATTTAAAGTTATTTATCTATCTACCTGGTTGTTTTTGCTCTCTATCTATCTTACCCTTTACCAATGTTTTTATTTATTTATAGTTATTTATCTATCTACCTGGTTGTTTTTGCTTTCTATCTATCTTACCTTTTACCAATGTTTTTATTTATTTATTTATTTAAAGTTATTTATCTATCTACCTGGTTGTTTTTGCTTTCTATCTATCTTACCTTTTACCAATGTTTTTATTTATTTATTTATTTAAAGTTATTTATCTATCTACCTGGTTGTTTTGCTTTTCTATCTATCTTACCTTTACCAATGTTTTTATTATTTATTTATTTAAAGTTATTTATCTATCTACCTGGTTGTTTTTTGCTTTCTATCTATCTTACCCTTTACCAATGTTTT
>NW_020868304.1:579904-587404 GCF_003789085.1 Penaeus vannamei
TATTATTGCCAAAAACTATCATAACCAATTTTATTATTATCATCAATCATAGTTATTATTATGATTTCATAATTAGGTATTTTTTCGTTCATTATCATCTAAATAATCATCCTCAATTCTATCATATCTTCTCTTATCATTATTCCTATTTTCATCATCATCCTAAGTTTAATCAGCATTATCATTTTTAAATTAATTTAATTATTATATTTTCATAATTGTTTTGTTTTTACTAATTTTGTTACTATTATTATTATCACTATTTCGATTATTGGTGTTAGTAGTAGCATAATGATTTTTATTATCATTAATCATTATTATTACTATTTTCATCAGCAGCAGCATTATTATTATCATGAATAATATTATCATTGTTATTACTATCGTTAATTCTATGATCATTAGCCTTATCATAAACAATATTATTATCCTTATTATTTCAATCATTATCATCATTATCCATTATCATTTTATCATTATTTATTATCATTATTATTATAATTAATATTATTATTATTCGTATTATTATTATTATTATTATCATTAACATTATTATCATTCGTATTATTATCATTATTGTTATTATCATAATTAGTATTGGTATTATCATTATTATTCATTATTTCCAATATTATTATTAAATTTATTATTAATATTATTGTTATTATTATATTATATTTTTATTAGTATCATTGTTATTATTCTAGTAGAAGTAGTAGTAGTAATATCATTATTATCATTTATTATTTATTTTATTATATTATTGTTGTTATTATTATCATCATCATCATTATTAGCATTATTATCACCATCACTATAACTACCATTATCAATATGGAAATCGTTTAACCACAACCTCCAGCAATGTCTCGAAGCCACGTCGGGTTCTAAGGTCGCGAAGTCGTGGCCGAAGGAGTGAGACTAAATCGGGAACGAAGATGAGATATAGAGACAGCGACTCATGAAGATTTCATACGGCGACGACGGGGTAAGGATGTGAGGAGGAGGAGGAGGAGGAAAAGGAAGAGAGGGAGGAAGGGAGGAGAGGAGGAGGAGGAGGAGGAGGAGGGGAAAGAGGGAGGGAAGAAGGAGGGGAGGGGGAGGGGGAAGGGAGGAAGGAGGAGGAAGGAAGAGAGGGAGGGAGGAGGAGGGGGAAGTTGGGGGAGGGGAGGTGGAGGAGGAGGAGAAGGAGAAGAGGGGAGGAAGGAAGGAGGGGAGGTTGGGGAGGGGGAGGAGGAGGAGGAGGAGGGAGGAGGAGGAGGAAGAGGAGAGGGATAGAGGAGTAGGTTGGAGGAGGAGGAATAGAAGGAGGAGGAGTCGAGGGAACGATGGCGAGAAAAGGAAGGAGGAGGGGAAGGAAGAGAGAGATGAGGAAGGGGAGGGGTCAAGCGGAAAGAGAAGGTAGAGGAAGTAGTCCAGAGGAAATGGAGGTGAAGAACGAGGAAAAGGAGAAGAGGTGGGGGAGGAGAAGAGGAACAGGGAAAGAAAACGAAGACGGGGAGGAGGATGACTAGAAAGAATAAAAGAGAAGGACGAGGCAATGCCAAGAAGAAGACAAAACAAAACAAAACAAAAAATCAATATAAAAAAAACAAAGAACCCCCACCCACCCCAGAAAAAATTACCCACCAAAAGAGAGAGAGAGAAAAAAAAATCCCCAAAAGAGAGAGAGAGAGAAAAAAACAATTCCGACGCAGAAAGGAAGAAAGGAAGACACGAACGACACGGAAAGGGGAGAAAGGGGGAAGGAATTCCAACCGACTGCTCCTCCTAAGTCTGAAGCATCCTGCGAGTGACAGAAGACACAGTGGGTGGCCCTCACTACCCCCCCCCCTCCCCCCCCGCCGCCCACCCACCCGTGTCCTGTCACGATGATGCACAGAGTCCAGCACTTTGGCGAAAGGGGAATATACGGTCAGTCAGCACCAGGCTCTGAGATCCCGGACGAGGGACGGGATGTAAAATAATATGCCTGGTGGGAACACGTTCTTGTTTCTTGGAAGGTGAGGTGTGGGAGGGAGGGTGTGGGGGAAGGGGGAGGGGCGAATCGTGCTATGTTTTGATGTTTTTTGTGTTTGTTTTCCGGCTTTCTTCTCTTCTATTTCTTTCTTTTTTTTTTCTTTCTTCACTTTTTCTCATTTTATATGTTTTCTTTCATTTCTTCTCTATCTTCTCCTCTTCCTTCTTCTTTTTTCTCCCACACCCTCCTCCTCCTCCTTCCTCCTCCTTCCCCTCCTCCTTCCTCCTCCTCCTCCTCCTCCTCCTTCCCCTCCTCTTCCTCCTCTCCTCCTTTCAAGATTTCAACGAAAGAAGACGGTTAAAATTATGTTGACCCGTTCTGCTGTCATCTTGCAGCAGAAACAATACCATTATCACAAAAACAAAAAACAAAAAAAATCACGTCAGACTATAACACAACATGAAATATATACATTCAGTATGTAAATGACAAGGCTAATCTCAGAGGGCTTTACAATAATAAACTTTATCCTGCGTGGATAACATTTATCTCTTCAAAAATTACTGCGTAAAGAAAGTTATTGATGGAGAAAATTTAGTTTGAAACATGTATCTGAATACAATGTTGATTACGAAGGGCTGCACAACACAGACGAGTTATGGTATTCTATGCAGCTTTGTGGTTGTAAGCCTTTATGACTTTTATATATATATATATATATATATATATATATATATATATATATATATATATATATATATATATATATATATATATTCTTATCTGTTTTCATTAAAATTATTATGTTGTTAGGAGTTCAGTTCATAAGGATAGATTATTAAAAAAACACACACTTTTTCTTATCATTACCATTATCACTATTATTGTAAAATTATTATCACTATATTTATTGTTAAAATTTTCATTATTGTTATTACTGTTATGATTGATATTATCATGATTATTACCATTTCGTCAAAACCATTGTTATTATGATAATTACTATCATTCTTATAATTATTTTCATTCTTATCATTCTTGCTATCAACATTATCGTCATTACTATCTTCGTAGTTTTTGTTGGTGTTACAATGATGATAATGATAGCTCTCTCTCTCTCTCTCTCTCTCTCCTATATATATATATATATATATATATATATATATATATATATATATATATATATATATACATATATATATATATATATATATATATATATATATAATATATATATATATATATATATATATATATATATATATATATATATATATATTATATATATATATATATATATATTCTTTCTCTCTCTCTCTCCTTTTCTCTATCTATCTAATTAATACCTCTCCATCCATCTTTCTATCTACTATCAATCTATATATCAATCTTTTTATCTTTTTGTCACTTTATCTTTCTCTCTGTCTGTATGTATATTTATCTCACTATCTCTCTCTTTCTCTCTCTCCCTCCCTTTCCCATTATGGAGGAAATTATGCCAGATAATTTATGCAAATAATGCCAGTTGATTAATGACATGCAGGCTTTCTGAATCAATTCTTAACTAACTCCTTCTACCGTCACTTTCAATTGATAAATCAGAATCAGAATCATTGCTTTTTTTTGCATTTACCTTTGATATTAAGATTTTTTTCATTGTTATTTTTTATCATCTTTATTGTTCATTCTATTTATTATTGTTGTTATTTTTTATTTTTATTTTTTCTTTTTTATAACTCCGAATAACCAAAGTGCAAGTGTCAAAAATAGATTTGAGAGATAACAGTTGAAATTTAGGGGTAAAAAGTGTATATACATCTACACAAATATATATCATTCTAACTATTCATCTATCTAGCATTTTATCTATATGCTGTATCTGTATCTATCGATGAATTTAGTTATATTTGTATCTAAATATATGTATATGCATTTATATATATATATCGATGCACACATAAAAGCTCACACACACACATACACACTGTTACTTTTCTTATTATTACTATTAATATTAATGTAAACATCATCATCATTTCCATGATCTTCATTATCATCATTATTATAGTTACTAATCATCATAAATGTTAAACCAATCATTATCGTTATTATCCTTAGTTACTATCAATATTCTCACGCCATTATTATTATTTCATTATATCTTCATCACTGTAAAAGTCATCCTTATCAACATCACAATCGCCATTATCAACACCTTTCCCGTCATCCTCATTCACATTAATTCATTCTTTCTTTGAAATCCTCAGAGTCTCTCACTCACAGTCTCGCCAACAACAAACAGATAATAATCCTTTCATTCTCCAAACATAATTCAAAGCAAACATAAGACCTTACGCATTTGAAGAAAGCGTCCTGAACAAACACATTAACGTCACGAGTAATACATAGCAGCAACTTTTGTGAAGACTGCAGTTCACTCCCTTTTTCACGAGGTCCTCGTCGACAGCTTAATTGTGATTATAAATTTCCGACGATGATGTATCCATCCGTGGAAAGAGAACGTAATTTTTATTCGTTGTGGAGGGAGACTTTTGTGTTTCTGGGTTCGTTGTGGCAAGGGTGATGGTGGTGGTGGCTGTGGCGATGATGATGGTGATGATGGTGTAGTAGTATAAAATGGTAAAGATAATGATGATAGGAGGACTACTGCTGCTGCTCCGCCAACTACCATTACTACTATTACTACTACTACTATTATAGCTATTACTATTACTGTTACTGCGAATACTAACTACTACTCTTACTAATGACGATGATGTTAATGATGTAATAGCAATAAAAACAACAGTAAAGATTTTAGTGATAGTGATTATAATGACAGTGTTGATAATAGCAATAACAAAAATAGCAAAATAATCATGATAATAATAATCATAACAATAGTAAAATAATCATGACGATAATAATAACGATAGAGAAATAAACATGATAATAATAAAAATATTAGTTAATATAATGATAAAAGGAAATATTCATAATGCCATTAATAAGATAATAATAAAGATCACAGTAATCACAATAATAATGATAGTTATATGACATGACGATGATGATGATGAATAATAATAATAATATAATTAATATTATTATTATTATTATTATTATTATTATTATTATTATTATTATAATTATTAATAGTAATAATATTAATAATAAAAAAATAATAATAAAATCAAAAATAATAATAGTGATGAACCAGAAATAATTGAAACCTTGCTGTACCTTCTTCGCAGTTACCCTAACATCCATTTAGTAAAAAGAAACAAAAAGAGATAAGCAAATAATAAAATAAAACGTTTAATTCCACGAAAAGATAAAACGAAAAAGAAAAAAAATTAAGATTACTTCTTTACAAAATAAGTCACAGGAAGAAGAAAAACGCAAAACAGAATAAGGGGAAGAATAAACACGTACCTCCTTGATGAAAGCAGTCTTCAACACCCCTTCCCGCGCATTCGAATACCTCGTTAAAGCATCCGATACAAAGTTTAAAAGATGAACGCTTCGTTTTCCAAAAGAGAAATCTGCTCTTGTTATATCTGAACGAGGAAGGACAATGGTCACTCGGGGGACAGAATATGTGCATGAAGATCGACCTCTGTGCATGGCGTTTTGGGCGTGTGAAGTCGACCAGTGATTTTGACTTGCTTCTCTGGGCTTTTGTGGGTTTGGATGGAGGAATATTTGTACTTTTTGCTGTACATGAATGTGTATGTTATATTTCTGCTGTTCTATTGTTCACTTGTTCATTTTATCTTTCATTCTTATTGTCACATAAATATATAGGATTTCTCTTCTACGTACTTATTATTGCCATCATTAGTACTATCATTTTCATGATGAAGATAATTATCTAATTTTGGTCATTATCATTTTATTGAAGGTATCATTATACTCATCAAGTCAGTCACTGAAGCCACGAAGTCACGGTCCTAAAATAGCGAAGAAAACGAGAGAAAGAAGATAGAAAAAAGGAAAATATTTAAAAAGTTAATGTATCAAAATAAGGTAAACAGAAAAGAAAAAAAAAAAATACAAAGCAAAGAAAAAAAAGAGAATTTCAAAAAAAAAAAAAAAGAGAGAAAAGGAAAATTAATAAAGGCATATCTCAAAAGAAAATATAAAACATTGCAAATTTCAAAATACAAACAAAAGAAAAAAAGGAAAATAAAGTAATATCAAAAGAAAATATAAAACATGACAACTCTAAAACTAGAAATGAAAATCATGAAATGAGTTACCTCACCTCACCCTTACACTTCAACGGTGAGAAGACCAGAAATATTTGATGAACAGCAGAAATGCATTAAACGTGGAATAAAGGCAAAGAGAACATCAGTGCTCCTTTAAAACAAATAAAACATACAAAACAAAATAAAACAGAAATACAAAACAAAGACACAAGAACCACAAGAAAATCAGAAATACAATGAAAAATATTGAAAACATCCGTGTCAAGTCAGCCACCTTTAAAACAAGGAACAAATAATTAAAGGAAAAATACAGCTATTGAATCCCTTCCATCTTACCTTATCGCTCCAGTCATGAGAAACCACAATAGATAAAGGAAAACATGGATTTGGTGATATATATAACCACGAAATTAGAACAAAAACAATTCGAAATAGAAAACAATGAAAATATAGTATTGGTCATATATTAAAGTACGTAATGAAAGGAATAAATAAATAAATAAAGGAAATGTGGAATTTAGCAAAGCAACCCCTTATCTTAGCAACCACTAGAAAATTACTAATAAAAAGAAAGGAATATATATATATATATATATATTATATATATATATATATATATATATATATATATATATATAGTAGTATATAATATATATATATATATATATATATATATATATATATATATATATATATATAATATATAAGAAAAAACATGTTATGTGTAAAAAAAAAATAACTATAGCTATTCTTACGACCAGTCTAACAATTGCTTATGGACTATTCTTACGACATGAGGGAAGTTCCGGCAACACATGCGCATTCATTACAATATCGCCCTTACGTGATTGTACGTAGTATTGTCATTGTGCCCTTTGCTGTGGCTGTTGACTGAGTCGTAGGAATAGCCAATGTTAAGAATTTGATATGAAATGATGTGGTGAGATTATTGTATTCATTTTCAAAGAGTGATGATACCTACTTTGAATATTCAGGTAAAATATCTGTTTCACTTGGAATATGGTACAAGGTTTATGTTTGCTTGCAATTAAAGAGGTTAATGGTTATGAAGACATGATTGGCAATGATAATGTGTTTTAAAGTTCCTTACACAACTAAGTCAATGCATATTAAAACTGATAATAAAAATCACCAGAAATGACCATTAAAACCATAAACTACTGTAAAATACATCAGGATAGCATAGAAATTAATCTGTAGTTAGTGTTTACGAGCTGTAAGTGAAAGGAAAAGATAGAGAATACTATTGAGATCTGAAGTCCTCTTGTTTTTTTTTCTTTTACTTATCTTTTCTTTCTTTTCTTT
>NW_020868304.1:592404-594904 GCF_003789085.1 Penaeus vannamei
GTGAATGCTTCTGATATTGTGGGTAGAGTGCGTTCAGTTTATGAGCTTGAATTTTCATTATTGTCACTGTTGTGGATGAATGGAAATTCAATCGATTGTTTATATCGATTCTCTTATGCACAAAAGTATTTATTATGAGTATTATAGAAGCAGAATAAAATGGATTTTTTTAAGGAGAAAAGAGACGAACGAACAAGAAAACAAAGAAAAGGTTTTGAGAAGAAAAAGAAGAGAAGAAGAAGAACGTAAAATATATATATATATATATATATATATATATATATATATAAATATATATGATATATATAATGAGATGAAATTGACAATAGTGATGGTAGAGGTGAGTAGGGGGATGATAATGACCATCCTGTGGCTGTGGGATTAAAAAGATAATACTTATACCTGTGACATGATTATTAATTAAGATAATGATAAAAAAGGCTGATAAATAAGGATGTTGATGGATGGACAAGGATCAGAAGGAATGGAAGAAGGAGAAAGAAATCGTGAAAGAATATAGAGCGATAATTCTCATTGTGTCTCTGTGTGTTATCATATATTGGTATCTTGATGTCGAAAAAATCTAGATAATTGTGTAATATGATCTTATTTATCTCCTAAGTAGAGAGAGAGCGATAGATAGATAGATAGATAGAGAAAGAGAGAGAGAGAGAGAGAGAGAGAGAGAGAGAGAGAGAGAGAGAGAGAGAGAGAGAGAGAGAGTATTAGAGTTAGAGAAAGAGAGAGAGAGAGATAGAGACAGAGAGAGAATCGTGATGATGATGGTGCAGAATGAAAAATAAAAACAAGAAGTAGCAACAAAGAGAAGAGGAAGAGAAAGGATGAAGAAAAGAAGAAGAAGAAGAAGAAGGAAGAAAAAAATACAAAAAAGGAGCATGAACAAGGAGAAGAAGAATAGAAGACGCTAAGGAAAAGCTGATGAAGAAGAAAAGAAAAGAAAAAGAACAATAACAATAAAAGGGTTAAGGAGAAGACCATTAAGACAAAATATAAAAATAAAAATAATGCAGCGGTAGATAGATTGGAGGAGAACAAGAACAGGAACTAGAACAAAATGAAGAAGATAAAGAACAAACACAAGATCAAGAAGAAGAAAAAAGAAATGAAATAAATAAGATGACTAACATAAGGGAGGAAAAAATACATGAAGAGTGAAGAACGAAAATTAGGACGAATTATAATAAGAAAAAGAATATTCATTTTTTCCCATCAAATAGACGAACAGAGAGAGAAGAGAGAGAGAGAGAAGAGAGAGAGAGAGAGAGAGAGAGAGAGAGAGAGAGAGAGAGAGAGAGAGAGAGAGAGAGAGAGAGAGAGAGAGAGAGAGAGAGAGAGAGAGAGAGAGAGAGAGAGAGAGAAGCGAGAGGAGAGAGAGAGAGCGAGAGAGCGAGAGAGAGAGCGAGAGAAAGAGAGCCAGATAGATAGAGAGAGAGAGAAATACATACAAATAGAAGAAGAAAGGAAGAAAGAAAAAAACAAAGAAGAAAAAGAATAATGCAGAAGCAGAAAGAATAAAGAGTATAAAGAGAATACTTCAATTCTTATCAACAAAGACAAATAAAAGTTAAAAATAGAATTAAATAAATAGTTAACAAAAGGCAAATAAAAATTGAATGATAACCGAAGAGAGAAAATGAAAGAGGGAAAAAACAAGAAACAGAAAAGTTTAAAGAGAAAAAAAACTATCTATCGTCAAAGAAATAAACAAAGTAAATAAAGTAAGATAAACAGATAAAAAGAGGGGGAAAAGAAAATCCAAGAAGGAAAAGAAGAGAGAAGAAGAGAAGAAACAGAGATAAGGAGATGATAATTCGCTTATCATCAAACAGATAACAACAATAACAATAATAATAATGATAATAATAATAATGAAAATTATGAAAATGATAATGATTAAGATAATAATAATGATGATAATAATAATGATAATGATAAAGTAATAATAATAATAATAAGAATAAGGATGATGATAATAATAAAAACATAAGTAATCAACAGATGAATGAAATAAAGAAAATAAACACAAGAAGTACAATAAAAAGGAAAATATACAACGAGGAATAAGGGAGAATTATAAGGAGAAAACAATTAAGTTATTCCCATCAAATAGATAAACAGATATAATAATAAAAAGATACATAACAGGAAAGGGAAATAACAGAGCTAAGAGAAGAAGAAAAAGAAGCAATGAAAGAGGAAAAAGGAAAATCGAAAATTAAAAATAATTATAAGGAGAAAATCAGCATTAAAGCAACATTGGTAAATAAAAAATAAAAAAAGATATAGAAAACAAATATCAGAAGAGAAAAAGAAAAAAAATTACAACGAAGAAGCAGAGAGAAGCATAAATAAAAAAATAATGGAATTAGAAAAATAAACAGAATAAAATGAATATATAACAAGAATTGAATAAAGAAATAAGAGAAGAAGAAGGTAAAACAAGAGAGAGGAAAGAAAAAGAAAAAAAGAAAAAAAAAGC
>NW_020868304.1:644904-652404 GCF_003789085.1 Penaeus vannamei
GAATGCGACGACGACGACGACGACGACGACGAAGAAAGAAGAAGAAGAAGAAAGAAGAAGAAGAAGAAGAAGAAGAAGAAGAAGAAGAAGAAGAAGAAGAAGAAGAAGAATGAAGAAGAAAAAGACGAAAGAAACAAGAAGAATAAGACGAAGAAGGAAGAAGAAGAAATAAGAAGAAAACAGACGAAAGAAGAAATAAAAATAATACGGAGAAGGAAGAATAAGAATAATAAAAAAAAAAAAACAGACGAAAAGAACAAGAAGAATAAGACGAAGAAGAAGAAGAAGAAGAAAAAGAAAGACAGACGAAAGAAGAATAAGAACAACACGAAGAAGGAAGAAAGAAGAAGAAGAAGGATCTTAAACGGCGTCTCCCGAGGACGAGTAAAAAGACTTAGACATTCCTGGGGTTTCCCTCTATTAAAGGGCGTCGCGCCGAGGTGAGCCTTAAGTGTAGTCCTGAGCCCGGGAGGAGGTCGGGAAAAAGGGGAGAAGGACCCCCTGGAGACTCCTAGGGCAGGGGCAGTGTCGTGGGCGTGTCGTTTTTATTTTCATTTTTTTCTATGCCTTATTTTTTTCGCCTTTTTTCGTTTTTATTTTATTTTATTTTTCTATGCCTTATTTCTATATCCCCCTTTTCTTTCTTTCTTTCTTTTCTTTCTTTTTTCTTTCTTTTCTATTTTTCTTTTTCTTCATTTCTTTATTTTTTTGGGGAGGAAAATGAAAAACCAGAAGAGATATCTGGGGAAAGGGAAGGAAGGAAGGAAGAGGAAGGAAGGTACAAACTCTCCTGTCGAAGGGTGATGTTTTGGAGGAGAAAGAGGAAAAAAGAAGAGAAAAGGAGAGAAGGAGAAGAGGAGGGGGTTGAAGGAGGGGGTTGGAGAGGAGGAAGAGAAAAAAAGAAGAGGAAAAAAAATAAGAAGAGGGAGGAGAGGAGAAGGAGGAGGAGCATAATGAGAAAAGGAGGAAGAAGAGGAAAAAAGAAGAAAGGAAAAAAAAGAAGAAAGATGAGAAAAAAAGAAGAAAAGAGGAAAAAAAAGAAGAAGAGGAGGAGGAGGAGGATCAGAAGGGAAGAGGAAGAGGAAGAGGAAGGAGATGAAGACAAACGACGGAGTGACGAAGGTCGGGGCGTCGAGGGAGTGACACTATCTCGAGGACGACGTAACAGTGACACGAAGTCGTTAAATCTCGAGGGTTTTATCTTTCTGGCGGAGACTTGGCTCAGAGGACGACTTGAGGCATCCGGAAGGAGGAGGAGGAGGTGGAAAAGGAGGGGGAGCAGGAGAGTAAGGAAGAGGAGGAGGAGGTAGAGGATAAGAAGGACGAAGAGGAGGAGCAGGAAGAGTAGGGGAGGGGGAGGAGGGAAAGAGAGAAAGGAGGTGGATGAGGAGGAGGAAGAGGAGGAAGAGGATAGAAGGAAGAAGTAGAGGAGAAGGAGGAGGTGGTGGTGGTGGAGGAGGAGGAAGGAGGAAGGATCAGGGAAGGAGGAGAGGAAGAGGAGAAGGGGGGAGGAAGAGGAGGAGGTGGAGGGGGTCGAGGAGGAAGAGGAGGAGAAGGAAGGAGGGCGGGGGGAAGAGGAGTAGGGGGAGGAAGAGGGGGACGAGGAAGAGGAGGAGAATGGGGAAGAGGAGGAGGAGGTGGTGATCGGTGTGGAGGAGTAGGAGGAGGAGGGGAGATGGAGGAGGAGTAAGGAGAAGGTGGTGATGGTAGTGGAGGAGGAAGGAGAGGAGGCAGGAGGGGGAAGGATTAAGGAGGAAAAGAAGACAGATAAAAAAAAGAAGTGAAGGAAGGGGAGAAAGCGAAAGGGAGTCAGCAAGGGGAATTAAGGGAGGGAAAGTGATGGTTAAGGGGGAACTTTCACACTTGAGGGAATTCTAAATCAAAATTTATAAGCGAACCCCCTCGCTTCACAAAAAAACATAAAACAAAAAATCTTTCCATCCTCCATCCTAAATGAAAATTCAGATTTCTCTCGTGTAACTCGATTCCCAAATCCTTTTTTTTTCCTTCTTTCTTTTTTTCTTTCTCTCTCTCTCTCTCTCTCTCTCTCTCTCTCTCTCTCTCTCTCTATCTATCTATCTATCTCTATCTCTCTCTCTCTCTCCTCTCTCTCTCTCTCTCTCTCTTTTTCTTTCCCTTTTTTAGACATAGACGCTCCTAGAAGACTGCTGAATTAGGCCATGTCATAAGGATGGGCGTGCGGACGCTTGTTCATTCACCGCAACACTCACGGCCATAAACATGCTAATATAAAAGCATCATTCACCGTGTTTATGGCAGAGGAGCCACACCGTTGCCGCCTACCATTACAGAGCAGGCGGCTAATACCACTCCAGGATTTTGCCTCAAAATCAACATTAGACTAACAGCTTGTCTGATGCGCCACGGTCAAAAGGCCTTTGGGCTGTACAAGGACCGTTTAGACTGGCCGTGCAATTGTAGCAATTGTTGCTCATTTACAGTAGTTGATTCTGCTAACATTTCAAAGGATTCTGCTAACATTTCAAAGGATTCTGCTTACATTTCAAAGGATTCTGCTAAGATCCAAGGGACAAAATCTCCATCTTTGGAACGGCAAGAAACGCCCTGTAACTTCCGTCGATAAAGAGAGAGAAAAAAAGAAAAGAAAAAGAAAAAATATGTATATATCTTTGGCCTCTCGCCAAGAGCCAGACTACTGCTACAAAAAAAAAAAAAAAAAAAAAAAAAATCAAACCTGCTATTAAACCATTACTTATCCGGAAGAAATAAATATCGAACAGAGATTGCGCAAGTCATCGTACACTTAAACCGTAAGCAAATTTGGATATAAACTCCCCTAAAAATATCGTAGATTAATGGAACACAAACAACAATATATTTCCCTGCCCTTTGCACCATACGGGTAGAGGGGGTGCACAGAAACAAACAGTTCAGATACGCTCCGACAATTAATTAAATGTTGTTGAACTTACTAATGATTGTCCAGAAACTTCACCTTTAAATGACAATAGTTCACAAAACTCTTGTTAAGTATGGACAGATGGCTTATAACTTCCCGTCTTTTCTTAAGCTTCAATTTCCTTTACTACCGTTTACCTTGTTGGTATAATGACAATAGTTCACAAAACTCTTGTTAAGTATGAATAAAATGGCTTATAACTTCCCGTCTTTTCTTAAGCTTCATTTTCCTTTAATATTTATATTTCTGGTTGTCTAGATGTAAAATGTTTTATGCCTGTTTTATTCCTTTTCTTGTACACGTTTTTGCAACTTCATTTCAGATTCGTAAAATCTAATTTATGTTATTGTTTCTACGAATGAATATTAGTAATGGAATCTCGCACGAGTATGAAGTTAAAAATTAACTTTTTTCACTTTTTTTTTCTTTTTTCTTTTTCTTTTTTCTTTTTTTTAATTTAAGAATTTTCCAAGTTGCACGAAAAAAATTAAAATCAGCTTTACAATGCAACGGAAATATAAAAGAATTTCCTTCCTATTTTCCCAACAAGAAAAAGGAGACAGAGGGAAGAGAAGGAAAAAAGAAAAATAACAGTGAGTAGAAAAGAAATTTAGAGAGAGCTGAAGGAAGAAGAATAAAGCGAAGAAATAACAGGAAAGAAGAAGAGGTAAAAAAGAAAGATAATTGGAAAAAGGAAAAGAAGAGTTGGGAGAATATTTAAAAAAAGAAATAGAAGAATTAAAAGTGATTATAATGAACAGGAGAAGAAGGAAAAATGATAAGAAGAATTAGAAAAAAAAACAAGAAAGAGGCATTAGAATAATAAGAAAGAATAATTAGTAGAAAGAGAGAAAAACAAAACAAAACAAAGAGGAGAACAACAAAAACAAAAACACAAACATCGACAAAGAATTAGAAGAAAGAGAGGAAAAAGAGGATAAGAATAAAAACCACAAAACATCGACAAAGAGAAGAGAGAAAGAACGAAAAACCTGACCTCAAGATGGCGGTTTAGATAAAAGTCGGTGATGGAGTTGAGGAGTTCTGGCCGGGGATGACCTTTGACCCGCCCAGTTACACCGGGTCACGCCAGCGCCGAGGTTGTATTTGCTGATTGACTCGATATCCGGCCTTAAATAGATCGGATCTTTTATCTTTCCTGATCATCGTATGCGCCTCCGGACAGCACAGGAGCACGCACATGCTAGTGTGTGTGGATATACGTTCATGAATAGGTATAATATATATATATATATATATATATATATATATATATATATATATAGTATATATATATATATTTATATATGTGTGTGTATGTATTATGTTATGTATATATATGTATATATATATATATAATATATATATATATATATATAATATATATATATATATATATATATATATATATATATATATATATATATATATATATATATATATAATATATATATATATATATATATATATATGTATATATGTATAAAAAGCACGTTATTTTAGATCAATATCTGAGAGCGTCTCCTAAATTCTTTCTCTCATCTCCTTTCCTAATACACTGCGGCGCACTTAATATCCTAACGAAAATGGTATCGAATGTTTAGACACCTAATTACCGTGGATCTAAAAATTTATCTCATTAAAACGGGAGGGTGAAGCTCAGCCACAAATACACTGTAAATTTCGACGATTAAAAGATTTTTCTGGCGTGTTCTCTCTCCCTTTCGCTCGCTCTTTCCCCGTCTATTTATCCACTTTATCGCGTCTACAACTCTCCTTTTCCTTTCAGGGTCTATTGTTTCTTTTCTGTTCTGTCTTTTCTTACCGATCTCTCCTCTCTTCGTCCTTTATTTCCTCCCTCCTCCCTCCTTCCTGTTCCCTTCCCTTCCTTCGTCTTCCCTCTCCTCCCTTCGCTCTACCTATCTCTCTCTCTTCCTTACCTCCCTCTCTTCTTTCTTATCCATCTTTCCCCTCTTCCCTTCTTAACCTTCCCCCACACCCTCCCTCCTCCCTCCCACCCCTCCCTCCCTCATCCACCATACCTCCCCCTCCCCCTTCCCTCCCTCCCATCCCACCACCACCCTCCCCCCACCTCCCCTCCCTTCCCCACCACACCAACCCCTCCCTCCACCCTCCCTCCATCCACCATACCCACCCCACCCTCCCATCCCTCCCACCCTCCATCTCTTCTCACACAGCCCGCATTTTCATACATCAAAACAGATCCCATGGTTTATTCTCTATTAGTTCCTGCACTCCATGTTATATACCCCATCACTTGCCCGAAAACTTTATAGCCCTGTAGTAATTGACCGTTGCCTTCTCGGTATGGCTAACGGCAAAACAGTATGAATTTAATCTTTATCCCTGAGTATGGAAGGATGAGATAAAGAGGAGGAGGAGGAAGGAGGGGAAGGAGGGGAAGGAGAAGAAGGGGGGGAGGGAAGAAAGGGGGAAGGAGGGAGGAGGAGGTGGGTTGGAGAGGAAAGAAGATGGAAGAGAAGGAGATGGAAGAATGAGAAAGGAAAAGGCAGAGGAGGGGTGGGAGGGGAGGGAGGGGGCGAGGAGGGAGGCGGAGATGGGTTGGAGAGGAAGGAAGATGGAAGAGAAGGAGATGGAAGAATGAGATAAAGGAAGAGGAAGAGGAGTGGAAGGAGGGAGGAGGAGGTGGGGTGGAGAGGGAAGAAGATGGAAGAGAAGTAGAGAGTGAGAGGAGTGAGAGAAGAATAAGAAGAAGGGAAGGAGAGAGAGGAAAGAAGATTGGAGAAAAGGAGGGAAAAGAGGGAGTGGGAGGTAGACAAGCATAAGGAAGAAGGGATGGAGAGAGAAAGGAAGATGGAAGAGAAGAAGAGAAAGAGAGGAGTGGGAGATAGACAAGGATAAGGAAGAAGGGATGGAGAGAGGAAGGAAGAGAAGGTTGATGGGGAGAGAATATAGCAAGATGGAGAATTTAGAGAGAGGGAGGAAAATAGGGATGGATGGAGGGAGAGAGAGAGAGAGAGAGAGAGAAAAAAATATACCACACACACACACAAAATCGCTCCCATACATACGCCACCACTCATGCACAACCTAACACCCGACTAACACCCCCCCCCCCCTCACCACCACTACACACACAGACACCCCCCAACCCCCACCTTATCCTTCCCTCAAACACCCCACCCATTTTCCCTAACCCCACATAAATATTTCCATAAATAAACGCAAATGAACACCCCACCCCTTTCCCTACACCCTCCCCCAAACCCCCACCCCACCCTTACCCATCCTCAACCACCCCACCCCTTTCCCTACCCCCACACCATAAAGATTTGCACAAACAAACGCAAATAAACACCCCACCCCTTTCCCTACACCCTCCCAACCCCCACCCCACCCATCCCTCAAACACCCCACCCCTTTCCCTACCACCCAACATATATATTTCCCTAAATAAACGCATATAAACATCCCACCCCTTTCCCTACACCCTCCCCCAACCCCACCCCCCTTACCCTTCCTCCCACCCCTTCCCCTACACCCTCCCCCCATCCCTTTCCCTACACCCTCCCCCAAACCCCCCACCCTTACCCTTCCCTCAAATACCCCACCCCCTCAAACCACCCCCACCCCTTTCCCTACACCCTCCCCCAACCCCCACCCCACCCTCCCCCCCCTTCAAACACCCACCCCTTCCCTACCCTAACCCAACCAACACCCCACCCCCCCCTTCCCCTCCCCCCACAAAAATTTGCACAAACACCCGCCTCCAACACCACCTGGCCCACTGTCTGGTCGCCGATATAGAGATCTGTAACACGATCTTGAGACACTTTCGTGCATCTACACAAGGCGAAGACGAAACATCTTGGGGACAAGGAAAGGAAAAGGTCTTGGAACAATTGGAACGTCTTGGGGTCGGTCTTGGTCGTCTTGGGGTCTTGGGGTCGAGCGCCGCATCTGTAATGGGGATGCTTCGGCTGGATGGACGTGGTGGATGGTCGAGCTTGGTTGTCTTGTTTTGTGTTGTTTTGTGTTTGTTTTTGTGGTTTGGTTGGGGTTTTGTTAGGCGTGTGGTTGTGTTGTTTGGGTGGTTTTGTGGGGTGTTTTAGTGTGTGTGGTTATGGTTGGTTTTTGTGTTGGTTTGTGGTTGTTGTTGTTGTGGTTGGTGGTTTGTGTGGTTTGTGGGGTGTTTAGTGTGGTTGTGTTGGTTTTTGTGTAGCGTTTGTTGTGTGTGGTTGTGTGGTTTGGGTGGTTTTGGTTTTGTTAGGTGTGTTTGTGTTGGTTTGTGGTTGTGGGTGTTGTGTGGCGTTGTGTTGGTTTTGTGTGGGTGGGGGTAGGCGTGTTTGTGGTTGTTTTTGTGGGTTATGTGTTTGTGTTAGGTTATTAGTGTGTTTTTTGGGTTGGTGGTTGTTGTTAGCGTGTGTTTTGTTTTTTTTGTGGGTTATGGGTTTTATCGTGTGGTTGTGTTGGTTTTTGTGGTTTGTGGGTTGTTGTTAGTGCGTGTTGTGTTGGTTTTTGTGTTGTGGGTTGTTGTTAGTGGTTGTGTGGTTTTGTGGTTTGTGGGTTGTTGGTTA
>NW_020868304.1:659904-662404 GCF_003789085.1 Penaeus vannamei
GGGCACTAATTAAATGTATTCCATGACCCACTTCCATTTAGGAAGCTGAAATTTCATTTGCATAATGATGCACATCCTAAGGTCATGCATTTCCAGTTTTTAATTCACATATGTTCTGCTACAGCGGTGAAGGTGAAGTAAGGTGCAAAAATGGAATCTGTGGGGAGTATAGAGCAGTAATAAGATTTTTATTACTGATTGGCCCACACCAAGAGACCTTTAATGAAATGAGAGTACTTATATGACAGGGAAGATGCCCTATCATATGACGTTGTTAAACATTGGCATTGCCAAATTAGGTGTGGTCAGAGGTCTGTGGAAACGGCTCCTTCTCAGGGCGAGTCTGCCATTGATAAGGACACCATCCGTCAAGTGGAGATTGCCAAGTGGAGGTAACCTAGCATGTAAAGTTTAGTGTTGGATATGTGGAGAAAAATCATTTGACCATCTGCATATGCAAAGTTGTCAGTTCGATGGGTCCCAGGCTACCACATCTTTCCACAATCAGGGAAAGAGTCCATTGTTCCATGTCCAAAAACCAGGACTTTTTGGACAGACTTATTACACAGGATGAAACTTGGGTTCACCACTATGATCCAGAAACAAAGGCCCTGTCAAAACAATGGAAGCGCTTTGCCTCACCAACCCCCCAAAAGGTATATGTCACACCCTCGGCAGACAAGATCATGCTTAGTCTTTTGGAACCAGCATGGAATAGTGATAATGGATGTGGTAAAAGGTACTACAATTACAGAAGTTTATTGCAGACATTGCGGGAGGCTATCAAGACCAAGAAGCACATAATGATGACCAAAGCTTTCCCTCCTACAAGACATCTCTCAAATTGTCCAGATGTAAGCACGGTCCTATGGCTACGACTTTCTTCCTCATCATTCTTATTCTCCCGATCTTGTAAAATCTGACTTTTACCTCTTTTCTTTCAAGAAGTCTTTTTTGAAGGTCAAACATTTCCAAAATGATGAAGTACTGATTTCTGAAAGCACTTCATGGCTTCAAATACAACCTGCGGACTGCGGACTTCACCACAATAACGGACAATATTTTATGAGTTAAGGATTGGATATCATCACTTGGGCTAAAGAGATTTGTATTATTATGCATGTGAAATTTCAGCCTCCTAGGATGAACTGAAGTGGATCAGGAAAAACCGTTTATGAGCGCCCCTCGTTTGTATAATCATATCGTCCAAAATAGTTACTTGACTTGCTGTCATATCAAAAAGGCAAATCTGAAACCACTGACCTTGATCTGATGACAGGGTATTGTCAGAGAAATTATTTCGATTATCATACTTCAAAACCATAATAGGATGATGAAAATAACACCTTTTATAGCAATGGGTACATTCATAATGATGATGAATATGATTATTATGTTATGTGTGTTATAGGTTACTATATATTAATTGTGAAACGCAGGGGTCAACTATACAGTCAAAAGGATTTAAACATTTGAATTGTAAATAAATATTTTAAATGCTACGAACAGTTTTGCTTTATTTATGAATATCAAAGGTATTTTTCAGTAGAATCACAAACAATAGGCTTGCAAAATAACTCTGTAACAACTTCACTGAATTAAACTGCATTTCAATATTAATTTAGATAGTTTAATTAATTGATAATTAACACCAATGCCTCTAGTGCAGTATTTCGCAAAGCCACAAGATTTTTTTTATTAATGATTACATCTGACTATCAATTACAATTAACAAAACATACACTTCACTTCACTTCACTTCACTGAGTTGGAATGTTAGAATTTCTCTTAGGAATTACGGAAAGTTGAACTATCACATTAGATTACAGATTTGTCATAAGCATTTCATGTAAATAAAAACAAATAATGACATGTGCAAATATAACACTATGTTATGCTTGAAGTTGATGAGGGAACACTACAGCTAAACACTGTAAAGGCAGTATGAACATGAAAGCAAATATATTTTTTCGCTTCTCACAACATCAGAAATTAGATAAACTAGAGACACTTCCATTAAAAGACACGATTTAAATCTAATGAATAGAATATAATAGCAAATAAAAGTGTTAGTAAAATCAACGAACCTGCATACTTTCATCATCTGGTTCCTCTTTAGATATAAATAACTTTAAATACTCGACAATGGCATCAGTTTCATCCAACAAGTGGTTTGCCCATTCTCTATATCATGTAATATACAACATACATCTGTTGTTTATTGTAAAACACATAGCTCCTCATATTTTGCATTTTTTTCTGTCTTCAAACACGAAGCTCTTGTCATAGAAATGTTATCTAAAACCGCAATTACCCATAAATTGTGTTTGTAATGTGAATATTACCCTTTTCCAATAATCACATTTTATTTTTTTATTAGTATTATTATTTTTTATCTTTATTTATTTTTTTTTTTATTAAGGTAAATCCTCATCCCTTAATCTAATATTCTTAAATACCTTGAAAACAGGAAGAATAATGATAATAATACAGATCTTGT
>NW_020868304.1:667404-669904 GCF_003789085.1 Penaeus vannamei
CAATAATGATATGACAATAATGGTAATAATAATAGTAATGATGATAATAACTATAACTAGTACTATTATTATTACTGTTATTATTATTACAGTAATCATGATAATGATGAGGATGATAATAATAGTAATAACAGTAATAGTAATAATAATAATGATAACAATAATGATAATTATAATGATGATAAATAACATAATAATTATAGAAATAGTAATATATTGATGATGAAAATGGTAATAATGATATCATGATAATAATATAATAATGTTACTGCTGCTCCTGTTCTGCTGCTGCTGCTGCTGATGATGATAATGAAGATAATAATATAATAATATAATAATAGTAGTAGTAGTAATATAATAGTATAGTAATGATAATAGTAAAAATAATGATAATAATAGTAGTAGTAGTAATGATAATAATAATAATAACAATAATACTGGTGATAGATGATAATCACTATAATAATATGATTTATCATTATTATTATTATTACTATCAGTATTGTTATTATCATTTGTAATAGTTATATAACATAATATTGATAATAATGATAGTTATGTGATAATGCTAGTAACAATGATAAACAATAAACATAATAACAATAACGATTATAATTACAAAGATAGTAAAGAGAGTACAGCAGCAATAGTGACAAAATACAATAATAATATAACAACTGATAATAATGATAATAATAATAACTGCTATAAGAACGATAATGATTACTAACACCGACAGCAATGTAAACATACAACGGTAATTCATTCTTTAACAAATCTAATCTTTAATATCAAAAGCACACTTCCTTCCTTTGTCTATTGTTCAGAGAGTAAACAAAACCTTGTTTGCCTTGTTGATGTATACATAACAATGGTTGGCAATGTGGAGGTGTTCGCTGTAAGAAAACAAAGTTGTTTGTGATGATCATTCGCGTCGAAAATAGCAATGTATGTGTATATCTGTCTATGCAAATATCGTTCTGTGTGTTCTTTGAGTATATTTGTGTATCTGTTTGTCTGTTCTGTTCTAGGAATATTTCTTTTTATGTTTGTTTCTGTCTCTTCACCTGGTCTCTGGATTTCTCTTTGTCTGTTTGTCATTTGGTCAGGCTGTCAGTCAGTCTATCTGTCTGTTTGCCTCTCTCTTTCTCTCTCTCTCTGTCTATATATATATATCTATATATATATATATATATATATATATATATATATATATATATATATATATATATATATATATTATATATATATATATATATATATAATATATATATATATATATATATATATATATATATATATATATATATATATATATTATATATATATATATAATATATATATATATATATATATACATATATATATATATATATATATATATATATATATATATATATATATATATATATATATATATATGATATATATATATATATATTATATTATATATATATATATATATATATATATATATATATATATATATATAATATATATTACATATATAAAGAGTGAGAGAGAGAGCGGAGAGAGAGAGAGAGAGAGAGAGAGAGAGACATACACATACATATGGAACAACGCACCTCCTACATAGGAACTGGTGGTCAGTAATGGAAGTGACGTACGGCTTAACTCCTTATTTTAAGAATAGAACACAAGGAAGGATTCACGAAACACGAGAATGGGTCGGTGCTCGGAGTGTGGCGCCCCCCAGAATCGGGAAGGGCCTGCGCGGGGGGTCTTCACAACAACGTGACGAGCTCTTCTCTGTCACACCGTCACATGACCACATATTGTGCGGCCGTGACCCTTGCTGGCGGAGGCTGGCCAATTTTTAGAAGCCCGCTGACAACACGGAATCCCACGCTGTTTGGTCTGTGAACTCATATGCATTCCACAATTTTATAGATAGATAGATAAAGGGATGTATAGATATAACAACAGAAAATATATCATAAATCGTCGTAATACGTAAAACCATAAAATCAAGAGTCGAAAATGCAATGAAACAATGAAAATCCTCCACGAAATATCCACTTTTCCTTCCCTTTCCCTCCCCTTGCCTCCCTTCCCCCGACGCTCGCTGCGGTGTTTGCCTTCCTGACGGTGTATTTCGCGAAGGCCGTTGCCCGAGACACAAATAATCTATATTTCATCAAGACAGGCGGTACTTTTGCCCGCAGAGGGATGCGCCGCCTCCTCCTCGGCCGTGCTAGGGGGGGGGGGGGAATTGCAAGAATATAGATGCAAGAATACCAGTTACTATACACATACACACACACATATATATATGTGTGTGTGTGTGCGCGTGTGTGTGTGTGTGTGTGTGTGTGTGTGTGTGTGTGTGTGTGTGTGTGTGTGTGTGTGTTGTGTGTATGTTGTGTGTGTTTGCTTGTTGTGGTGTGTTGTTGTTTTTGTGTGTATGTTTTTGTGTGTTTTTTTGTGTGTGTATTTGTTCACGTATATATGTACTCCTTTGTGTAATACAGATACATAT
>NW_020868304.1:697404-699904 GCF_003789085.1 Penaeus vannamei
CATATGTATAACTGCCTATTATTAACGCAAGGATGAGGCTCGCAAGGCGGAATATCTTAAGGTGCAAGGTGCCCCCCTCTCCCCTTCCCTTCCCCCTTCCCTTCTCCTCTTCCCTTTCCCCTTCTGCGCTTTTCTTCTTCCCCTTCTCCTCTTTCTTTCTCCCTCATCCCTTCTTCCTTTCCCCTTCCTCTTCCTCTTTCTCCCCTCTCGCTTCCCTTTCTCCTTTTAAGCTTTCTCCCTCTTTCCCTCTTCCTCCCCTCTCCCTTCTCCTCTTCCCCTTTCCCCCTCTTCGCTTCTCCTTTCCCTCTCTTCGCTTCTCCTCTTCCTCTCCCCCTCGCTCAGCTCCTCCTACCTTATTATACGCCCATCCTGACCGCGTTCTTCCCCAACCCTTTCCCCTCTTAGCCACACCATCCATTTCCTATTCTTATTCTTCCCAACTCCTCCCTTGCTTACTTTTATTATCAAGTACTTTCTTCATTCTTTCCCTCACTCCCTAACCCCCTCCTCACTCCATTTTATCCTCACTCCTGACCTATTACCCCCGTCTCTCCCCATGCCTACCCCTTCCCTCCCACAACCCCTGCCTACCCTTCCTCCCACACCCTGCTCCCCTCCCACCCTCATGCTCCCCTTCCTCCCACACCCCCATGCCTCCCCTTCCCCTCCCACCCCATGCCCCCTTCCCCTCCCACACCCCACCACCCCATGCCTCCCTTTCCCCTCCACACCCATGCCTCCCCTTCCCTCACACACCTCTCTCAACCCTGCCATTCACAACACAACATCCCCATCCTATCGGACTCCCAGCTCATCAAACCCCCTCTCCATTCCGTCACTCCCTCTCCCCTACCACTCCCCGATCCATTACTTCACTCCTACCCCTTTCCCCTCCACTCCACCCTACTTCCCTTCCTACTCCCCCTCTCCTATCCTGCTCTAACTCCCATCCTTACCCTTTCTTCACCCACTGCTTCCCACTTCGCCACGCTTACCCATCCCTACTCCTCTCCTTCACCTCACCTCTACCCTCTCCTATCTCACTTATCACTCCCCACCTATCCTTTCCCTCTCCCACCACTTCCCCTCCCCCACGCTTACCCTTCCATTCCCACCCTCATCCCTACCTTCTCCCCTTACCTCTTTCCCCTCCCCATCCACCCTTTCTCCTATTATTCCCTTACCCCCTACTCCACGCTTACCCATCCCATCCCCCATCCCTACCCTTTGTCCCCCTTACCTCCTTACCCCCCTCCCCCATCCCTACCCATTCTCCCTTATCCTTACCCCATCCCCCTCCCCACCTTTCTCCCCTTACTCCCCCCTTCTCCTCCTTACCCTCCCCCATCCTACTCCCTTACCCCCCCCCCCATCCCACCCTCATCCTACCCTTTGTCCCTTACCTCCTACCCCCGCCCCCCCGCGGCGCAACAAACTCCCGAGACCATACGCCAGGGATTCAATTTTCCGGCCCGGTGCGCCCCTTGCGAGGTCCCATTAATACAAATCTTCGGAAACAATTGGTGTCGTGAGAAGGCAGCGTCGCGCGGGCTTGTGGGCGAGGGGTGTATTAGCGAGGCTTAAGTGAGGGCGTGGGCGTGGTGTGGGTGATGCCTGGATGGGTTTGGGTAGGTGTGGGTAGGCGGAGAGGGTGTGGGAGGGAGGGGGTGTGGGAGGCGTGGTGTGGTGTGCTGGATGGGTTTGGGTAGGTGTGGGTAGGCCGGAGAGGTGTGGGAGGGCGTGGGTGTGGGTGTGCTGGATGGGTTTGGGTAGGTGTGGGTAGGTGGAGAGGGTGTGGGAGGGCGTGGGTGTGGGTGGGCTGGATGGGTTTGGGTAGGTGTGGGTAGGTCGGAGAGGGTGTGGGAGGGAGGGGGTGGTGGGTGGTGCTGGATGGGTTTGGGTAGGTGTGGGTAGGCCGGAGAGGGTGTGGGAGGGAGTGGGTGTGGGTGGTGCTGGATGGGTTTGGGTAGGTGTGGGTAGGCCGGAGAGGGTGTGGGAGGGAGTGGGTGTGGTGGTGCTGGATGGGTTTGGGTAGGTGTGGGTAGGTCGGAGAGGGTGTGGGAGGGCGTGGGTGTGGGTAGTGCTGGATGGGTTTGGGTAGGTGTGGGGTACGGAGAGGGTGTGGGAGAGGGGGTGTGGTAATGCCTGATGGGTTTGGGTAGGTGTGGGTAGGCGGAGAGGGTGTGGGAGGGCGGGTGTGGGTGGTGCCTGGATGGGTTTGGTAGTGTGGGTAGGCCGGAGAGGGTGTGGGAGGGCGTGGGTGTGGGTAGTGCCTGGATGGGTTTGGGTAGGTGTGGGTAGGCCGGAGAGGGTGTGGGAGGGCGTGGGTGTGGGTGGTGCTGGATGGGTTTGGGTAGGTGGGTAGGCCGGAGAGGGTGTGGGAGGGAGTGGGTGTGGTGGTGCTGGATGGGTTTGGGTAGGTGTGGGTAGGCCGGAGAGGGTGTGGGAGGAGTGGTGTGGGTAGTTGGATGGGTTTGGGGTAGGTGTGTGGGGGGAGTGG
>NW_020868304.1:709904-714904 GCF_003789085.1 Penaeus vannamei
TTTTTCTTCTTCTTCTTCTTCTTCTTCTTCTTCTTCTTTTTCTTCTTCTTTTTCTTCTTTTTTTTCCCTTTCTTCTTCTTCTTTTTTTTTCTTTTCCTCGCCTTTCCTCTTTTCTCTCTTTGTTTTCTCGTCTGTTTTTTTTTTAATTATTATTGTTGTATTTTTTGTATCATTATTTATGGTATTCCTATGTATGATTCACACACACACACACACACACACACACACACACACACACACACACACACACACACCACACACACACACACACACACACACACCACATATATATACATATATATATTATATATATATATATATATATATAATATATTATATATATATATATATATATATATATATATATTTATTTTATTTTATTCATTTATTATCTTATACATATATACACACACTTGAGCGCGTACACGTGTTATTATCATAATTTTATAATTGTTATTTTCATTTATCATCATCACATCATCATCATTATTTTATAATTATGATCATTATTAATCTTTTCTTCGAGGCAAGCACATGACATTGAAATATTTAGTCAGGTTATGCACATTAATTACATTACTATCCGAGGTATGAGGGTTAAGAAGGAAGGTAGGAGGGGAAGGGCAAAATAAGGGGGAGAAGAAAGAGGGAAGAGGGAGAAAGTGAGAGGGGGGAGGAGCTTAAAGCGAAAAGGGAAGCAGAGGGAAACGGAGGGGGATTAAATGAGGGAAAGGGGATGGGTAAGGGATGAGGGAGGGAGAAGGGAGGGCGGGGCCAGTAAAAAAGGGAATGGGAGAGGGAGGGGAAAGGGATAAGGGAGCGAGGGAGGAGGGGGTGTTGGGGAGGATGAGAAGGGAAGTGGGAAAGGTGGAAGTAGGTCTTAAAGTGAAAGTGAAAGAGAGAGAGGAGGAGGGAGGCTAGAGAGAGAGAGAAGAGAGAGAGAGTAGAGAGAGAGAGAGAGAGAGAGAGAGAGAGAGAGAGAGAGAGAGAGAGAGAGAGAGAGAGAGAGAGAGGGAGAGAGAGAGAGAGAGAGAGAGAGAGAAGAGAGAGAGAGAGAGAGAGAGAGAGAGAGAGAGAGAGAGAGAGAGAGAGAGAGAGAGAGAGAGAGGAGAGAGAGAGAGAGAGAGAGAGAGAGAGAGAGAGAGAGAGAGAGAGAGAGAGAGAGAGAGAGAGGAATGCCGCTAGAGCATGGTTAAGTATATGCAAAACATTCGTTTATCTTGGTGAAAAAAATAAATAAATAAGAAAAAAATACGAGCAAAATAATGTGAAAGAATTCCTATACGTTAAGAAAACAAACAAACAAAGGAAATAGCTCTTAATGGAATATCAATTCCCTCCCATTAATTCCCTCCCTAAAAGTATCACGATCTCCGTTTCCTAATTTCGAAGCCACGTAAAAAAAAAAAAAAAAAAAAAAAAAAAAAAATGCACCACAAGGGAAGGGAAACCGAGAAGCATTTACCATTCTGGCCGCGATTCGCTTTCCAATTCTGAGACAACAGGTTGGGGGAATTATGCATTTTCGTCGCTCTCGACATCTAGGCTCATAACAAAGGAACAAATTTTAAGATTTCTCTTCGCGTGTATTAAATGTCTGTCGGATTATTGTATCTCTGGGAGAATTACGTTCAAAGGCTATCACTGGAAGGGTAATATATCTAGAGGATATTTGAGGGTACTAAGACTCATCGTAATCTATGTTTCTTTTCTTTTCGTCGACTAATGCATAATTTCGTCGATTCTGTTGAGCGTGATTTATACTCTGATGCGTAAATACCTGATTTTCCGCCATGTACGGATACCATTGGCCCTTGAAATGTGTCCCCCAATTGGCGTCGTCCTGTCACTAAGACTTTCATTAAATACGATGCGATTCTGCCGAGCTAACTTTGTCTTCCGGTAGTCACTAAGCAAATATACCCCCCCCCCCCCCCGCCCCCTTTCAGTATGCTAAAACTTTTAATTGGTTCGAGTTCAGCGCGGTTAGCTGCTTAGCACGGAGTAGGGAAGCTTTTGTTTGTGTTCATTTGATTATGTTTTCAATTATTCTCTCAACCTTCGTTTTTCTGTCTCTGGTATCTTTTACTGTTTCTCTTCTAAATCTCGAAAAATAAGCAGTTTTTTTGTGTGTGTGTTCATTTAATAATATATTCGACGATTGTATCAACTTTTCCATCAAATTGACCTAAAAATCCGAAACCAGCATTTTTTTTTTTTTTTGCATTTAAATATATTTTCAACTATTCTCTCAGCCTTCCCTTTTCCTTTCTACTCTATTTTTAAGGTTTCCTTTCCAATCCATCTAAAATCCTAAAAGACAAGCAATCCGACTTTGGTATTTTCATTACAAGTCGAACGGAGGTGAGAAAAAGAGTTTTTCAATGTTTAAATAATAGTCACGATACCAGCAGCATAACCTTGAAAAGTTACACTACTGACATTTGCTTTCAAAATCTTTTAAATTTCCATCTTTCTTTCTCTCCCTCTCCTCCCAACCTCCCCCCACCCCCTCCTCTCTCCCCCCCCCCTCCTCTCTCCTCCCCCCGCCCCTCCTCATCCCCTCTCCCTCGCACCCCCTCACCCTCCCCTCCTCCCCACCCCCTCACTCTCCCCCCTCCCCCTCACTCCTGTCCCCTCCTCACCCCACCCTTCCTCACCCCTCCTCACCCCCCTTCAAGGCGAGCAAGATTTTCCACCGCGTTGGCCCTGCTGCGAAATCCCCGCCCTGCTTAACCCGGCGCCCCCACTCCCACGGGGCGGAATTGTGGCGAGGGCGTTGGAAATGCAGTTCCAGGCTGAAATAAGGACTCGCGCGGCCTTGTCCCTCTCAGGATACTAATACCATTTATTTCCGTCCGCATGCAACAGGCTTTTTCTTCTCGATAAGGCGAAATGATTTGCAGCGTCCTCTCTCTCATCTCGTCTCTCTCTTCTCACTTCTCGTTTCGCTTATCGAGCATCAGGTGAGTTTGACATCGATATGGAAGTCACACATTCTAGCATCAATTTTCATGATAGCATTAACCAGGTTACTATCACTTGACGAATGAATTCCTCTAGTAGTACATCTATCGAAACGTCTTTCGTAATATCGCTGGCGAATGTTGCGTGGAGAATACTCATCAAGCTGTGAGGAGTCAAACTTCGTAATAATCACTGTATATATTCATATATCACTGTCGAACTGACTTTCATAATAATAATCAGCTGGAAAATACTTCCAGCTATATGCCGACCTGTGACATATTTCAAATCAGTCATACTGGAAATATTCTAATTATCACGTGTGAATACTCCTTTAATCACTGCCCCAATATTATAGAATAAACAGCAGATCAACTAGTTTTTTTTATCGCTCCCCAGCCACAAGCAGTAAATAACAATAACAACAACTGACTCGAATAGTAAGAGGAGGAGGAATATGGAATAAACAATAAATTAAATAAAATAACAATCAAAATAATACAAAAATTACATATATATATATATATATATATATATATTATATAATATACACTAGTACTTATAATTTAATTATATATATTATATAGTTATATTAAGTCGCGCGGGGATTTCAGTAGCGCCATACATAGCTTATATAATAACTCACTATATATATATTATAATAAATAAATTAAATAAACAACGCGCAATCCTCATTTCATTCCCCGTTTCGCCTTCGGACCGGCGGACGAAGCCAAGCCATTCCAGCCGAACAATTCGAGCAAACAAGACCCAAGACAGGAGAACTAGACATTAGCGAATCCTGCATTAGAACGTGTCTTGTAAGATGCTTGAGCTAATGTACTAAGAGCATCTCGAGATGGATTCGGAACGGCTCTGAACCGTCGCCGGAGAGAGAGAAAGCGCGAATGGGATGGGGCCTCTCTGCATGGGCGTTTGTGGGTCAGACAGCTTCATAATCAGCTTGTTTTTGTGTTTGTTGTGATGCGCTGTTCTGCTGGGATGGGCTCCTCTTCTGTGCAGACAGCTTCATAATCAGGTGTTTTGTGTTTTTGTTGTGATGTGCTGTCTGCTGGGATGGGCTCTCTGCATGACGGTTGTGACAGCTTCATAATCAGCTGTTTTTTGTGTTTGTTGTGATGTGCTGTCTGCTGGGATGGGCTCCTCTGCATGACGGTTGTGCAGACAGCTTCGTATATCAGTGTTTTTGTGTTTGTTGTGATGTGCTGTCTGCTGGGATGGGCTCCTCTGCATGACGGTTGTGCAGACAGCTTCATAATCAGGTGTTTTTGTGTTTGTTGTGATGTGCTGTGCTGCTGGGATGTGACGGTTGTGCAGACAGCTTCATAATCAGGTGTTTTTGTGTTTGTTGTGATGTGGCTGTCTGCTGGGTGGGCTCTTCTGCAGACAGCGCCATAATCAGGTGTTTTGTGTTTGTTTGTGATGTGCTGTCTGCTGGGATGGGCTCCTCTGCATGACGGTTGTGCAGACAGCTTCATAATCAGGTGTTTTTGTGTTTGTTGTGACGTGCTGTCTGCTGGGATGGGCTCCTCTGCATGACGGTTGTGCAGACAGCTTCATAATCAGCTGTTTTTTGTGTTTGTTGTGATGTGCTGTCTGCTGGGATGGGCTCTTCTGCAGACAGCTTCATAATCAGGTGTGGTTGTGTTGTTGTGATGTGCTGTCTGCTGGGATGGGCTCCTCTGCATGGCGGTTGTGCAGGCAGCTTCATAATCAGCTGTTTTTTGTGTTTGTTGTGACGTGCTGTCTGCTGGGATGGGTTCCTCTGCATGACGGTTGTGCAGACAGCTTCATAATCAGGTGTTTTTGTGTTTGTTGTGATGTGCTGTCTGCTGGGATGGGCTCTTCTGCAGACAGCTTCATAATCAGGTGTGGGTTGTGCTTGTTGTGATGTGCTGTCTGCTGGGATGGGCTCCTCTGCATGACGGTTGTGCAGACAGCTTCATAATCAGGTGTTTTTGTGTTTGTTGTGACGTGCTGTCTGCTGGGATGGGTTCCTCTGCATGGCGGTT
>NW_020868304.1:717404-719904 GCF_003789085.1 Penaeus vannamei
GAACAAAGCTGAATTGTAATGATTATCGTTATTTGTTTAAATGTTAAGAATTCATTTTAGGGAAAGTGATAAATCCGATATTTTAACATCATCTCGTCAGGATCCACCCCATACAGAGATATGTTAAGTGCTGGTATTCAAAGTTATGTTTTAACCTCATATTATAGATTGTGATGCTTGGTAGGTGAAGTAATATAACTGTGAATGCGCATGTTTTGCATTGTGATAATTTAAACGAGTCCTGGCTTCTGCCCCGTACACAGAGAGAAGAAAAGATTGAGAAAATGTTGAAAAAAAAAAAAAAAATGGTATGACGCTTTGTTGCTAGGGAACATTTTAATTCTTTAAGTATTTATTTATATTTGACCTGCGGATACAGCAACGGAATTAGTCAAAGGTGACAGTTCCACTGAATAGAGTGGAATTATTTATTAAAAGAAAAATGAAAGGGAAGAAAATATGAATATTAAAAGGAAGGGGAACAATTATTTTATGTGGAAAGATAGTGCGAGAAGGGGGGGGACGGGGTGAAGGTGTCGATTCCATCTCACGGATGCTTTTATTTTGTTAAGATAATGATTACTGATTTATAATTAGTAGGAAAAGGGCGAGGGTAATGTAGAGTTTATCTTAAAAGATGATTAAACCAATGCTGCTAAGAAAATGTTTTCACTTTTGTGTTGTTTTGTTAAATTTCTCTGCACGTAGATGACTCTGTCAGTGCTTAGCCACAAAGGAGTCAGAAGAAATCTTGTGATTTACCTTTCCTTGAGTTGGTGAGAAAAAGCTCTTTTTTTTCTATGATATCAATATTGATATTTTTATTATAAACATTGCAATTACTATACTATTATTGGTATTGCTAGAAGTAAAAGTAACATCAAATACTAGAAAATATTATTGAATATCAGGAAAAAGATTAAACAGGTGAGATAGGTATTTCTCATAACTGGCTCATTGGTGACCTAGTACTTGTGGAGCCTATTTATATGTAAAAACAATTACTAAATGGAACACGCAGTGGGCATGGCATGTATGCACATACCATCCCTGCCAGCATGACATAAAGTTAGTAGGAGAGAACGTTACTTGTTTTTATGTTAATGTTCATTAAGATTTACCTTGTGATATGCCACTTATGATTATTTGTTTGCAGAATATATACTTATTGCTTACGGATGTTTCTAAGCCCATTGTATATCTTGGAAGCCACTCAGCAGAGGAATGAACTCAACCCACCCCACTCGCCTTATGACCGTTATAGTCATGCTACCCAAGTGAAAATTACGTAAGTCATAAGAGGAAATCAGGGAGATTTCCTCTTAATCTAATTTCTCGAGTGGTGGCGGCACTACCGGAGATTGATAAAGTTAATTAGGATCATGGTCATGTTGCGGGGTAGAAATTTTGAAAGGATTATGTACTATTTAATATTTTGATAATTTTCCAACCATATTAAAACTGTACAGAAATTCCCTAAGAATATAAATTTTACATTATATAAGATTAATGATGCAAATGGTAAAATATACATATCTAAATCTCTCTCTCTCTCTCTCTCTCTCTCTCTCTCTCTCTTAATATATAATGTATATATATCTATACAATATAATATATATATATATATATATAATATATATATATATATATATATATTATATATATATATATATATATATATATATATATTACACACATACACACATATATATATGTGTGTGTGTGTGTGTGTGTGTGTGTGTGTGTGTGTGTGTGTGTGTGTGTGTAATGATGCTTTCAAATCTGCATGAAATTTCCTGAAACTAGTGATAATGAATAGCGAAAACTTCTAAGTTTCTGCATTACGTCCAGCTGCGAATCTGGATATTTGTTTTCATGCAATGTCCACTTTAAGAAAAAATATATGTTACTTCTAGAAAATTTCAATACATTATTTTTAATTACTATTTTGCCTGATAATAATAACTGATATTATAGCGGAAAAAAATAAAGTAGGACGAGAAAATGCATTTAGGAATGAAACATAAAAATAATATTCTTAAGCTATCGAAAAATACGCCATATATTAGTCTGGGAATTTATTTAGTACCTACTTACAGTGTATATTTTTATTTATTTATCATTTTTAATTAGAAAACTTTCCAGAACAAGAATAACTGATTCTTGGGCTCTGAAAGATAATCATAATATTGCAATTAGATTAATACAGTATTACAGTTACTGCAGTTATCACAATTCTTTAAAACTAATACAGTACTATAATTAAAACCTATTTCATCGCGCACATCATTATCTAGTTACCGTTGCCTAAATTTTAGCATAATTCAGTGCTTCCTGAAACACAAGTGACACCGTAAACACACTGTCAAAGATACGTTTAATTTCTAGATCAAAATAGAATTTGAGATTACAAATATCGACGTAAACTTGGTAAATTTATGAACACCGGTGGTTTAATCTTCGTGGTTTTGTTCAGGGAAAGCACTCTCAAAGGTTTAAT
>NW_020868304.1:742404-752404 GCF_003789085.1 Penaeus vannamei
ATATATATATATATATATATATATAATTTCGGTTGTTGATTTTCCACTCGGGAACCGTAGTCGTAGAATGAAAAGGAGAACCAGTGCTGCGGTGAACATCTTTATTGTAAACGTTTCAGAGATCGTAATTCATCTCCATCATCAGTACTAGAAATAATGAACCAGAAAACATATAATTAGATGTAGTAAACAAAAGAAAAACATAGTTCATAAGAAAAGCAACAATAAAATAGGAATAAAATCAAACAATAAGAAAACGGCAGAAACATAGTGAAAAAGGTGTGTAAGGGTGGGACATACCAAACAAGTGTGAAATGGTGGTTATGGTGATTACACAGTCAACAACTGGATGGCTGTGTTGGCATTCAGCTCGGGTTTCATCTTATGGGTATGCAGGGATTCTAGGATGAGGAGGTCGAGTCTGTTAGGTGTGGAAGACAGAATTTTAAAATCACTGTGAGTGAAAGGATGGTCTTCTGTTTGTGAATGATGGCGGATAGCGGAGAAAGATGGTCTGCTCAGAGGTAGCTGGATATTACGACCTTTAAAAAAAAACAATCAATGAAACCATATATAACTCCATTCTTGCTTCTGGCTCTCGACCCGGTTACTTATATGGACTCCCAAAAGTTCACAAAATAGGGACACCACTGAGACCTATTGTGTCCTCTATTAATACATTTAACTATAACCTTGCTAAATTCCTTGTCAAAATCATCCAACCCCTAACCATTAATGAGTATACCACTGCCAACACTTTGGATTTTGTGGAAGAAATCAAACAACTCAACATTGAAGATTCCACAGTAATGGCCAGCTTTTGACGTGGAATCACTTTCACTAAACGTTCCTCTGTCAGAAACTACACAGATTATTACGGACTCCTTATCAGACGAGTCCATATCACAGTTTGGTCTAAACAAGAAACAATTTAATTCTTTTCTAAATATTGCCACAAGAGATTCTGTTTTCACATTTGACAACAATTTATATACTCAGATAGATGGTGTAGCTATGGGTTCACCACTTGGCCCAAGTTACGCAAACGCCTTCCTATGTCACCATGAATGTAACTGGTTAAATAACTGTCCAAATGATTTCAAACCAATATTCTACAAAAGGTATATTGATGACACGTTCCTTTTTTGTTCAAACAACAGTCACACATTGACCATTTCCTTTCTACCTAAATGACCAACACCTAACATTAAGTTTACGTGTATAGAAAAGGAAAACGAACTTCCCTTTCTTGACACACTGATATCTAAAGAAAATGGACGCCTTTCCACTACAGTTTACAGAAAACCTACTTTCACCGGTTTGGGAATGAACTTTTTAAGTTTCTCACCTATGAAATATAAGATTAACAGTATCGCCACTCTAATCAACAGAGCTTTCAACATATGTTCCACCTGGATGCAGTTTGACAAAGAAATGAAATTCTTGGTTGATTACTTCAATAACAATGGCTATCCTGACAACGTATTTTACAAGACACTTAGATCATTCCTAGATAACAAATTATGTCCACCCACGAAAATACAGACTGCTCCCAAAGAAACCAAGTATATAAAGTTACCGTATCTTGACATATAAGCTTCACCATCCGTAAACAATTACGTGAGATACTGAAACATTCATTCCCACAAATTAAATTCAACATTGTTTTTTGTGAACTCCTATAATATCAACTCTTTTTTTTAAAATGAAATGCTTCTGCCCTCAGAATTATGTTTCAAATTGTGTATATTTTTAACTGTCCTAGATGCAATGCTAGGTACATTGGATCGTCTACACGATGGTTCAAACATAGAATACTTGAGCATATGGGTAAGTCAATAAAGAACCAGCCTACCTCTGAGCAGACCATCTTTCTCCGCTATCCGCCATCATTCACAAACAGAAGACCATCCTTTCACTCACAGTGATTTTAAAATTCTGTCTTCCACACCTAACAAGACTCGACCTCCTCATCCTAGAATCCCTGCATACCCATAAGATGAAACCCGAGCTGAATGCCAACACAGCCATCCAGTTGTTGACTGTGTTCACCATAACCACCATTTCACACTTGTTTGGTATGTCCCACCCTTACACACCTTTTTCACTATGTTTCTGCCGTTTCTTATTGTTTTGATTTTATTCCTATTTTATTGTTGCTTTTCTTATGAACTATGTTTTTCTTTTGTTTACTACATCTAATTAATGTTTTCTGGTTCATTATTTCTATACTGATGATGGAGATGAATTACGATCTCTGAAACGTTTACAATAAAGATGTTCACCGCAGCACTGTTCTCCTTTTCATTCTATATATATATATATATATGTATGTATATATATAATATATATATATATATATATATATATATATATATATATATATGTGGTGGTGTGTGTGGTGTGTGTGTGTGTGTGTGTGTGTGTGTGTGTGTGTGTGTGTGGTGTGTTGTCACAGAAGTTTTCAGTTTACAAATCTTTAAATAATTGCTGAATTTCTGTTATGATACCAATATTTAATTATCAAAACTCTTTCACCACCCGGGATTCTGTATGTGAATCCTGAGAAAACAATTTTGACTTTTGATGTGGGTTCCATGACTTTAATGGTCAAAACAAACAAAATGGTACAGGTATTTATTAGGAATAAATGAGAATACACGATCAATCATTATCTCAGATCTAGTGTCTTTAAATAGAGTAAATAACTAGGTTTATGTTTATTGTTTAAAGTAAAGAATATTTAGACAATCACTGGAGGATATATTTGCAAAAGTAACTGAAGACAAGATAATAAAGTATGAAAAAGGTAAAATCCACTGAAATAAATTTGTAAAAGTAAATAATTTGTAAGAACATTGTTAATGATGAGTTATTTATCAATGGTTTTAAAAAAAGAGGAATTTTGTACCTTTTTAGAGTACAGAGTTTATGAATTAACATATAGACATCAATAAATCACAGAAGACCAGAAAACAGTGGACAAGATGAAAGAATGGGAACGATAATACTAAGGAAAGAGGAGAGAGAAAATCACGACGTAAGGGAAAAGGAACAGAAAACGATAAAGGAAGAAAGATGGAAGGTATAAAACACCTTCTCTTACTTACACGTCAAAATATTTTCTCGCGCAAACACCAGCAAATCTTTAAGAATTTATCACTATAAGCATTAAGCACGGCATCATATTTACAGAAACTAGCAAAAGTGATAATATAATTGTACTAATCCTATACCAACTCGTGCCTATTCAAGATAGCCATACTATGTGAAAAGATATATCTCTCCCTCTCTCCTTCTCCCACCCTCCTCTCTCTCTCTCTCTCTCTCTCTCTCTCTCTCTCTCTCTCTCTCTCTCTCTCTCTCTCTCTCTCTCTTCTCTCTTCTCTCTCTCTCTCTCTCTCTCTCTCTCTCTCTCTCTCTCTCTCTTCTCTTCTCTTCTCTTCTCTCCTCTCTCTCTCTCTCTCTCTCTCTCTCTCTCTCTCTCTCTCTCTCTCTCTCTCTCTCTCTCTCTCTCTCTCTCTCTCTCTCTCTCTCTCTCTCTCTCTCTCTCTCTCTCTCTCTCTCACCCTGTTTCACCAAGAGATGAAATACAAGATGAGATGGGTGGGTGGGGGTGGGGGAGGGGGTGCAGGATATTTCCAAAAATAGAAAAATCTTCGCTCCTCGTATTTTAAACCTTATGGCGTTTTGATTCTATAACGAAGAATTATGGAGATAAAGGGACCAATCTTTCACTTTGTGTACGCAATGCAAAGGGCCATCACCCCCCCCCCGCCCCCTCCCCTGTCCCTTCTCCTTTTATGGAATCCGACGAAATCCTTATTATCTTTATTACATTTATCATCTTTATTGTTCCAGTCATTATCTCATTTTTCGTAGCGTTGGTTTGTCTGTAAGATCATGATTGTTATTATCATTGTTTATATTTCCATTATTATCGAAGAACCAAAGAGATGGAAAAGACGAAGGAGAAGAAAAAGAAGAAAGAGAAGAAGGAAAAGAAGGAAGGAAGAGACATGAAAGGAGAGAAGACGAAAAAGTATGTGTGTGTTTAAATGAATATATGCAAACACAAATATATATATATATATATATATATATATATATATATATATATTATATATATATATATATATATTATATATATATGTATGTACATGCAGTACACACACACACACACACACACACACACACACACACACACACAACACATATATATATATATATATATATTATATATATTATATATATATATATATAATATATATATATATATATATATATATATATATATATATATATATATATATATATATATATATATATATATATATATATATATATATTAAGCACTAATTGATCATGGAATGCAGTACGAATTCTGTAATCCTTTTAATGTCTTTGTTGTTCTAAAATCTGAAATATATATAATATATATATATATATATATATATATATATATATATATATATATATATATATATATATATATATATAGTATGATATTGTAGGCATTGTCGATCTCACTCCGCCTGCAATATTCCTGATTTGATCGCATAAAACCCACCGCGCCCATGTTTTCTGTTGCAATAAAGCTTAGGATCGCGTTTTGCACTATGGTTATGCTGCCTACTTGATAGAGGCTTTTCTGTCTTGCCTGTGGTCACGTTTTTCTTGTTTCTTTTCTTTTTTTCTTTGTTCTCTTTTCTATGTTTTCTTTTCTTTTTTCTTTTTCCTTTTCTTTTCTTTTTTTGTTTCTTTCCTTCTTTTTTTTTGCTTTTTTTTGCTTTTTCTTTGTTTCTTTTCTTTGTGTTCTTTTTTCTTGTTTCTTTTCTTTTTTGTTGTTTCTTTCTTTTTTTTCTTCACTTCTCTTGTTTTTTTTTTTTTATTATTCTTGTTTCTTTCTTCACTGTTTCTCACTGTATTCCCTCTTTTCGTTATTTCTAATCGATCTCCGTGATTGTTCCGGGCTGTGAAAATGTACCCTTTGCCCTGGGGGGAAGGGGGGGGGGGGAGCCTTGACCTTGGCTGCCGGGGGGGGGAGTGCCCGTCGTCGTGGTCGAAGGGCAGCTTTGACCCGCGCTGCCAAAGGGACCGCTTTCCTAGGGTAGAGGTATTTTGCCCTGGGAAGGAGGCGTGAAACCCGGGCCAAGGATCCCTTTCACTCTGGGAACAAGATAGATAGATAGAAATAGATGGATGGATGGATGGAGGGATGGTGGATAATAGATAGATAGATAGATTGGATAGAAGATAGATAGATAGATAGATAGATAGATAGAAAGATAAGATAGATAGAATAGATAGATGGGATAGGATGAGATATGAATGATGATAGATAGATAGATGATAGATGTGATGGATAGATTGATAGATGATAATAGATAATAGATTAGATAATAAAGATAGATATAGATAAAGATAAATAGTAGACAGATAGGAGACAACAGTGGCGAGAGAGAGCAGAGAGAAATGGAGAGAGAGAGAGAGAGAAAGCAGATAGAGAGCAAGATGAGAGAGGAGAGAGTAGAGGACAGAGAGTAGAGAGAGAGAGAGAGAGAGAGAGAGAGAGAGAGAGAGAGAGAGAGAGAGAGAAGCAAGAAGAGGGAGGGAGACAAAGAGAGGCAGACAGAAAAGCGTGAGCACAGCCTCACCTGAAACACCTTTTTCTCCCTCGCTCATTAAGCAGCGAAACTCATTTACAGAAATGGCTCACATGCATGATAAGAGCCACGAAGATTATGGACAAGCCTTAATGCATGGAATAATTAGTTTATTTTCCTCCTGATGAAATTAATCCATTATATGATACGCTTAGAGATGATGGACATCAAATGATGTTTGTAGAGATGATGGACATATATATATATATATATATATATATATATATATATATATATATATATATATATATATATATATATATATATATATATATATATATATATATATATATATATATATATATATATATATATATATATATATATATATATATATATATATATATATATATATATATATATTATATATATATATATATATATATATATATATATATATATATATATATATATATATATATATATTATATATATATATATATATATATATGTATATATATATATATATATATATATATATAATATATATATATATATAATATATATATATATATATATATATATATATATATATATATATTTATATATATATATATATATATATATATATATGTATATATATATATTAATATATATATATATATATAATATATAATACATATACTATATTATATATTATATATATATATATATATATATATAATATATATATATATATATATATATACACACACACACACACACACACACACACACACACACACACACACACACACACACATATATTTTTCTTTTTATGCACACGTGTAAGTATGTGTGCGAATGGATGCATATTGTCTTAAGAAAAGTGGAGTAGGGTCCCATAATATCTATGCTAGGTATAGGTAATTCCAATACAAAATACCAACACAATGACTATGTAATAATTCTACAATACTGATTTAGATTCTAAATGATGAGGAAGAGGATTATGATATGATTAACAAATGTCTTAGTAAGAAAATAAAACGAAGCCTCCTTTTTCCTCACATGAAACCAATCTGCACGCCAAAAAAAAAAAAAAAAATCCCCATCGCCATTTAGATCCAGCAGGGAATTAATATCACCATAAAAAAGGAGAAATTATAAAAAAAAAAATAAAAATAAAAACTACTCACATTTATTGCGACCGTCGAGAGGCTAGCGGGCTTAATGTAGGTTTTTTGTAAATATTGAACAAATTCACGTTCTCGTCCAAATGGATGGATACTGCTCGTCTAAGCAATTACCGCTGGATTTATTCTTGTTAATTCACTTTGGTTTTTATAACAGCAAACCGCGAGGATATGCTGTATATGCTCCCATAGATTTGAGCATATACATGTACGGACACATACATAAAACTATATATAGATTTATATCTGTATGGATTGATCTATCTTATCTATATGTTTATTTATCTGTTTATCTATCTATCTATCTATCTGCTTATTTATCTGTCTATCTAACTTTCTATCCAACTGTCAATCTATTTATCTATCTCTCTGTTTATTTATCTGTCTGTCTATCTATCTAACTGTCAATCTATATATCTATCTATATGGATGTATATATATTTGTTTGTGTATGTATGTACGTGTATATGTATGCATGGATGTGTGTACGTACGTATGTATGTATATGTGTATGTATGTACGTAAATAAAGGTTCGCCTGTACGTGTGTGTGTCCTCTCTGTCTCTGCTTCTGCCTGTCAGTCTGTCTACCTCTTTCTACTAGTCTCTATGTCTGTGTCTTTGTGTCTGTCTTTGTTGCCAGTGTTTATCCGTGTGGCTGTCGCTGTCTGTCTGTCTGTTTGCGAGCATGGCAATCATGGAAAGAAAATCATATAAGGAGTATCTATAATGAGGTCCCTTTTTTCTCTTTCTCTCCTTTCTTTCTTTCCCATTTTCTTGCTCTCCTCTCCCTCTCCTTCTCCCCTTTCTCCTCTCCTTTTTGGCCTTCCTAGCTTTCCTCTCCTTCCGCACCCTTCATCTTCCTTTCCATTCCCCCATTCTCTCCCTTCCCCTATCCTTTTATCCCTCTATTCTCTTTCCATCCCCCTTCTCTTCCCTCAACCAATATTCGCCTTTTCCCATTCATTTCCCATCCCCTATCTCCCCTTCCTCATCCTCTTCCCTTTCCTCTCTCCTCCCCCTTCCCCTCATCACTCCTCCACCCTATCCCTCCTCTTTCCTGTCTTACTCCCTTGCCCCTCACCCTACCCCCTCCTCACTCACGTCTACCCCCTACCCCCTCCTCACCCAGGTCTTCACCCTACCTTCCTCCCCCTTCCTCCCTCCCATCTTCACTCACGTCTTCCCCTCCCCATCCTCCCCCTTTCTCCTCCCCACCCAGGTCTTCCCCCTATCCTTCCTCTCCCTTTCTCCCCTTTCCATCCTCCCCTTTCTCCCTCCCATCCTCCCCATCCTCCCCATCCCTTGCAACCCCGTCACCATCAGCAATTCTCCCTTCCCCAAGCTTTATGATGAAGCCTTAACCAGCCTCGAGCCTTCTCTGTATGGATGAGACAGCGAGGGCCCGGCAGTCACCATATTGGCCCCCCGCGTGCTTCGAAATTTTGGACGGGGGGGGGGAGAAAATCTATCGAAATGCGAGGCTAGGCGGTTAATTTGATTTAAGGATGGTGAGAGGGGGTGGGGGTGGAGGGGGGAGGTATGGAGGGTTTGGTATTGGGTATGGGGTTTGGATGGGGGTGGGTGGGGGTGGTTGGGGGGGGGATGTGTTAGGTGAGGTATGGAATGAGAGCGTTAGGTTTTTGGAGTTGTAAAAATATGTGTAAAGATTAATTAATGTGTATATAAGAAACTATGTAGATTTATAACTGAGAGTTAAATATTTAAACACACAAATTAGTAGATTGATAAACAACTATTTAAGCATATAAATACAAATTAGTAGATGTAGAAACGAAAAGGAAAATCAATGAACAGATTGTGCCTGCTTATATAATATCAGTTATATGTGAAATATTCGTTTAAGAACTTAGATTTATGAAATTGGATTCTTAAAAAAAATAATAAAAAGAATATGACTAGCACCTCATCTCTGTCAGCACTTGCCTACCTTATTATTAAATAAATTTCAATAAATAATTGCCTCGACTGTGTAAAAAAAATAAAAAAATAAATAAAAAATAGATAAATAAATAAATAAATAGATTAAAATAAAATGGGAAATCATAAGGACTCCAAGATCTAAATTTGACCATTATTTTCAAGGACGTACCGCGAACAAGCAATTAAATAAACCAATTATCTTTCTTCACGTTAATCTTAATCCCAATTTCATAAATCTCTACGAAAGCAGATCAGACATACAAACACGATGGCGCTGTTAATACGTAAAGAAAATAAGCAGAAAGCAGGTACCTCTTTTGCCTCACCTCTTAACACGTAATTTGTTGATCCGTGAAGCTCGTTAATTAACAGCAGTCCACTTTAGTACTCAACTTGACTGACAGGTATTGTGGACACGTTAAACTTTTTTTTTTTTTTTTTTTTTTTTTTTTTTTTTTTGGTGGGTGGGGGTGGGGGGGGTCAGACGTGGGCGTATACGTGCCTAAATTGGTACAGGTATTTGTGTAATTAGGTACATACTTTAGACCTATTAGAGGGCACAGACAATCTGAAAGACAAGGGGAACGACACACACACACACACACACACACACACACACACACACACACACACGCATAGACACACACACACACACACACACACACACACACACACACACACACACACACACACACACACACACACACACACACACACACACACCACACACACAACTCCAAATCACTCTCACCAATACAGTACATGAAATTCCTTCCAAAATTCCCTTCCCCCGTCTATTTCTCCCGTTGTGCATTGACTCAATTATCCAAAATTGTCCAGTCGGGTTTAGAAAGTTGTGCAAAAAAGGGCCCACTGGAACAGAAATAGTCCAGCTGGTTTAGAGAGCTGAACAGAAATGCCCAGTGGCCCGGAGTAAGGTACAGTGAGCGGGTTTGGGTGTACTAAAGGCACCCACACACTCTTTGTTCATACTGGTACAAGGAGAAACGGATTTTTTTTTTACAGTAGATGTATTTAGAATGAACAAAAAGAAACAGCGAAGGTAAGGCTGAAAGTGATGAAAATGATTATAATTACAATAATAATAATAATAATGATACTGATAATGATCATAACAATAACAGCAACAACAATGATAATTGAGAATGATTAATAATAATTAAAGATTCAGGTTAATTCCATGTGTTACAATGGATGCTCTTACTATGCCATGCTATCTGCTTATTTGCTTCTAAATTATCCTCTGTGTCCAAGG
>NW_020868305.1:5000-10000 GCF_003789085.1 Penaeus vannamei
TTTTCCTCGGACGTCTCTTGTTTTATGTATGTATTAGCTGTAAAAGGATTTTTTTTTTTTTTTTTTTAATTGTTCGGAAAACAAAGGATATGGTGCCAAGGAGGTGAGAACTGGCACTCTCTGTCCGCTCGAGACCAAATTTCCGCTTCTCAGCCAGCAGTGTGTGTGTGTTTGTGTGCGTGTGTTCGCGCGCATGAGTACATATGTGTGTGTGTGCGTGCGTGCGTGCGTGCGTGCGGTGTGTGTGTGTGTGTGTGTGTGTGTGTGTGTATGTCTGAAGAAAAAAAGTTGATTGGAAAGGAAGAAGATAATCACAGGGAGTGATTCTATTATCAAAATGCTAATTGATACCATAAGATATGCACCACGCAATGAAAATAGGGTTAGGCCTACCAATTTGCATATTGACAAAGAGTCTATACTCGAAGAATGTTGACTCAGCAAGGCATGAGCCAGCGCTCTCCCTTCTCCATTTTGCTCCCTGTTTAATTCATTGTGAGTCAACAAGAATAACACGTTTTTATTCCTTCTTTCTTTCTCTCTTTTCATAAGGAATTCGCTCCTCAATAGCTCTCTTTTCACCTTCCCTTCTTTCCTTTGTCATTCGTTCCATTCCCGTTACACATCCGTCACATACAGCATCCATCATCCGTCCTCATGTCTCTCCTTTCAAGTTTTTCCAACACGATGCGTTTTATCCTGTCATTATCATATTTACCCGAGCATTCAACGTCAGCTTTCCCGTCGCTCGTTCTTTTCCATCAGCAGAACGGAAATTAAACTTTCGTTAACATATAGATGAGTCTCAAACGCAGGTCATTACTCATTAGAGCGCCACTTCTCTCTTCATCTCATATCAGGCGCTTCTCATGCTTCTCCGTACTCGGTTGGGGAATGGATGGGGAGAGGAGGGAGGTAGGGAGGGAGGGAGGAGAGAGAATGAGGGAGGCAAGAGAGATAGGGAGACAGTGGGCGTGAGAACGTAGAGGGAAAGAGGCATAAAGAGAGGATTTATACTCGCATATAGATGTAATGTGTATGTCTGATTGTCTCTTTTCCTATATTTGCTACTGCAAATGTATTAAACTATAAGCAATCAGTTCCTATTTCTTCGTGATATTACTAACATAATATAATTATGAAGTAAATGATTTTACCCTCATATCGTTTTCTAAGGCGTACGATATATATAGGGAATCTGCATAACTAATTTCTGTAAACACTAGATGCCATTTTGTTACTAAGAGCAACCAAATGAAGTAGCTAAGGCAATATATCAAGGAATATTTGTGCCATCTAGTGATATTTTAAATATGAGTATAAATAAGTGATATATAATTTGAATGAGAATGTAATTGAATTATAAGTACATTATATTTGGAATATGGAGCTTATAGAACTTGAAGCATGTGTTAGTTATAGATTTGTCAATTCATAGATTAATGGAAACCTTGTGAAACCAATAAAAAAAAAAAAAAAAAAAAAAAAAAAAAAAAAAAAAAAATATATATATATTATATATATATATATATATATATATATATATATATATATATATATATATATATATATATATATATTATATATAATATTTTTTTTTCTTTTTTTTTCATTGGTTCACAAGGTTTCCATTAATCTATTGATTGACAAATATATATATATATATAATATATATATATATATATATATATATATATATATATATATATATATATATATATATATATATATATATATATATATATATATATATATATATATATATATATATTATATATATATATATATATATATATATCATATATATATATATATATTATGTGTATATATGTATGTATATATATCTATATTATATATATATATATATATATATATATATATATATATATATATATATATTATATATATATATGTATATATATATATATATATATATATATTATATATATATAATATATATATATATATATATATATATATATATATATATATATATATATATATATATATATATATATATATATATATATATATATACATATGTGTATATATGTATATATATATATATATATATATATATATATATGTATACATATATATATATATATATATATATATATATATATTATATATATATATATATATATATATATATGTATATATATATATATATATATATATATATATATATATATATATATATATATATATATATATATATATATATATATATATTATATATATATATATATATATATATGTATATATATATATATATATATATATATATATATATAGAGAGAGAGAGAGAGAGAGAGAGAGAGAGAGAGAGAGAGAGAGAGAGAGAGAGAGAGAGAGAGAGAGAGAGAGAGAGAGAGAGAGAGAGATGATTTATATTGATAATAATAATAAATGCAACAATATTAGAAACACCAATAACAATAATAATGATAATAATGTTAATGACAATAAAATGATAGTAATAGATCAATTATAATACAAATAGGAATTAGAAGAAAATTAGTATTAACAATATACTAAGAAAATCTAAACTATGTGATAGCAAAAATGACACGAGCAATCACCGACAGGAATCAGACATAAAAGGCCTCGTTATTAGAATGAAAATTAGTATTGAGTAATAATGATGGCGCGCAAAAATGCAGACAATTAGGCAACCATGCAGCGAGGCAATGGTGCAGTTACAACAGTTTTCGCAACAATTTTTGGTATGTAAATCTTTTCGTTTTGGTCTGAAATAAATCTGTTCTTTTCGAAATTACAAAAAAAAAAAAAAAAAAAAAACTTTTTATTTCCGAGTATTACTTTTTTATCTTTCAATTTTAATGGATGTGGAAAAGGATTAAAGATTGTAGTTCCTTTGGGATGTCGAGCATTAAGTACTGTACGTTAACATTTAAAAGTACCACTGTTTAGATCATGCTGAATTGTTATTGTTATTGGATGTGTAGAAGCCCTTTGTAGTGTTTCCACTTCCTATCAGTACGGTAACATTTTGTCAATCGGTTGGAAAAAAAAGTTCACCGGAAGTGAATTTCAACTATGGTAGTATATAGCCTGTGAAAATAGATATTTCCCCGGTTTTGTTTATTATATTTCGTATTTGTTTCACATAACCATGCCTTTTTGAGAAATTGTGTAGAAAACATATTGTTATTAATTTGCAAGAGGTAGACTATTGCTTTGCTATTAGGCTTTTAAAGTAATTCTGTCAAGATATTGATCACATGTTGTGGTATTGCAATGATGCAGACAGCATTGCAGAGATAAGAAAACGCGAATATTTGACTACGACGTCACAAGACCTGTCAGCTTCGAGGTATAAAACGTGCATGACAAAGCGCAGGAGCTTCCTGCCGAATGCAGAAATTCCCCGAATTCCTTCGCATCTCCTAAGCAACGCGGGCACGCAAACAGACGACTCCAGACGGAAGACATTCTCAACCCCCGCGCAGGCCTCGCTCGCCGCCTCACCCGCCTTCCGAAACGAGGAAATTCCCGTTCGATTCCGGAGGATTACTCACCTCAGCGAGCGCGCATTCTCCTCCCCTCCTCATCTGCTCCTTGAGTGTGAATATGCTATCGCCATTTTCCCTACTCATAATTCCGAGGCTGCGCTCTCATCTGAATACATACGATCGCCGTCGCTCTCCGCCCCGGCTCGGAGGCTGCGAGGATGCGACACGGCCAGACGCTGGTCTATAATCAAGGACTTTGTCGATAGCATCAATCACCCAGATCTTCGGCAGCTTCTTGGGATGGGAGGCGCCTCTCCGCCACGGGAGGGAGAGTGACATGACGTTTTGACGAATGCTGAACATCTGTGTCTTAATTTCACCGTAATAAATTTAGCGAAACGATCATAGTAGCGAAAATAGAAATCAGTTGTAAACAGAGAGAGATCAAACATACAAATAGAGTTTCAATTCATTTGACTGTAAGATCAACGGTTGAAAGAACGTTTTAGTGCGTGTATTTGTATTTGAGAACAAATACAAGTTTTGGCAGAGTGGTTAACATTAACAAGCATGAAGCAACGCTGTATCAATATACACCGCGATTCTCTAATCAAACTTGCTGAAGTTCATTCGACTCGTGTTTGAATCAGCATAAATCTGCATCTTGGACACCTGCTGCTGATAACAATATAAAAGTTATGACGATTATAACATAGCTGACGCGGAGATTGGATAGGATTACGAAAAATGTCACTGAGGCGATAAAGCGTAAAACAAAACATCATGACAACATTAATGATTATGGTGATGATACTAACGGGGGTAATGATGATGATGAAGATGAAGAGGGTAATGATAATGTAATCATAATAGTAATGCTAATAATAAGGAAAATAATAACAATAGCAGTAGTAGTAGTAGTAGTTTTAATAATAATGATTTCTATCAGTATCTGTTATCATTAGTATTATTATTATAACAATAATATTGATAAAATGAATAACGATAGTAATGGTAATGATAACGATGATAATAATGATAATAATGATAATAATGACAATAATGAAAAAAATAATAATAGTGATAGTGATGATAATAATGTAGTAGCAGTAACACTAATAATAAACATGATAATGATCAAGATAACAATGATAGTAACAATAACAATGATAGTAATAACAGTAATGATGCAAGTGATATCAATAAAATCAATTATGAAAATAATAATAATAATGACAATAGTAATAAGGATATTATTACTACCAATATTGATAATAATGATAGCAATAATAATAATGATAGTAAAACGATAATGATATTAATAATAAGACTATTGATGATAAAAAACAGCAACATCAAAATAATGATAATAATAACATTAGAATGATGTTCATAATGATAACAATAGCAATAATGATAATGATAATAATGATGATGAAAATCATGATAATGATAATAATGATGATGATGAAAATCATGATGATGATAATGATTATCATATCAATGATGATGATGATGATA
>NW_020868305.1:35000-42500 GCF_003789085.1 Penaeus vannamei
AAAATCGTGTTCACTTGAATATAATCTCTCTTCTGACTTGGATTGCTGTTGATGTTGAGATTTCACCAAGATGAAATGAGCGGCTACGGTCTCGAATAAGTTGGGAATGCCACTGATCTAAGGTCAGATGAGGTCAAGAAAAGTTCAAGTGTCATTTCGACAAATTTATGCAAACTGTAGCAGTGACGCAAACGCACATACAAACATATGGATACATTTATCTGTGTATGTATTGGAAGGGATAGATAGATAGACAGATGAATAGATTGATAGACAGATTAATTAATTAATACATAGATAGATTGACAGATAAACGGAAAGACGGATAGGCAGACAGATAACGAGTGATAGATAATCAGATGGCAAGAGAGATAGATAGCGATAGATAGATAAATAGATAGATCGCGAGAGAGAGAGAGAGAGAGAGAGAGAGAGGAGAGAGAGAGAGAGAGAGAGAGAGAGAGAGAGAGAGAGAGAGAGAGAGAGAGAGAGAGTGAGAGAGAGAGAGAGAGAGAATATATAAATATTAGTTTAGGAATAGACTAAATATGCATATATCCAATAAGTATATGAGTGTTTTTGTGTGAATGCATGTGTTTTTTGCCTTTGCTGTGCGTACATAGACCTTCGCGTGCGCCCGTATGTATGTCAATATTTTTGTTTCTGTATATGTGTTACTACATAAAAATACAATATTCATATTTCATCACGGAAAGCTTTCCAAATCAATCTGAATTACCAAAGAGCACAGTAATCGATATGCAACTCGTCAGCCAAAAAATCAGGAAAAAAGTAGCCAGTTTATGATAATCCTTTTCCTCCCTACTTAATCTCCGAGAAATTAATCGATCGACTAAAAATGAGGTGATTTTGCCGGCCCTCGTGGCGGTATTCCCAATCAGGCGGGATTGGCGCCTGGGTCCCTTCCCCTCACCCCCTTTGCCCCCCCCTCTCTCCCTCCCGATCCCCTTACACAACTCCCCTATGCTACATCAAACCCCTCTTCTCCCCTCTCCGTCTCTCCTACTTTCTCATTCTCTCTCTCTCCCACTCCCTCATTCTCTCTCTCTCTCTAATTCCCTTTCTCTCTCTCTCTCTCTCTCCTCCCCTTCCGCTACCACTTCCCCCAAGCCTTTCTCTTTCTTCGCCATGTCTTCTCCATCATTTCTCTTTCCCCCCCTCTTCTCCTCGACCCCCCCCCAGGCCTATGTTCCGCTCCTTGAATCCGCTTTTCATTTCCCTCTTCCCTTCCCCCCTCGAATCCCTCTCTTCCTCTCGTTCCCCTCTCCGCCTCTCCTCCCCCCTTCGCACCACACCCCTCTCTTCCCTCATCTCTCCCCACTCACTCTCTCCCTCTCCCTCTGGCCCCCCCCTCACTCACCTTTTCTCCCCTCTTCCTTTCCCTCCTTCGTGCCCCCTGATCCTCCCTCCCCTTCCCTTCTTTTCTCTTCATCTGCTTGATCTCTTTCCCTCACAGGCTTTTATGATATTCGACATTTAATTAATCAACGCTGTTCTCTTCTCCCGAGGATTTCCTTGCATTTGTTCCTCTTCGCTGCTTTGTCTAATAACTGGAGGACGAATTCAGTCAAACGACCGTCTTTGATTGATATTTAGCTGTGATGACAGTACCTAGCAGGTGAGTCCTCTTTCTGCGTGTAATTAAATATTTCTCATACTATTAACGCTTCATTTGCTGGGATTACACCGTCACAAGTAGATCGCCGCACTAAATTCCGGCCGAGTTATATTGTATTTCTTGATTGCCTAACTTACTCCGCGTGATAAAGCTAGTTGGCGTGATCGCACCTTCCCCGCGGAGGCAGCACCAGAGGGAATACAATAGCACTGAGTGGAAGGAGAGCTTGTGTTGTTAGCGCTCAGTACCATTTTAAGCGAAATAACACAGACGCCTCCCGCCCCAGCCGCTCCACCCTCCCCTTTCCCCGCCGCAGCTCCTATCGCCTTGTGCCTGCAGGACAAGCTCAGCGAACCCCGATCCTCAAGTCCCCTCGGTGGGCGCTCTGACTGATCTCCCCTCAGGAGAGCGAGGGGAGGCGAGGAGGGGATGAATCAGCCCCGCGGGACTCTCGATGAATTGGTAAGGTGATAATCTGACAGGTGATCGTTGTGCTGAGGTGGAAATAATTGTGCTATGAGGGTTAATTTGTCAAGTTTCGCCGTCCTCGGGGAGTTCAGGCGAGGAGAGGAAGGTAGATGAAGGGAATAAAGAGCCCAGGAACGAGAAAGAGAGGGGAGGGGAGAAAAATAGGAGAGAGGAGATCTAAAGACAAGAGAGAGGGAGAGCTAGAGGACTGCAAAAAGACATACGATGAGTGCGCATACATATCATGTAGGAATATATACATATGTGTACTTAGAGTCGAGAGAGAGAGAGAGAGAGATACACACACACACACACACACACACACACACACACACACACACACACACATATATATATGTATATATATATGTATAAATATATATAATATATGTATGTAATATATATATATATATATATATATATATATATATATATTAATATATATATATATTATATGTGTGTGTGTGTGTGTGTGTGTGTGTGTGTGTGTGTATATATATATAATATATATATATATTATATAATACATATATATATATATATATGTATGTATATATATGTATATATATATATATATATATATATATATATATATATATATAAATATATAGACACACACACACACACACACACACACACACAGACACACACACACACACACACACACACACACACACACACACACACACACACACACACACACACACACACACACACACACACACACACGCACACACGCACACACACACACACACACACACACATATATATAATGTATATATGGAGAGAGAGAGCGAGAGAAAGAGATAGATAGACAGAGACAACGAGAGAAAGAGATAGATAGACAGAGACAACGAGAGAAAGAGATAGATAGACAGAGACAACGAGAGAAAGAGATAGATAGACAGAGACAGCGAGAGAGAGAAACGAAGTTAGTGACGACAAAGGGGCACTACCTCCATGTGTTACTTCCAGGGTTCTTCCCCTTCTTCAATTTCCGGTCTGAACAAACTATTAGACGAAAGAAGTAAATCATCCAAAAAATTAGAAACTAAAGGAAGTGAGACTTGCAGAACTTGTTTTTCTTTTCTTTTTCGTTTACCTTCTTCCATTTTATCTTTTTTATCCTTCTCTTTCCTCTTCTGCTTATTATTATTATTATTATTAGTAGTAGTAGTAGTAGTAGTAGTAGTATCGTTATTATTATGATCATTATTATCATCATTATTACTATTATTATAAATTTTTATACATCTTTTGATTTTTGTTGTTGCTGTTGCTATTATTATTGTTATTAACAGTATTAATAATATTATGATCATTATAATCATCGTTATCATTATCATTGCTACTATTATTATCATTATCATTATCACTATATAAATATTATTGTTATTATTATCAGCATTATTATTACCATTAATGTATTATTATATTCATTATGGTTATTATTATATTCATTATTGCTATTATCATTATAATTATTGTTATTGCTGTCATTGTTATCATTATCCTTATTATATTCATTATTGCTATTATCATTATCATTATTGTTATTGCTGTCATTGTTATCATTATTATTATTATTACTGTTATTATCATTATTATCATTTTCATCATAAATATTATTATTATCACAATTATTATCATATTATCATTATCCTTATTATTATAATCTTATTATTATTATCTTCACTATTAATTTTTTCTTACTATAATCAAAAAAATAATAATGATAATAATAATGACTTTTATTTCTATTATCATCATCATTCTTATCACGATTATTATTATCTTTATTATTTTTTTTATTATTGTTGTTGTTGTTGTTTTGTTATTATTATCATTATCATTATTATTATTATCATTATTATTAGTAGTAGTATTATTACTATTATTGTTATTATCATCACAATTGTTATTATCATTATTATTATTATCATTATTATCATTATCACCATTATTGTTATCATTATCATTAGTTTTATTGTTATTTTTTTCACTATCATTGTTATTACAATTATTATTATAATCATTATCATAATCATTATTGTTATTAGTATTGTCATCATAATCACTATTATCATTTTCATAATCAGTATTGTTGTTTTCATCATTATTATTAGTAGTGTTGTGATCAAAATTATTAGCATTATTATTATTTATGCTTTTATTGTAATTTTCATTTTTATCATTACTGTTATTATCACTATTATTATTGTTGTTATTGTTATCATTATTATTATCATTATTATTTTTATAATCATTATTATCATTATCATTTTTACTACTACTACTACTATTATTATCATTATTATTGTTATTATTATCATTATTATTATTATCATTATTATTATTATTATCCTCATTTTTATCATTGCTATTGTTTTGATTATTGTTGTTATTGTAATTGTCATTATCATCACTATTATTATTATTATTATTATCATATCTCCATCATCATCACCATTTTTTCACTATAATCATTATCACCCTTATCGTTATCATTATTTTTTTTCCTTCTCTTTCTTCTATTTCATTCTGCTCATCCTTTATTTTTTTATTTTTTCTTGTTTATTTTTTTATCTTCTTTTTTCTAATTCTTTTTCTTTTTATTCTTCTTCCTCCTACTCCTCCTCCCACTTCTCTTCCACCTCCTTTTGCTTCTTTTTCCCTTCCTTCCCTTCCTCCTCCTCCTCTCCCTACCTCTCGTACTTCCTTCCCTACATTCTTAGAACTTTCCAAAGCATTCGATACGGTCAACCATCGAATTCTTTTCGAGAAATTATACCATTATGGTATAAAAGGGAGTGTACATGCTTGTTTCCCTTCGTATCTGTCAAACTGCACTCAGTATGTAGTTTTCAATGACTGCAACTCCTCTAAAAGAACTATCGCTCATGGAGTCCCACAGGGCTCCATCTTGGGACCTATTCTGTTTCTTCTTTACATAAATGATATTGTCAATGCCAGCTGTCTGAGCTTCACTCTCTATGCTGATGATACTCGCTGTTACGCCTCGGGGCACTCCATTATATATTTAATCAACACTACAAACAGTGAAATGACAAGCATAAGAAGATGGATGACTAAATAAGCTTACCCTGAATGTCGACAAGACACATTATATAATTTTTCATAGAAATAAAGACATGCCTCCTGTTTTATCTCAGGTCACTGTTGCAAATGTCCCAATCAAAAGGGTTATTCATACTAAGTTCCTTGGGATTCACGTTGATTCCCAGTTAAATTGGAAAAAAAACATAGGCAATGTAGTATCTAAACTAAATAAACTTTGTGGACTTCATCAACTGCGCAAAACATTACCCTTGAAAGCGTTGCAACAATTATACTACACATTGGTATATCCACATTTTATTTATGGGCAAACTATCTGGGGAGCTACATGCTCTACCTCCCTTAAACCTTTACTTTTAACTCAAAAAAGAATTGTACGTAGTATCTTGGGTCTTGGGAGAATTATCACAGAACTAACGACAGATATCCCCTAAGAGGCAATAATATGCTATATGTTTCATTCATGCAGTCTGATCAATCTAAATCATGTATATTGTATCATGGCCCAACTCTCTAGAATGCTCTCCCTGATGATGTACGCAGCTGTGCTACTTTGCCCTCTTTTAAACGATCACTGAAATGTTACTTGTTATCACAATATACCATATAATGTTTAACTGTACTTCATTTATATTATATTTTTCTATTATTTGCTCTTGCATCTTTGTATTTCCTCCCATACTGTAATTATGTGTGTATGTATGTATATGTATATGTGCGTATATATGTATATGTATATATGTTTGTATGTGTATGTGTGCATGTATATATATGTATATGTACATTGGGTGTGTGTGTGTATGTGTATGATTGTATGTCTGTGTATATATATGTATGTGTATGTTTATATCTATAAATATATGTATGTGTATCTTTATATGTATGTCCATGTTTATATATGAGGATGTATATGAGTGTATGTGTATGTAGGTATGTGTGTGTATGTGTATATGTGTATATTTATATTTATACATATAATGTATGTCTCTTATGCTTTTACTGCCTGTAATTTCCCCTAATATAATTATGTACAATGTCATTCAGTAATTGTATTATTAGTTTACTTATTTACTTACATAATGTCTTGATTTCTCTTTCTTGTTTCAATGATTAATAGTCCAAGGGGCCTTCCTAAGGGAGTCTCACTCCTGGAGGACTCAGTCATACCACTAGTGTAATATGTTGTATTTTTGTTGATGTACTGTATTTGGCTAAATAAATTATTTGATTCTGATTCTCGTATTTCCTCCGCTTCTCATCCTTCTTCTCTTTCTTCCTCCTCCTCCTCCCTCTTCTCCTTTTTCTTTCTCATACTTACATCTAATTCTTCCTGTACTTATCTCTCCACCTTAACACAGAAACACTCTCAAGATGTTCCCCCTTCAATAAACCTAGTAAATCATACACCTTTGGCCAATAGGACTCAAAAGAAAAATTCCTGAAAATGAAGTGCTATACCACCCCCCTTCACCACCACCACACACACAAAAAGAAGAAAAAAAAGAAGTTACGTTAACTATGTGTATCTTTTCTCGTCCTTTTTTCGACGAGTAAACAGAGAGTATAATACAGCGAGCTTGGGAGGAAACCCTCGAGTAATGGTGTGGAACTTAGAGAGAAACTCCAGATAATAATGAAAACAAGGGCCGGAGGAGAGGTTACGGGACTATTATTTGTTTCTTTGGCCTTGCAAATTGCAGACGAGAATCTTTCATAAATTCAAAGAGGTTGTGCTGTCGTATGGGGTTTTCTTGCATTGTTAAAGTGGTTGTTTAAAGCAAGCAACAAAATCTATAGGACATTAAGATATGTATTTAGTTGTTATTATTGCTTTTATCATTTTCATGTTATTATTATCATATAGTTATCATGATCATCATTCTTATTGTTTTTATCATCATTATCATCATTATCATTATCATTATCTTCATCATTATCATTATCATCATCATGATTATTGTTATTACATCATTGTTTGTATTATCATTATCATCACTATTTCTATTATCAATATTATTGTTTTTTAGTGTTAACTCTGCCAAGGAGGTAATGTTCTTGGTAGCGTTGGTTAGCTAGTTTGTTTGTTAGTTGGTTAGCAGTGATCCGGAAGGCATTAGTGACCCTATAGCCTTGGGGGAGGTATGCACTCTCTGATTGCTTCTAGGTATCATTAGTATTACTATTATTTTTATAATAATAATAATAATAATGATAGTTATTATTATTGTCATTGACAATTGTTATTATTCTTATTGTTATTATTATTATCGTACTTCTCATTATCGTAGTTATCAATATCATTTCATCATTTCTTT
>NW_020868305.1:50000-52500 GCF_003789085.1 Penaeus vannamei
CTCTCTCTCTCTCTCTCTCTCTCTCTCTCTCTCTCTTTCTCTCTCTCTCTCTCTCTCTCTCTCTCTCTCTTCTCTCTCTCTCTCTCTCTCTCTCTCTCCTCTCCTCTCCTCTCTCTCTCTCTCTCTCTCCTCTCTCTCTCTCTCTCTCTCTCTCTCTCTCACCTCCTCTCCCTCCCTCCCTCCTCTCTCTCTCTTCTCCCTTCTCCCCACTAGTTCTCTTAATCATTCTCGGGTTTCACTCTCATTTCCTCGAACAACTTTCCTTCTCACGTCTCTTGTTTCCCCTCCTTTGCCCTTGGTTTCTCTTTTGTGTTCCCCTCGTCTCCGATATTTATACAGTAGCGGTTCCTATGATCTTATTGGTTTCCTTTCTTTTTTGTTTATATGGCTCGTATGATATCAATTTCCTCGTTTGTGTAAGGATATTGTTAACCATTCGTTCTCTTGATGTTTTGCTCTTCCTCTCTTTGAATTTTGATTATATGTCTATTTTTTCCCTTTCTGTTCAGGCGCTTCTATTTCTGTGTGTTTTTTTTTCACTAATCAAGTTCATTGCTCTCTCTCTCTTTCTTTCTTTCTTTCTTTCTTTCTTTCTTTCTTTCTTTCTCTCTCTCTCTCTCTCTCTCTCTCTCTCTCTCTCTCTCTCTGTCTCTCTCAATCTCTCTCTCTCTCTCTCTCTCTCTACTCTCACTCCTCCGAGCACATAGGAACCTAGCTCGATCAGCCCTTAATGGTGTTTTGGCAAACTGCGCTATGTTTGGGCTCTGATGCGAGACCGAAGTGCATAGCGTTCATGAATATTTTACAGAGCTGGAACATTCAAGGGGAATATCCGCACGACACATTTCTCATTCTTATCCTTCTCATTTTCCGTCTTTAGAGATTCCTTTACATTTTTCCGAAATTAGATGGTATCGTTTGATTTTTGGTCTTATTGAACACGTTAGCAAATCATTATAAGATAATACTAAATACAAAGATATGAATCAGAATAGTACCAGTAATACTATTTTTAATAAATGCAGAAATGATGATGATAATAGGCTTCTATCACCCGAGAAATTTCAGAAATTCCATAAATTTGCTATCAGTTTGACTTCCAGATTCTCAAAATTCCACTTTGCACTCAGCTATCGCCCTTTTTTCCCCCGCGCCATTTCTCCATCTGTCTTTTCGCATTTCTCTCCACTTTCCCCTCACTCAGCCGTCATTATACCGCTCCAAGTCTTCAGATACCTTCCTCTCTTTCCATTCCAGATTCACGCCCTTATCTTATCACCATATGTCTCCCACGGGACAGTCTTCCCTGGACCCAGCCATGAGTCGGTGATAAACATGATAATGCCTAAGCAAGTTATGGTAATCCGGCGGCATCACACGAGAATGCTTGTTATTGGAATAGTTTCACGGACGCTCCAGAGAGAAGTTTAAGCGGAGGGGAAAGTGATGGAGGAGAGAGAGGGGAATGGCCAGGGAGGGGAGAGAGAGGGGGCAGGGCCATGGAGGGCACTGAAGGACGGGGATGGGGATATGAGGGGTGGGGCAGTGAGGGAGAGAGAGGGGAGAGGGCCATCACTAAGGAGCACTGAGGGATGGGGATGGAAGAGAGGGTAGGGTGGGGGGAATAGGAGGGGGAGAGGGAAATGATCAGAGAATGCACTGGGGGAGGGGAATGGGAAGAGGGGAGGGGCAAAGGGGAATAGCCAGGAAGGGCACAAAGAGGGAGGGAAGAAAAAGAGGATAATGCTTAAGGAGGGTATTGAGAGAGGGGATGGGGAAGAGGGTACGAACATTAAGAAAGGGGAAGGAGAAGAGGGGTATGAGCAGGCATGGCACTAAAGGAGAGAGAGGAAGAAGAGCAGAAGTACCAGGGAGGGCATCGAGGGAGAGGGAGAGAGAGAGAGAGACGGAAAGGTGAGAATATTAAGAAAGGGGAAATGGGGAAGACCAGGGACATAGAGGAAGGGGTGTGGATAGGGGGTGGAGGAGAGAGAGAAGGGGCTTAAGGGAGGGGCACTAAGGGAAGGGATTTGGGCAGAGAGAAGGGGCACTAAGAACGACGCAGGGGGGAGAGGGGTTGGCCAGGGGGGACACAGGAGGGAGTGAGAAAGTGAGAAAAAAAATAACAAAATGAGCATAACGGCAAGGGGAGAGAGAGAGAGAGAGAAGATAGAGAGAGAGAGAGAGAGAGAGAGAGAGAGAGAGAGAGAGAGAGAGAGAGAGAGAGAGAGAGAGAGAGAGAGAGAGAGAGAGACAGACAGACAGACAGACAGAGAGAAATTCCGAGACAGAGACACAAGGCGAGCAGGAAGGACACTGGGGAGAGAGAGAGAGGAGAGGGAAGGTACTGCGGGAGGGGGAGGGGTGATAGCCAAGAAAAACGATAATGATGATAATCATAATGGTAATGAAAATAACAACCACACCAAAAATAATGATAACAACAGTTATAATGATAATGATGGTGATAGTGATAATGAGAACAATAATACTGATGATT
>NW_020868305.1:77500-80678 GCF_003789085.1 Penaeus vannamei
GGTCATTTGACCTTCCTTCTTCCCCATCACAGCCAGCAATAGAAGGGTCATTTGACCTTCCTTCTTCCCCATCACAGCCAGCAATAGAAGGGTCATTTGACCTTCATTCTTCCCCATCACAGCCAGAAATAGAAGGGTCATTTGACCTTCATTCTTCCCCATCACAGCCAGCAATAGAAGGGTCATTTGACTTTCCTTCTTCCCCATCACAGCCTGCAATAGAAGGGTCATTTGACCTTCCTTCTTCCTCATCACAGCCAGCAATAGAAGGGTCATTTGACCTTCCTTCTTCCTCATCACAGCCAGCAATAGAAGGGTCGAATGACCTTCCCTCTTCTCCATCACAGCCTGCAATAGAAGGGTCAAATGACCTTCCTTCTTCCCCATCACAGCCAGCAATAGAAGGCTCATTTGACCTTCCTTCTTCCCCATCACAGCCAGCAATAGAAGGTCATTTGACCTTCCTTCTTCCCCATCACAGCCAGCAATAGAAGGCTCATTTGACCTTCTTCTTCCCATCACAGCCAGCAATAGAAGGGTCATTTGACCTTCCTTCCCCATCACAGCAATAGAAGGGTCATTTGACCTTCCTTCTTCCCCATCACAGCCAGCAATAGAAGGGTCATTTGACCTTCGTTCTTCCCCATCACAGCCAGCAATAGAAGGGTCCTTTGACCTTCCTTCTTCCCCATCACAGCCAGCAATAGAAGGGCCATTTGACCTTCCTTCTTCCCCATCACAGCGTGCAATAGAAGAGTCATTTGACTTTCCTTCTTAGACCTTCCTTCTTCCCCATCACGGCCAGCAATAGAAGGGTCGAATTACCTTTCTTCTTCCCCATCACAGCAAGCAATAGAAGTGTCATTTGACCTTCCTTCTTCCCCATCACAGCCAGCAATAGAAGGATCATTTGACCTTTCATCACAGCTTACAATAGAAGCGTCATTTGACCCTCCTTCTTCCCCATCACAGCCAACAATAGAAGGGTCGAATGACATTCCTTCTTCCCCATCACAGCCAGCAATAGAAAGGTCATTTGCCCTTCCTTCTTCCCCATCACAGCCAGCAATAGAAGGGTCATTTGACCTTCCTTCCCCATCCCATTTGACCTTCCTTCTTCCCCATCACAGCCAGCAATAGAAGGGTCGAATGACCTTCCTTCTTCCCCATCACAGCCAGCAATAGAAGGGTCGAATGACCTTCCTTCTTCCCCATCACAACCAGCAATAGAAGGGTCATTTGACCTTCCTTCTTCCCATCACAGCCAGTAATAGAAGGGTTATTTAACCTTCCTTCTTCCCCATCACAGCCAGCAATAGAAGGGTCATTTGACCTTCCTTCTTCCCCATCATAGCCTGCAATAGAAGTTTCATTTGACCTTCCTTCTTCCCCATTACAGCCTGCAATAGAAGGCTCATTTGACCCTCCTTCCCCATCATAGCCAGCAATAGAAGGGTCATTTGACCTTCCTTCTTCCCCATCACAGCCTGCAATAGAAGGTTCGAATGACCTACCTTCCTTCCCCATCACAGCCAGCAATAAAAGGGTCATTTGACCTTCCTTCTTCCCCATCACAGCCAGCAATAGAAGGGTCGAATGACCTTCCTTCTTCCCAATCACAGCCAGCAACACAGTTACATCAGGGAAAAGTACTGCGTCCGGGTTTACGTTCCCAAGGACAGGGAATCGCCCATCGTCGTATCTGGCCTGTCCGCCAATGTGCACGGGGCCATCAAGGAGTTGGAGAAGCTCGTCCAGTAGTACGTGCTCCAACAGCGCGTGGTCCTCCCGGTGGACATCCTTCCCGAAGACATAGGCATCGCCATAAGAAAAGGCGGATGCCACACCTCCAAGGTCCAGGAGGAGTTTGGGGTTAAGCTCCGCACCCACTACCGTGAGCAACCTGAATGGCCCCTGGTGGTCGAGGGGCCTTTGAGCGCAGCCGAAAAAGCCGTGGCCTCCATACAACTCTAGGTAGCGGAGAGGCACCGCCGTAATGAAGAATTCGCCGAGAGGAGCTGAAGGGGACGATTCCGGTCTGCGTCGAGCCCGGGCGGATCGGCAATCCGTCATGTCGCCCAGAGGCACGGGGTGACGATCCAGCTCCCTGAGCGGAACAAGCCCGGCGCCCAGATCCTGGTGACGGGCCTCATGGAAAACGTCCGGACCGCCGTCGCCGAGCTCGAGGTCATGGCGAATCTCAAACTCCGCCCCGAGCACGTCCTCGTGCCGCTCCACATCAGGCGCGAGGAGCACATCCTGGTGCTCGGCCCCGAAGTCAGCATGGCCGCATGGATTGAGCGTTGGCGTTCAATTTTTGTGGCCGAGGGCTGAAACCATGCCCTTGCTACTGGTAGGGCTCAATGAGGACGTGAGCAGGGCGGAGGCCGCCATAATGAAGAGGCTGTTCGGCCGACGCGCCCACTGAGCAGCTTCACTTCCCTCCTTCCTTACCTAATTCCATCGCCTCTCCTGACGCTGAAAGTCCTCGGTGCCAGAAGGACTTTCATTAGATGAACTAGAAGAATAGGACGATTATTCGTGTCTAACTCTGTGCGTATAATCAATTCTGTTGTTTGTCACTCGTACAAACAACAGAATTATATAGTGATAATGAAAAAAATCATCAATGATAATCATAATAATGATAATAATAATGCTTATGACATAATCACAGTGATAATGATAATGATGATCATTATGATAAGCATTGATAGTAAAAATGGTAATGATGGGCCTGGGCGTGCGGCGGCGCGGAGCCGGGCGGCAGGTCCTTGGGGGCTGCGGTGGCGACGCCTCCTGGGTGATAATGAAAATCAATGATAATGATAATGATGACTCAAGCTGACCCCAACCAAACCGTGCTTCGCGATTCATGAACGCGATTGGAGGTCGTGGTTCGTAGGAGGCACCCAAACGAAAAAAAAGGAAAACAAGGTAATCGATACGTAAACCTTTACACCCTATTACGATCGAAGTTTTGCGGCCAAAGCCATTTATTAATGTTTGGTAGCCCAAGAGGCGCTATTTAAGACGATAAATTATTCACACCCACAAATATTATTCACAGTATGTATGTGTGTGTGAGTGTGTAAGAGAGAGAGAGGGGGGTGCAGACACATAGCCTCGACAAGATGGAGACTGAAACATAGCGAACACTCACTCCTTTGCTTTGCGT
>NW_020868305.1:80778-83278 GCF_003789085.1 Penaeus vannamei
TGGGCCTTGCCAGTCTCCTCCCCTCCCGATATAAACCAATCGGCAGTGCTCGAAATAAATGGAAAGGCTGGGAGGAGGGGAAAAGTCCCTCCCACCCAGCAAGTGAGGCAGACTGGGGGCCCTGCTGGGGGGCGCGACTGCTGAAGCGCAGGCTGGGAACGGGAACTACTCGTCTCGCCTGCACTCTGGTGGCCACCAGCCCAGAGTGAAGCTTGTGGGGGAAAGCCCTCGGGAACCTCACAGGTGGATGACGGGGCACGCAACCCGCCATCCCCTTTTATATGGGGCAGCGGCGGTGGGGGTGGCAGAGGTTGAACCTCAGGCGGGAAGTCAGGGTGGGGGCTTGGAACGTCCGTTCTTTGTGTCAGGATGATCGATTGCCTCTACTGTCGAGGAAACTGGGGAGGCTGAAAGTTGAGGTGGCTGCTCTTTCGGAGGTGAGGAGGCCTGGCAGCGGCATGACCAGTGTAAGTGGCTACACCTATTACTGGTCGGGCTGCAGCGACGGCCACCATCTCCAGGGAGTAGCCATTGCCATTTCCAGCAGACTCCAGCCCTCGGTAGTAGAGGTTACTCCTGTTGATGAGCATATAATGGTATTTAGATTGAAGCTATCTTTTGGCTTCATGTTTCTTATTGCTGTGTACGCTCTTATCGATGTTTGTAAACTTGACGTGAAAGAGATGTTCTATGCCAAACTTACATCTGTGGTAGACAGATGTCCCCGGCGAGATATTCACATTGTTCTGGGTGACTTCAATGCGGTATCTGGCTGTGATTGAGCTGGCTATGAAATGTCTGTCGGTCCCCATGGTTCAAGAGCTGATGCCGGTAGTGAGAATAATCTCCTTTTCCGGGACTTTGCTAGGTCCCAGAAATTGAGGATTTCTGGCTCCTAGTACCAGTGCCCAGACCCACATCACTGGACATGGTACAGTGATGTGGGTAATGCAGCCAAGGAGATCGACCACATCCTTGTTAGCACTCGTTGGCAGATCCTCTAGAATTGCAGCATGTACAGGAGTGCTGAGTTCTATGGTACTGACCATAGATTGGTTGTGGCTACCCTCCGGGTCCACTTCAAAACATCCCAGCGGTCAAATGATCACCCTAGGGTATTTCATTTGGACAGGCTGAGGGAGGGAGAGTGTGCCTGTGGGTTTGCTGAGGCAATCTCTGATCGTTTCACAATGCTCGACAGTCTGACAGACACTGTTCTTCTGTGGGATACCTTCAAGCGTGTAACACTTGATGCAGCTCAAGATGCGATTGGTGTACGCCCGAGAGCAGTACAGAATTCCATCTCGTAGAAGGCACTGGAAGCCACAGATGCATGTCATGCGGCTCGTCTGACAGGGGATCGGGAATTACACCATTCTCATGTGTGCAGAACTTGGTCTCTGTTAAGAAGGGACAAGGAACAGTTTATTAGGAGTCTTGCAGAGGAGGTAGAAGGCCATTTCTTAGTAAATGACCTTCGTCCTGCATACCAAGCCCTGAGAAAGCTGAACTCCAATCCCTCTTCACAGGTGACAGCAGTTTGTTCAGTAAGTGGTCAGATCGTTTCAGATCCTGTTGCGGTGCGGGAACGTTGGGCTGAGTAATTTGAGCAGTTGTACCAGGTTGACCCACCAACAGTTGACTTGGATGTAGGTAGTGTTGAAATCCCGCTGCTGGATCCACCCATCAGTGAGGACCCTCCCTTCCCTAACTGAAGTTAGGATGGCGATTTCCAAGCTGATGAGTGGTAAAGCAGCAGGTATCTATTGCATACCAACTGAACTGTTAAAGGCTGGTGGTGAACCTATGGCGCGGGGGTTGCATGTTGTCCTGGCTGCCATCTGGCGGTCTGGTACCGTTCCCCCTGACCTGTTGAGGGGGGTGGTCATCCCTCTCTGGAAGTGGAAGGGGGACCGATGGGACTGCAGCAACCATTGAGGCATCACACTGCTCTGTATACCAGGCAAGGTTCTCGCCCACATCCTTCTGAGACGTATCAGAGATCACTTACTGAGGCATCAGAGACTGGAGCAATCTGGATTCACTCCTGGTAAGTCAACAATAGACTGTATCCCAGCGCTTCGAGTTATTGTAGAGCGTCGTCGTGAGTTCGGACGTGGGCTACTTGCAGCCTACATCGACCTCAAGAAGGCATTCGATACAGTGCATCGGGAATCACTCTGGGAGATCTTGAGACTGATAGGAATTCTAACAAGGATTTATGGGACTAATAGCAAGTCTGTATACTGGTACTGAAAGTGCTGTAAAGTGTGGTGGGGGCCTGGCAAGCCTCTTCCCTGTTCAGGAGTGAGGCAAGGCTGTGTCCTTGCACCAACGCTTTTCAACACTTGCATGGACTGGATAATGGGCAGAGCTACTGTTCAAAGTCATTGTGGAGCAACTCTGGGCAATATCAAGGTTACCGACCTTGACTTTGCTGATGATGTTGCCATTCTATCTGAGTCTTTGGAATCTTTAGTGGTGGCTCTCGATGCATTTA
>NW_020868305.1:106409-108909 GCF_003789085.1 Penaeus vannamei
GTAGCGAGTCGCCAGCTGGCGCACCCCACGCCAAGTGGCCGGGCGGCGGGCCGAGGCTGTGCTTCTCTTTATTATTTGCTAAATTATTGTGCCTTTAATACGATATTATGCGGGTTAAACGTATAATTACCGCTAGCCCTATGCATATTCTTTGGCACTGTATGACCAGAATGGCGAGTCATTTCGTGAACTTCGAATAATAAGGAAAGAATCAAATACCCAGGCAGAAAATCTCTCTCCATTGTTGTATATTTTGCTCACTATTGGAGCAATTAAGAGTCTATCCATCAGCGCAAAAACTCGTATTTGTTGCCACACGCTTTTTGTAAGATAATGTTGTGGATTGGAGACGCAACATATGAGAAATATTTAAGAAATAATACATATAGACTACCCCCGAAACACACGATTTTTCCCCTGCTTGATGGTCGTGGAAACCATGTATTCTTGCACTTTGCTTTGATTTCCATGCAAGCGCTTGTCTGTGGTCTAGGTAGGGCTAGCAGTGGATAGTGTCCCTTGGGGCTCGTATATGTTAAATGAAAAACGTTGTTCTTTTCTCGTACAAGCAAAAGAGTACAATGCATTATATCAGGCTCAGTTGTATACGTGCAGACCGAAGTTAACTTTGGTGCTTGCAAGCAAGCATTCGTGCAAAATTGCTAATAGGCAATAAGAGCAATATGTGTAAGTCCTTAATAGCATCACTGACAAATAATATGTAATATCAAGAGAACACAGATGACATTTACTTGCACAATACCTCAATCATATGAAAAATTATATATTTTAATTAGACTAGTGTATATACTGCATAAGTGATATGTGCATAGAAAAGATACAAAGTCAAAACAATTTGTCGGTAAATGAACTAGCGATAGAATCATAAACTAGGATAGTATTTGATAATTAAATCAAAAGAATTGAGATGTTATTATAATACGCATAATGCTGCCTAAATTCCGTCTGAGCAAGAAATATCGCTCATTTCATAGACTGAAATTATATCAATTTTTTCTTTTTTTTTTCTTTCTTTTCACTGAAGCCGCCTACGGGCCCTTTGTGGGCGTGTGCACGGCGACGCCCGACGCCCTTTGCGTGCGTGAAGGTGCGCGTGCGTGACCTCGGCATGGCTGGCCACTTTATTCGCGCTCCGCAAATCAGCGTCGCGGTTTTTACAGGCAAGGCGCTGCAACTGGCGTGGGTTTGATCTTGGCAATAAGCGCATTGTTTGGAAGGGTTACAGAACTGACATAAACATGCGTGTTTTAACTGCACTTCTTAAGCACGCACGCATACACGTATATGTGTGTGTGGTGTATACATGTACATATACATATTTAAATGTGCACACACACACACACAGACAGACATACGCGCGCGCGCACACGCAAACAAACACACGCACACACGCACGCACGCACCCACACCCACACAAACGCACACACACACACACACACACACACACACGCACACACACACACACAAACGCACACATACACACACACACACACACACACGCACAAACGCACACACACGCACATTCAAATATATATGTATATATATGTACTTATACATACATATATATACATGTGTGTGTATGTGATATACTTGTGTATACGCATACATGTTTATATGTATCCTATTTCTCCATTTATCTGTCCATCTATTATCCTTCTAGCGATAACTATTTATCTGTGTATACATACTATATTCATGACTCGTTTTCTGATCTAGTTCCCTGCATCGAATGGGTACCTGTCTCATACGACCTTTCCTTTGTCTACAGCTCAGGGAAAATTGACCGATTCAGGAAAGACGGGGAATGCAAATATCGTGACTGGCGATATGCACTAAAATCTAAATCGATTTATTGAGCTTTACATTAACTGAGTTCGTAATGGTTGCGATTAAGGAACAAAGCGTCCACATTTCGACATAGCTTTCGTTCCCCTTGGTCTGCGGGGATTTTAGCCTACATGATAGCGTTTTTATCTGTCAGTCTATTGCATTCATGTCAACCAGCAGTTTAAACGCTGCTGTTAACGGGGTCGCAAGGAAAACAAACCAGTACAAGAGCAGAAAGAATAACGCAGTGAATCAGGGTGACAGGGGACGCGAACGCTGCCAGAGGGCGGGGGCGACGCCAGACCACGAGGGGGAGGAGAAGAGGGCGAAGGACGCTCTGGCGGGGCGTGGGGCAGAAGGGCGTGGGGAGGCGGGCTGGGGTGTGGGGCTTGCTACGCGACGTGTGGGGGAAGCTGGAAGCGGGCGTGGGTTCAGGTGCGTTGTTGCAACCGTTGGAGGAATGCAAGCAAGGAGCAGCGGGTTGCGTGTGAATGAATGCGTTCGGATTTTCATTGTTCGGAATTAGATGGAGATAGATGTTCCTCGCAGTTTTCTTTCTTCGCGTGTTACTCTCCACCTCCTGAATGTATAAACGTAGCTTTAACTTGTTGTGATTTATGACAACCGAAATAATGTAAACAATGGAGTGGCA
>NW_020868305.1:114998-117498 GCF_003789085.1 Penaeus vannamei
CATTGCACAGGACATAACCTGTAAAGACTGTGGAAGTAAATACCATTGCACTGCTATGCATTTGAAGAAATTTCAGTCTGTTCCTGAGACAAGTACTAAGGCTCATGGCAGGGAGAAGCCGGAGCAGAGTGTTGTTAAAGAGTCAGTACGTGAACAAGCTTTAGATGTGACCAACAAGAGTACTGGTGTATGTGAGGAATTTCCTGGAAAGTCTTGTGCTAAAATTTTGCCAGTTTACGTTTTTCATGAGAGTAACCCGAGAAGCGTATGAAGTCATATGTTATATTAGATGATCAGAGTAACAAATCTTTAGCTAAAGGAGAGCTTTTAGATTTCTTTGATGTTCGCTCTGTGGCAGAGGAATACATCATAACTAGTTGCTCTGGCCGTTCAGTTATGACAGGAAGGAAAGCTGGTGGACTATGCATACAAGCTGTTGATGGTAGTCTACAGATGAGCCTTCCTACAGTCATCGAATGTGATGAACTTCCTAATAATAGGACTGAGATTCCAACTCCCAACATTGCTCGACTTCATCCACACCTCAAAGACATTGGTTCAGAAATTTCACCTCTTGATGATCAGGCTCAGATTCAATTATTGATTGGTAGAGATCTACCCGAAGCTCACCATGTACTAGATCAAGTAACAGGTCCACCAGGTACACCCTTTGCCCAGAAGATGAAGTTAGGCTGGGTAATTAGGTGAAGTCTGCCTGGGGAAGCATCACGCAACAAAGAATGTGAATGTAAGGAAAATATATGTAAATCCTGATGGTCGTCCATCAGTCTTGAAGCCTTGTCCAAGTTGTATATGTGTACAAGAAGACACAGGATATCACAGCGGTTTTACACCATGGAAGGAAAATGATATTGGTTCTACAGTGTTTCACCGAACCAAAAATGATGACGAACCTGGAAAATCCACAGAAGACAAAATGTTCTTGAAGTTAATGGAGAAAGAATTTGTCAAAGAACCAGCAGGTAACTGGGAGTGCACCTTTACCTTTTAAGCCCTTAAAGAAAAGCCGAACAATAAATCCATGGCTGTGAGACGTGCCAATAGCCTAGCCAAGAGTCTTCAGTTCAATTCTGTTAAAAGAGAACATTTCCTAGACTTTATGAAAAAGCTTTTGGAAAGAGGTCATGCTGAAATAGCACCACCTTTGAAAGAAAATGAAGAATGTTGGTATCTTCCAGTGTTTGGAGTGTATCATCCAAAGAAACCTAGTCGTATCAGGTGTGTTTTTTGACTCTGCTGCTAAGTTTTAGAGGTACATCATTGAATGATGTGTTGATGACAGGTCCTGACCTAAATAATTCTCTGTTGGTGTACTTCTACGTGTTCAAAAGAATAGAGTGAACCGTATTCACAGGTCAACTAAGCCAGAGCAATGGAATTATGTTCCTACATCTGTGAATCCAGCTGATCGAGCAACTCGCTCTATGGTGAATGATTTCTCGTGTAATGACATATGGCTGAAAGGACCTGAAACATTCCTGAGTAGGCGTCATGATCTTGCTCAAGAAACTCCACAGCTAGTTCAACCAGAAGATGATAAGGAAGTAAGGCCAGATGCTCTGGTAAAGGCAGCTAAAACCTGTGTGATTGACAATTTATCAATTGGGTGTCACAGATTTGAAAGGTTCTCTGAGTGGTATCGCCTAGTAAATACTGTTGCTTTATTGCAGAGATGTGCATGTGCCAAATCATTTAAAGGTAGAGCTGATAGAAGTGTAGAGTCTTTCAGAAAAGCTGAAATATTTGTGATCAAAGCAGTTCAAAAGGAAACTTACAAAGAAGAAATTAGACTTCTTGAAGCAAAAATGCATCTTCCAAAATCTAGCTCGATTATGGCTCTCAACCCGTACTTAGATGAAGATGGTGTGTTAAGGGTTGCGGAAGATTGCAACAATCAAGTCTTGGAAGTTACCAGAAACATCCAATCATTTTGCCTGGTAAAAGTCATATTTCTACACTTATAGTACGTCACTATCACCAAAGTGTTCGACACCAAGGACGTCATCTTACAGAAGGAGCTGTTAGATCTGGTGGATATTGGATTACAGGCGTGAAACGGTGATCTCATCAATCTTACACTCCTGTGTCCAGTGTAGAAAGTTACGAGGTAAAGAAGAAGTCCAGTTGATGAGTGATCTACCAGCAGATCGCTTAGAACATACTCCACCCTTTACCAATGTTGGAGTTGATGCTTTTGGACCTTGGACTATAACGACACGCAGAACTCGTGGTGGATCAGCAAATTCTAAACGGTGGGCTATTTTGTTCACTTGTCTTACAACAAGAGCAATACACATTGAGTTGGTAGAAGAAATGTCCTCTTCAGCTTTTATTAATGCACTTAAAAGATTTGAAGCTCTCAGAGGTAAAGTTAAACTGTATAGATCTGACCGAGGAACCAACTTTGTTGGTGCAACTGATAGCCTCAAGATAGATGCAGTAAATGTGGAAGAAAAGAAGATAGTAGACCATCTGTACC
>NW_020868305.1:124998-127498 GCF_003789085.1 Penaeus vannamei
AGAGAGAGAGAGAGAGAGAGAGAGAGAGAGAGAGAGAGAGAGAGAGAGAGAGAGAGAGAGAGACTGTAGAAGAGGAAAGAGAGAAAGTGAGAGTATGAGAGAGAGGGAAGGATAATTACAAATATATGTGTCTATGTATGCATTTGTTTTAAAGGAACGGCATTTGGATAAGCAGTGCAGGTGTGAAGTAAATGTAAAAATGAAACGCTGTTAACCAGACGGAAGCGGCTCGGACCCAGCAACACCACCCGGACGCACTGGCACATTCAAAGACCAATTCTATCTATGCAAAAAAATGTTGCCCAAGAATATCCGTCCCCTCATCTCCCCTCGCTCAGCCGAAGGATATATCAATATCCTCTCAAAGACGTTTAAAAAACACTCACCTTTCCCCTTTATTGCGTCCTCAATGACCGCACATCCGAGGGGAACCAGACTCGGATAAAATTCCCTTATCAAGGAGGTAATATCTATTATGCGCTGGGGACTCGCCGCTCGGAAAAGATTTCGTGTGTCGCAGAGGAATAACATTTATTTAAGTCTGATGATGGTATTTGGACAGAGTTTGAAATATAGGTGTGGGCGTGTGTATTTGTATGTGTGTGTGTCCGTGTGCGTGCGTGCGTGTGTATTTGTATGTGTGTGTTTGTGTGTGTCCATGTGTGTGTGTGTGTGTGTCCGTGTGCGTGCGTGCGTATGTGCTTAGGTATTTGTATGTGTGTATGTGCGTCCAGGTGTGTGTGTGTGTGTGTGTGTGTCCGTGTGCGTACATGTGTGTTTGTTTGTTTGGTGTGTGTGTGTGTGTGTCCGTGTGCGTGCGTGCGTGTGCGTGCGTGCGTGTGCGTGTGCGTGTGCGTGTGCGTGTGCGTGTGCGTGTGTGTGTGTGTGTGTGTGTGTGTGTGTGTGTGTGTGTGTGTGTGTGTGTGTGTGTGTATGTTTGTGCGTGTGTGTGTGTGTCCGTGTGCGTGTTTGTTTGTGCGTGTGTGTGTCGTAAAGCGACATATTCTAATGGTAGAAATAAATAGATAAAATAAACTGTTTGGATTGTTTCTCTGATTTGAGGTAATGATATATAAATATAGCATTGTTTGTATTTGTTCCTTTCTATACGATGAATTGTCCAGAAGTTATATCAAAATCCCAAATGATGGACATAACTAAATACATTTTGATCATTTTCTCTACATATGGTTTGAACTCTCGCCGTGTCCCGTTCTGTTTACATGTTACATGATTGGCCGCAGGTAGCAAAAAGATTATATATGGTACTTGCTGATTGACTACCGTTAGAATGAGTCGGTTTATGATTGTAACTCTGTCGATGCAAGTTACCAGCTCTTCGAGAATCCCACTTTGCCCTCACTGGCAAACACAAAAGAAAAGGGCTGCTGGGATTTTATTTTCTCGTAGCATTCTTGATTATAATGCACCAAATGATACCCACTGTGTGTGTGTATATTGTGTGTACGTTTTCCTTTTTTTGTGCGTGCGTCCGTGCGTGCGTTTGTCTGCCCTTGTATTACCATGAAGCCAACCATGCATTTGTCAAATCCTTCGCCAAGCAACATAATGGAAGGGGCAGTTAACTTCAGCTTCCGCCATGAAGCAATCCTCTTCCGCCTAAATAATTTATTGCAATAGTAAATGTCTAACAGCATACTTTTATCGTTCCTACTAACGGTTTACTATTTACAAACATGAATACTCCTTCCCAAAGATAATCTACGCTCTCTGCCTCAGCGATGACACACCTTATGAATGATTCAGGAACGCCATCTACAACCTTTTTAAAGATTATTTTCTATATCGAACACGTTTTTGAACTGGACATCCATTTATGAAATCCCTTCAACGCTTGGCTGGATCTGTTATATAATCTTTCTAAATCTGTTTGGCCTTAAATCATATCATGCATACCAGAGCTTTCTACCAACACCCTGAATGTTGTCAACGTGAATATTTCAAATGTCCTGCACTAAGCTAGGGGCACGTATTAACAGAGGCTTCCAATAATTCTGAGCGTTAATTTGTAAAAGTTTGTCAGAATCATACATTGCTGAACGTTGTCTTATAATTCACATCATCATTGATTAAGTTATTAGTAATAGTATGATAATAATAGTATACTTTTTTAGTGCTAATGATATAACATCATATACATTCTTCGTTTTCTTTTAGTTTTTTTTTTTTTTTTTTGTAATTCACCTGAGATAAAACTCATCATCGGATTTAACTTTCGTAGTGAAAAGAACTCGCGCATTCCCTTTTGTCTCCCGGAAATACTTGCTGTCTTATGGAGCGTCCGTCTAAATGCTACACCTTGGTTGAACTAATGCTCTCTGGTTTTAAAGGTTACTAGTACTTGTGTATTTTCAAGAATGGCGAGAAGATATTCTTTAGCTTTGTACGTCCTTTCCCATTGTTTAAATGTTTTCCAAATGGGAAAAACTGTTTGTGATATTTGTTCAAAATCTCTGATATTCCTTATGCAGCGACCATA
>NW_020868305.1:149998-157582 GCF_003789085.1 Penaeus vannamei
TTTCAATTGATCCCTAGATTCGAAAATACGAACCGACTGTGTATATATATTTTTTTCTATCTTTTATTAGGACTTTGATGACTAACGCACAGAAAGCGGGCGCAGCACAAGATAAGGTCGCCCGTATGATATTTGTCAATTGCGCTTGCCATTACGGTGTCCTTATTTCGCTGTGGGAGCTCGTATCCTGCTGCTATATGTCACTTCTCTATTTCTGAAGCTTATATTTTATCCTTTTTCTCCTGATGTGAAAGAGCGTGGATGGAATATCTATTTTTGAATCGCAGAGAGTGATTTATTTACATTCCCGTTGGTGATCTGATATTTTCTGAATTTCATTTCATTATCAAATATATTCTCATCATTGCTTCTCCACATTGCTACCAAAATTTTCATTTTGATAATGATTATTAACATACCATTTTTGCTGCTGTGATTATCATTTTGAAGTATTTTTGATATTGCAATTACTAGCATTATCATTATCATAATCATCATTGTTATTCTATTAAGCATTATCATAATCAATATCGGTGTCGTCTTCATTATTGATATCACTAGCATTATCATTATTGCTATCATGATTGTCATTATTATCGGCATTATTTCTATCATTATTAATATTATTATCACTATTATTGTTGCCGTTGCTTTTATCATCTTATCTTCATTACTTTTATTATTATCGTTATTATTATTATTATTATTATTATTATTATTATTATTTTTACTATTATTATTATTATTATTATTATTATTATTATTATTATTATTATTATTATTATTATTATTATTATTATTATTATTATTATTGTCATTATTATTATTATTATTATTATTATTATTATTATTATTATTATTATTATCATTAGCATTATTATTATTATTACTATTGTTATTATTACTATTACTATTATTTCTATTATTATTATTATTATTATTATTATTATTATTATTATTATTATTATTATTATTTATTATTATTATTATTATTATTATTATTATTATTATTATTATAATTATTATTATTAATTATTACTATTGTTATTATTACTATTATTATTATTACTATATTATTATTATTATTATTATTATTATTATTATTATTATTATTATTATTATTATTATTATTATCATCATCATTATACTTTTCATCATCATTATTATTACTATCCTCATTATCATTATTCCTATCATCATCATTATACTTTTCATCATCATTACTATTACTATCATCATTATCATTATTCCTAACATCATCATTATTATGGTTTTTGTTGTTACTATTATTAATGTCCTAATAATTATTATTGTTATTGCTGTTGTTGGTTTTCTTATTGTTACTACTACTACTACTCCTACTATCATTATTATTATTCTTTTATAATTATGATTATTAACATTTTAATCATCTTTGTTATTATTATTGTTATTATTAGTATTACTATTATTAGTATTATCTTTACTATTACTATTATTAGTATTACCATTATCAAAATCAATTTCGCCATTATTGGAAATTTTCGTGAAGCAGCTGAAGAGCGGGAATGTGGAGACTGAACTCCCCGCTCCATGTAACCTGGACAGGCTGAGTATGGCCAGCCGGCAGACCGGCCTTGGCTGCGCCGGACTGAGGGAGATGAAACCAATTGCTCAGGTTAAGTAACGAAATCATGGTGATAAATCTCACATCTCACCAAGTGATTGTAAGGCTCCGGACTCATATTTCACTTATGTTTTTTTTTTCTTCTTCTTTTTTACTTTGAAACTTCACACAATTAATTAGTAAATGATATACTTTACAAATTAATAAGTAAATGACATACTTCACACATGAATTAGTAAACGGTACACTTCACAATTGAATGATTAAATGGCATCTTCACGAATGAAAGATTAATTGACATTTCAGAAATGAAGGACTGAATGGTATATTTTACAAACCGAAAGCAGAGGAATCTCATTGAATATCAGAAGATTTAATATATTTTAAAATTACGTGGGTAGAAAGCTACTAAGTAAATGAACCACTACAAGATGTTCCAAAACTGACACACAAAATGGGTCTTTAACTATCCTGCAGGTTCAATTATCCATCTTATATACGCCTGCATGTGGTGTTGGATGGTATGGGAGGGGGCGCATGGGTGGGGATGGGGGGCGTCATGTATACGGTCTATGGTGCTCTTAAGTCTACCAGAACGATAAAAATAGTGGGGCTTATGACGTAAAGGGGCGTGTTGAGACCCAATTCATTCATTTAATGGGACCTATAGAGCTTGTTTGTTTGGGCGGGGGAGTTTGGGGAACGGTCTTGGGCGCTGGTTCCTGTGCTTGTTCTAGGTCCGTCTCCGTTATTTTCTTCTTCCAGGTCGTCGTTCCGGGATTGCTGTTTCTTTTATTTATTTCAGTCCTTCATTCTTTTATTGTTACTTTTATCAATGTTATCTTGATTTTCAATATTGTTTTTATTATTGTTATTGTTATCATTATCATTATAGTTATCATCATTATTATTATAATTATTGTTGCTGTTATTGTTATTGTTATATATTATTATTTTATTATTATTATTATTAATATTATTATTATTATTATTATTATTATTATTATTATTATTATTATTATTATTATTATTATTATTATTATTATTATTATAATTATTATTATTATGATGATTACTATTATTATCATTATCATTATCACCATTATCATTATTATCAACTTCATCCTTACTATCATTATCATTATTATTTTTATTTTTACTATCATTATCATTATTTTTATTATCATTATTATTATCATCATCATCATCGTTATTATTTTCATCATTATGACTGGCATTATTTTTCTATCAGCAGTAGTATTAGTATTAGTATTACCAGTAGTACTAGTATTAGTAGTGTCATTATTATAATCATTATTATCTGTATTTCATTTTACTTTTCTGATATTTGTGGTGATCTCTGTTTTTCTTCTTACCTTATAAATGGTCAGTATAAGAGCAGGCATTCGAAGTTAATGGAAATCATCAGATTTTTTTCCCTCCTCTTTCCATACTTTATCGAGTTTGTCCCTCCTTTATTTGTGAGAATATAAAAGGATAAATAAATAACAGATAACGATAAAAGGTGTGGACAGATAAAAATACTAAGAAGAAAAAGTAAATAAGAAAAAAGAAATATAAAATGAGAAAGTAAAGCAAAAAAAGAGTAAAATATTTAGATAGATGGATATATAATGACAAGTGAAAAAGATATAGAAATAGAAAATGAAGCAAAAACGACGAAAAATGTAAGAAAACAGAGAAAAGAAATATACATCATTATCATCATTAAAAAAGAAGAAAAACAGAAATGATTAAAGATTCTAGAAATTTTCCATCCTCTTTTACAAGTATTTTTCAAAATTATTGAAGAGGGAAAATCGAACGCAAAAATAGAAGAAAAATACATTTTCAAAAGTGACAAAAATAACCGAACAAAATACATATCGTAAAATACCAATAGAGAAGGTAATGATGGAAAAATAATGACAATAATCAGAAAGAAAAAATAAAATAATGACACGAAAAAGAGTTAAGCAGTCATCCAACGAAATATTCCGACAGATTGGACAGATGGCTAGAATTTCACCATCTAAAATGGATAGAATCAAATCAGCCGAGATGAGAATTTTGAAATTGAGTGTGATCAGATTTCGTGAGACCCAGAAAGGTGGAGGTTGAGGCTGGGGTGGAGGTGGAGGTGGAATTGAAGCGGGACAGGGGGAATACGTGATGGGTGGAAGGCATGAGATAGAATAGAGCTTGAAGAGGTGACGATAGAGAGACAAGTGAAGAGGTGGAGGTCGAGGCGGATGAGAGGCGAGGGGAGAGGTGGTGGTGAAGGTGAGGATAGAGACGAGTGAGGAGGTGGAGGTGGAGGCGGATGAGAGGTGGAGGTGGAAAATAGACGAGGGAAAGGGTGTAGGTTCGAAGAGGCCTTGGAGGAGAGGCGAGCGGAGAGATGGAGATGGAGGTGGAGACGAGAAGAATGGTGGTGGATAGGAGACAAACGGAGAGGTGGTGGAAATGGAGGTGGAATTGAAGGAGAAATGGGTCAAGAGGTGGAGGGAGGGGTGGCGAAGAAGCGAAGGAGAGAAAAGTAGATTGATAAAGGTTGGAGAAAGACGTTAGGGGAGGGGGGGAGGCGGAAATGAATTCAATGGTGGATGATATGAGGTGAGAAGAGTTGGAGGTGGGAGTGAAAAGAATCGAGAGGCGGAGAAACAGGCGAAAGTGATGTGAGTGGAGAAGTGGATGTGGAAGTGGAAGTGGGAGAAGAAAGACATGCAGTCGGGGTCTTTGATTGGAATTCGGGGAAGGGAGAAGGGGGGGGAGAGGAGGGGAGGGGAAGGAGGAGGGGTGGGGGAGATGTGAAATAGAACGGAAAGGCAAAAAAAACTGCGATTTATGATGATGCTTTGGTATGTGTGACTATAGAATATACATATTGCGCACATACACTTGTATAGATAGGTAAGTGGACAGATAGATAGGAAAGTAGATAGATGGACAGATAAATATATAGGCAGGTAGGTAGATAGATATGAGTTACATGGATAAACAAATAATTGAACGATCAAACAAATATGTTGATATAGAAGTAGATTGATAAATAGATTAATAAATAGATAGATATGTTTCCGCTTTCATCGTTTTTCTCTCTCTTCTCCCCCCCTCCCGCTCTCTCTCTCTCTCTCGTTCACCCTCACTCTCTCTATCTATCTCTGTCAATCTTTCTCTTACACCTTTTCGTTCTTTACATTTCCTCATTTTCCCTCCCTGTGCATTTTCATTCCTCATTTTCCTTTCCTCCTTTACAAAGTCATACGAAAAATGAAGACCTTCCCTGAATATCAACGAAAAAAAATTGCAATGTAACAAAAAGAGATCGGGCTTCGGGGAAAAGCGTTGCATTATCAATCGCACAGTTGCAGGGAATTTCCTCACTCATTTCACTTTTATTTTCTCTTTTTTGTCTTCACTTAAGCTCTGCCGAAAAGGATTTCCATTCCATGCGTAGATATACATACATTTGTACACGCATTCTTCCATGCATGTGTGTGTGTGTGTGTGTGTGTGTGTGTGTGTGTATGTGTGTATATGTAAATATACATATATATATATATATATATATATATATATATATATATATATATATATATATATATATATATATATAATATATATATATAATATATATATATATATTATTATATATTATATATATATATATATAATATATATATATATATATATATATATATATATATATATATATATATATATATATATATATATATATATATATATATATATATATATATAATATATATATATATATATATATATATATATATATGTATATAATATATATATATATTATATATATATATATATATATATATATATATATATATATATATTATAATATATACACAACACACACACACACACACACACACACACACACACACACACACACACATATATATACATATACACATATACAACTATGTATACATCTATGTATGTATGAATTCACACACGCATATGTATGTGCGTGTGCGTCTATGTATGTAAACAGCAAAATCAGATGAGGCGCACAAATGGCGAATGATAGAATAGATACGCTATTTCACTTCTTGATTATTTAGGCTTTGTTAACATGTCAGTGATTGAAGAAATGTGCAGTTCATGTTCATTTGTGCGCGTCGATGTTGATGGGGATTCGTTGATGCAATTCAGCATAAGTCATCGAAATCGTTGAAAGCAAATAAACGATTTGAAGAAAAGAAAAGAAAAGAAAAGAAAAAAAAACGAAGAAAGAAATAAGACAGAGCAATCTGCGTAAACTTGGCCAGCAGACAGGAAAACGGAGAGGCGGGGCTTATCCCCAGGCATCGGCGCGGCGAGCAGGGAGTCGCTCACCCCAGTGTTGTTTGCCGAAGACCGGGAAAGCGGGGGGGGGGGGGCGAGCATGAGCTTCGTGGGATATGAGACTTAACATAATGTATGTACGCGTAAAACGAACAGGTGCTTGTAGAAATACGCACCGACTCTCTCTCTCTCTCACACACACACACAAATACACACGCGCACACTCACGGACTGCGCGCATCTCCAGTGACTGACATGTTCGCGAGGCTGAAATAATCAGGAAGCGAAATGACTAATCTCTTGTCGTGTTGCCATCTATGTCGCCACCTGATGTTGCAACAGTTTTTCCCTTTCATTCACAAAATAATCCAGAAACAAGTTTAAATGAAAGTTACATGCTTCAACATTTTCTCCTTCATTGATGCAATTGGACATCTGTACTTACACACATGCACACAAAGACGCAAACACACACACACACTCTCTCACACAAACAAGCACACACACACACATACAAGAACACACAAACAAACACACACACACAAACACGCACACACACAGCAGTACACTCACGCGCACATCGACTGTTTGGCAATCTCCTGATCTACCACACCATCTTTGAATCTCTATCCATCTGCCATTCTATTCCTCCCTCTCCCCATCCTTTTCCCCGCCACTCCCCTTCCTCCCTACCTTCTTCCCCTTAGCTCACCTCCCTCTCTCCTCCCCACGCCCTTCCCCGCCTTCGGAAACCCCGTTATCAGGGTGTAATCAATCAGACACATGTTTATGATCGCACGCAAGGCACAGGTCGTCCTTGCTCGAGCATGACCTGTGAGAGATCACTTCATTGCAAGAGAATAATATGTTAATCATGACAGCTTAATTCATGAGCCGGGCTTCAATTAGCCTCCTCAGCCAAGGTCCCAATTAGGCCCTATTCTAATTGGACTTGGGGAGGGAGGGAGGGAGGAGGGAGGGGGAGGGAGCTGCCGAGGTGATGGTGAGGGGGAGGGGGGGGGACTGAAATCTGGCGAGGATCTAAGTCTGGGTGGAAAGAGAGGTAGGCAAGTAGAGAGAGGGAGGGAGGGAGAGTGGGAGGACGAGGGAAAGAGAGGGAGGGAGGATGGAAAGGAGAGGAAAAGAGAGAGAGGAAGGAAAGGTGGGAGAGAGAGAGAGAGGGAAGAAAGGGAAAGAAAGAGGGAGGAGGGAAAGAGGCAGAGGGAACGAGTGGGAGTATGAGGGAAAGAGGGGAACGGTGGGTGGGAAGGAGGGAAAGAGAGAGAGGGAGGGAGGGTGGAGAAGAGGGAAAGAGAGAGAGAGAGAGGGAGGGTGGTAGGGAGGGGGAAAGAGAGAGAGGGAGGGAGAGTGGTAGGGAGGGGGAAAGAGAGAGAGAGTGGGTGAGGGAGCGCATGAATGATGCATGCATATATAAAAGTATAACCAATACCAACACAAACACACACATATAATTATTTCTGTATCTCTCTACCTACATATCTATCTCTCTATCTACACACACGCACACCACATGCACATATATATAATAATATATATATAATATTATTTATATATATATATATATATATATATATATATATTATATATATATAATATATATATATATATTATATGCATATATAAACACAAAATACACACAC
>NW_020868305.1:160182-165182 GCF_003789085.1 Penaeus vannamei
CAGCTGAGGGGTGATCAGAAGGATTAATTATTGTTCCTTAGAATCACAATACCTTCATATAGTCCTATAATAGAACTGTAATAGTCTTTAGTTTTCTATTTTATCAGATACATTTACTGAGCTAAACAAACAATTTATACATTTCAAGAACCATTTTTTTGAGCAATTCCTCCCTCTCCAGTAAATCCACTCAAACCATGAGGCCCACAACTATCAAATGACTATATTTCATGACAAACTAGCCTCTTCTGAACACCTGTCATGACACTGTCACCTTAAAAGACGACGCTTACCTTTCTTTGGCGATTTAGCGGCCTTGGGCACTGACATTCTGCTCGCGCGCTTCTTCGGGGCTCGGAGCCTCGTCCTTCGCGTCTTCTGCGTCGCCTTCTGTCGCCTCCGCGTCCTGCTCGGCCTCCTTCTCCTCCTCCTTTTTCTCTACGTTACTCTCGTCCTCAGACATATCTGACTGTTAATTGGACCAGAAATGACAATTAATCAATCGCTTAATATAAATCCCACGTCCTCCTACTCGCAATGGACTCGCGTTTCTCATCGTAAAATCAGCTGATTTTCCGACTACCTCGGAGGCGCGGACGGGAAAAAAGTAGCGAGTCGCCAGCTGGCGCACCCCACGCCAAGTGGCCGGGCGGCGGGCCGAGGCTGTGCTTCTCTTTATTATTTGCTAAATTATTGTGCCTTTAATACGATATTATGCGGGTTAAACGTATAATTACCGCTAGCCCTATGCATATTCTTTGGCACTGTATGACCAGAATGGCGAGTCATTTCGTGAACTTCGAATAATAAGGAAAGAATCAAATACCCAGGCAGAAAATCTCTCTCCATTGTTGTATATTTTTGCTCACTATTGGAGCAATTAAGAGTCTATCCATCAGCGCAAAAAACTCGTATTTGTTGCCACACGCTTTTTGTAAGATAATGTTGTGGATTGGAGACGCAACATATGAGAAATATTTAAGAAATAATACATATAGACTACCCCGAAACACACGATTTTTCCCCTGCTTGATGGTCGTGGAAACCATGTATTCTTGCACTTTGCTTTGATTTCCATGCAAGCGCTTGTCTGTGGTCTAGGTAGGGCTAGCAGTGGATAGTGTCCCTTGGGGCTCGTATATGTTAAATGAAAACGTTGTTCTTTTCTCGTACAAGCAAAAGAGTACAATGCATTATATCAGGCTCAGTTGTATACGTGCAGACCGAAGTTAACTTTGGTGCTTGCAAGCAAGCATTCGTGCAAAATTGCTAATAGGCAATAAGAGCAATATGTGTAAGTCCTTAATAGCATCACTGAACAAATAATATGTAATATCAAGAGAACACAGATGACATTTACTTGCACAATACCTCAATCATATGAAAAATTATATATTTTAATTAGACTAGTGTATATACTGCATAAGTGATATGTGCATAGAAAAGATACAAAGTCAAAACAATTTGTCGGTAAATGAACTAGCGATAGAATCATAAACTAGGATAGTATTTGATAATTAAATCAAAAGAATTGAGATGTTATTATAAAACGCATAATGCTGCCTAAATTCCGTCTGAGCAAGAAATATCGCTCATTTCATAGACTGAAATTATATCAATTTTTTCTTTTTTTTTTCTTTCTTTTCACTGAAGCCGCCTACGGGCCCTTTGTGGGCGTGTGCACGGCGACGCCCGACGCCCTTTGCGTGCGTGAAGGTGCGCGTGCGTGACCTCGGCATGGCTGGCCACTTTATTCGCGCTCCGCAAATCAGCGTCGCGGTTTTTACAGGCAAGGCGCTGCAACTGGCGTGGGTTTGATCTTGGCAATAAGCGCATTGTTTGGAAGGGTTACAGAACTGACATAAACATGCGTGTTTTAACTGCACTTCTTAAGCGCCACGCACGCATACACGTATATGTGTGTGTGGTGTATACATGTACATATACATATTTAAATGTGCACACACACACACACACAGACAGACATACGCGCGCGCGCACACGCAAACAAACACACGCACACACGCACGCACGCACCCACACCCACACAAACGCACACACACACACACAAACGCACACATACACACACACACACACACACAACCACACAACGCACACACACACACGCACATTCAAATATATATGTATATATATGTACTTATACATACATATATATACATGTGTGTGTATGTGATATACTTGTGTATACGCATACATGTTTATATGTATCCTATTTCTCCCATTTATCTGTCCATCTATTATCCTTCTAGCGATAACTATTTATCTGTGTATACATACTATATTCATGACTCGTTTTCTGATCTAGTTCCCAGCATCGAATGGGTACCTGTCTCATACGACCTTTCCTTTGTCTACAGCTCAGGGAAAATTGACCGATTCAGGAAAGACGGGGAATGCAAATATCGTGACTGGCGATATGCACTAAAATCTAAATCGATTTATTGAGCTTTACATTAACTGAGTTCGTAATGGTTGCGATTAAGGAACAAAGCGTCCACATTTCGACATAGCTTTCGTTCCCCTTGGTCTGCGGGGATTTTAGCCTACATGATAGCGTTTTTATCTGTCAGTCTATTGCATTCATGTCAACCAGCAGTTTAAACGCTGCTGTTAACGGGGTCGCAAGGAAAACAAACCAGTACAAGAGCAGAAAGAATAACGCAGTGAATCAGGGTGACAGGGGACGCGAACGCTGCCAGAGGGCGGGGGCGACGCCAGACCACGAGGGGGAGGAGAAGAGGGCGAAGGACGCTCTGGCGGGGCGTGGGGGGCAGAAGGGGCGTGGGGAGGCGGGCTGGGGTGTGGGCTTGCTACGCGACGTGTGGGGGAAGCTGGAAGCGGGCGTGGGTTCAGGTGCGTTGTTGCAACCGTTGGAGGAATGCAAGCAAGGAGCAGCGGGTTGCGTGTGAATGAATGCGTTCGGATTTTCATTGTTCGGAATTAGATGGAGATAGATGTTCCTCGCAGTTTTCTTTCTTCGCGTGTTACTCTCCACCTCCTGAATGTATAAACGTAGCTTTAACTTGTTGTGATTTATGACAACCGAAATAATGTAAACAATGGAGTGGCATCACCATGGGTGCACCTGCCATTCAACGCATGATTTTTATTCAGGCATGTTTATGTTAAAGGCATGTGTATTCGCTTTTCAAATATATTCACAATATCTAGCAACCTAGAATAGCTATATGTCATACACTCTGGCATTACCTCAAATATAAGTAAAGCAAATGATTACAATTATCCATGTTTTCATAAATTCTCATTTTCTTTGAAGTTATACGTGTGATATAAAACATCAGTATTTATCGATTTTGAACTCAACACGGTTAAACACTTATTTGAACACCAAAGCGTGGATTCTGCGCAGGTGCCGCGTTCGACATGAGCGAATCCACGTCTCTCGAACAGTGGAAAAAATCCACTTTATGAACGCTTGAAGATCCCAATTAAGGCGTTACCATTCGAAGATAGTTAATATCAGAAAGTATATTATTTACAGAAGTCTTTCATTCCATACATTTGTTTTTTTTTCGTTTCTTTCTTTATTTACATTGTATAAATATTCGGAGAAACGGTTTTTTCTCTGTCGATAACACTTTTAAAACACAGTACATTTGAACATACGAATATCATAATAACGGATTTTAGGGATTTGATAATCTTGCAACGTAACGTTTTTATTTTCGAAGCAAAATTGGCTCCCAGCATTCTCCCACGCTTGATTATATATTTTTGCAGCGAATGGTCCTTCATCAACCTCTGGTACATTCGTTTTGAATTTTAGTCCCAACTGAGATTTCCTTTGACGCCCCAACGCTGGACTTTGTTCCGGACTCGTAATTCACGGTTTTACTTATAGATCTGCAGGCAACTCCAAGCCGTCCAGAGCGATAGCTATTGAGAGTCTTTGTTGCTGGTGTTAAAATGTTTAACTCGCCGAGGCAAGGGATTCATCGTCGGTCTGCGAACGGAGAAAGCGCTCGGAATCCCACGGCTCTGCTCGAGGGAAGGCATCCAGAGGAAATTCATTTGGACACGCAGGCACGCTTGCACATTCACTCAGGCCTTTATACATCCAGACGTATACGTAGATGCGCACGCTAACACTTACACGCGCGCACACGCACAAAGCAACACACGCATTTGAACATACGTACACATGATAATACACGAGCAAGTAAACATACAATGTACGTGATGAACACAATTTAAACTAAAGATCTTGCAACCAAAATACATAAATGCATTCGTGAATACGGACGTTCACGACTAGTATACATGCGACTATACAAATACAATATATACATATATATATATATATATTATATATATATATATATATATATATATATATATATACATATATATGTATATATATATATATATATATGAATACATAGACACATACAAATATATGTATGTATATATATACATTCATACATTTGTATATTCATATATGTATATATGAATATATATATAATGTATACGTGCATATACATACACACACACACACACACATATGTGTGTGTGTGTGTGCATACATACATACATATATACATATATATACACACATAATAATACATACAAACATGCATACATACATATATATGCTTGTTCACTTGGCTTGCAACGTACATGGGCTAATGATAACATTAGTCTATTATTAACATCCATTGTCTCAAAATTGATTACAATGACTTATGAATGAATACTATTTAATGTAGTCTTTCGTCATTATTAAAGTAGTTACCACCAATTATGATAATTGAGAACAAATCAGTGATAATCACTAATAATAATATCTCATGTTACCCTGCCCCCCTCCCCACACACATACTTATTTTCCTTTAAGCGGATTGATGGGAAGATATTTATGGATTCAGAGTCCCTCGTGGTAATGGGAACCTGCAGTGGCCAAAGGGCTTTGTTCAGAAGAAAGGTTTGGCAGAGATCGCGGCCAACCGTATGTAGAATGG
>NW_020868305.1:182329-184829 GCF_003789085.1 Penaeus vannamei
TGGGTATGCAGGGATTCTAGGATGAGGAGGTCGAGTCTGTTAGGTGTGGAAGACAGAATTTTAAAATCACTGTGAGTGAAAGGATGGTCTTCTGTTTGCGAATGATGGCGGATAGCGGAGAAAGATGGTCTGCTCAGAGGTAGGCTGGTTCTTATTGACTTACCCATATGCTCAAGTATTCTATGTTTGAACCATCGTGTAGATGATCCAATGTACCTAGCATTGCATCTAGGACAGTTAAAAAATATACACAATATTTGAACATAATTCTGAGGGCAGAAGCATTTTCATTTTAAAGAAAGAGTTGATATTATAGGAGTTCACAAAACAATGTTGAATTTAATTTGTGGGAATGAATGTTTCAGTATCTCACGTAATTGTTTACGGATGGTGAAGCTTATATGTCCAAGATACTAACTTATATACTTGGTTTCTTTGGGAGCAGTTTGTATATTCGTGGGTGGACATAATTTGTTATCTAGGAATGATCTAAGTGTCTTGTAAAATACGTTGTCAGGATAGCCATTGTTATTGAAGTAATCAACCAAGAATTTCATTTCTTTGTCAAACTGCATCCAGGTGGAACATATGTTGAAAGCTCTGTTGATTAGAGTGGCGATATTGTTAATCTTATATTTCATAGGTGAGAAACTTAAAAAGTTCATTCCCAAACCGGTGAAAGTAGGTTTTCTGTAAACTGTAGTGGAAAGGTGTCATTAAATCACGTCAGCTACACAAGTGGGGACAGGCCAGTCCTGTACTGCAGCTACCTTCTGGGGGTCGGTCTTTACCCCGTCTCTACCAACGATGTTCCCCAGGAATGGCACCTTGGACTGGAAGAACAGGCACTTTTTAGGACTGAGCTTTAAGTTGGCAGCCCTCAGCCGGCGAAGCACCTCCTCCAGTCGCTCTAGCTCCTTCATCAAATGATCCTCCAAAGACAATAATGTCGTCGAGGTAGACAAAGGCCGTCCTCCACTGCAAACCCTCCAAGACTCTTTCCATCAGCCGTTCGAAGCAACTAGGGGCGTTGCACAGGCCGAAGGGCATAACAGTGAACTGCCACAGCCCCTGGCCAAAAGAGAAGGCTTAGCTTCATCCTCCCTTGCCATCTCCACCTGGTGGTAGCCAGATTTTAAGTCTAGCGTGGAGAACCAATGAGCGCCGGCCAGAGCGTCCAGCGTGTCATCCATACGTGGCAAGGGGTAGGAGTCCTTTGCTGTCACGTTGTTAAGTGACCTATAGTCCACACAGAACCGCTTGGTTCCGTCTTTCTTCGTCACTAACACGATTGGAGACGACCATGGACTACCGGACCGCTCAACTACCCCTTGCGCCTCCAGCTCCATCACAGAACGCTCCTCGCACTGGGCAATTCTCCGAGGTGCATGTTTAATGGGCACAGCATCTCCTGTCCTAATGTAATGCTGAACAAGCCCTGGATGGCCCAGGTCGAGGTCACCCTTGCTGAACAGAGCGAGACATCATTAACCACCCCCTCATTTCCAGGTAGCCTTTTCTGAAAGGTCACCTCGCTGTCGTCTACCTGCTCCAATGGTTCTATGGACTTCTCAGACAACTCATGGGGCACTTTAGATTCTGTGTCTGAGGCAATACACACACGCTCAGCCATGACTACCTCTGCTGGAGTGACGCCGAGAAACAAGGGCACTTCTTTTTCTTGTATCCTTAGTTTCCGCTTCTTCAGGTCGATACACGCTCCAACCTGCATAAGGTAGTCAATTCCCAAGAGACGAGGGTCCTCCATCTCGGCAACATACACAGGCAGTACCTTCTCACTGCCACCCACACCGAGTCGTACCTCAACTGGTTCCCTGAGTGGCGTACAGTGCCCTGTGACCCCACAGAGTTGTTTTGCTTCCTCATGGTAATTTCTAGCAGATAACACATCGGGGCGCATAATAGTTTTCTCAGCACCCATATCCACTACCATTCGACATGGCTTCCCATCCACGGTTCCTCTTATATGGACCGTTGGAGCGGCTGCACGGCGATAGATTACACTGCGTGGGACCGATGAGCGTGGGCTGGCTGTTGGCCCCCGCATCCAGCCGCTCCTCGTTTCCCACCTGCATGTCTTTAGAGGCAGTGCAGGCACCTGAGTAATGGCCGTAACGCCACATCTCCCACAACATGGCTGGAAGGCAGAAATGGGTTTCTTTCTAGGGAACGCGTCCTCCGTCCCCTCGGGCAGTCACTCCGCGATGCCCTTCTTGCCGCACCCAGCAGATACCCTGGAAGCCTGTCAGATTCACTCGCCGGGTAGCACCTGACTTTTCCTCGGGCGACTCCCCCACTTGGGCGCGCCGGGCCCGATAATTTGTATTAGGATGAAACTTGCGCGGCGCCTCCACTGCGCACCAATACTGAAGTTCCAGTGCCTCGCCAGAGCTACCTGCACGTCCTGCACGTGTTCCTGCTTGATGTATAACTGCAGCTCCCGATCCTGCAGCGCTTACAAAATAATCCGCGTCAGGAC
>NW_020868305.1:212928-217928 GCF_003789085.1 Penaeus vannamei
AGGAGGGAGAGGGAGAGGAGGAGAGGGAGAGGAGAGGGAAGGAGAGGAGAGGAGAGGGAAGGAGAAGGAGAGGGAGGAGAGGGAGAGGGAGAGGGGAAAGGAGAGGGAGAGGGAGAGAAGGAGAGGGAGAGGGGAGAGGGAGAGGGGAGAGGTAAGGAGGGAGAGGAGAGGGAAGGAGAAGGAGAGGGAGGAGGGGAGAGGAGGAGGGAGAGGGAAGGAGAGGGAGAGGGAGAGGGGAGAGGGAGAGAAGGAGAGGGAAGGGAGAGGGAGAGGGAGAGGGAGAGGAGAGGGAGAAGGAGAGGGAGAGGGAGAGGAAGGAGAGGGAGAGGGAGAGGGGAGAGGAGAGGGAGAGGGAAGGGAGAGGGAGAGGGAGAAGGAGAGGAAGGAGAGGAGAAGGAGAGGGAGAGGGAAGGAGAGGGAGAGGGAGAGGGAAGGAGAGGGAGAGGGAGAGGAAGGAGAGGGAGATGAGGAGAGGAAGGAGAGGAGAGGTGAGAGGGAGAGGGAGGAGGGAGAGGAGAGGGGAGAGAGGAGAGGGAGAGGGAGGAGAGGAGAGGGAGAGGAGAGGAGGGAGAGGGGGAGAAGGACAGAGAGGAGAGGGGAGAGGGAAGGGATAGGATGAGAGGAGAGGGAGAGGAAGGAGAGGGAGAGGGAGAGGGAAGGAGAGGGAGAGGGAGAGGAGAGGAGAGGGAAGGAGAGGGAGAGGGAGAGGGAAGGAGAGGAGAGAAGGAGAGGGAGAGGGAGAGGGAGAGGGAGAGGAGGGAAGGAGAGGAGAGGGAGAGGGAGAGGGAGGAGGGGAGAGGGAAGGAGAGGGAGAGAGGGAGAGAGGAGAGGGAAGGAGAGGGAGAGGGAGAGGAAGGAGAGGGGAGAGGGAGAGGGAAGGAGAAGGAGAGGGAGAGGGAGGAGGGAGGGAAGGGAGGGAGAGGAAGGAGAGGGAGAGGGAGGGGAGAGAGAGGAGGGAGAGAGGAAGGAGAGGGAGAGGAGAGGGAGAGGAAGGAGAGGAAGGAGAGGAGAGGGAGAGGAGAGGGAGAGGAGAGGGAGAGGGAGAGGGAAGGAGAGGGAGAGAAGGAAGGAGAGGAGAGGAGAGAGGGAGAGAAGGAGAGGGAGAGGGAGAGGGAAGGAGAGGGAGGAGAGGGAAGGGAGAGAGGGAGAGGGAGAGGGAAGAGGGAGAGGGATAGGGAAGGAGAGGGATAGGGAAGGAGAGGGTTTAGAGAGAGAGGTAGAGAGCGAGAGAGAGGAGGAGAGAGTGGGGAGAGGAAGAGAGAGAAGGTGGATGAGGAGGGAGAGGAGAGAGAGAGAAGAGAGAGGAGAGAGAGAAGAGAGAGAGAGAGAGAAGAGAGAGAGAGAGAGAGAGAAAGAAAGAAAAGAAAGAGAGAGAGAGAGAGAGAGAGAGAGAGAGAGAGAGAGAGAGAGAGAGAGAGAGAGAGAGAGAGAAGAGAAAGAGGAGGGAGAGGGAGGAGAGGAAGAGGTGCAGGGAGAGTGAAAGGGGAGTTTGGGTGGGGAGGAGGGGGAGGGAGAGGGGGTGAGGAGGAAGGAGAATGAGAATGAGAATGAAAGTGAAAGTGAAAGTGAAAAGAGAGAGAGAGAGAGAGAGAGAGAGAGAGAGAGAGAGAGAGAGAGAGAGAGAAGAGAGAGTAAAAAAGACAGAAAGAAAGAAAGAACAGGCACAGGTGTTCAGGCCCAGCCAGCAACACCTGCCAGGGTCGCGGAGCAAGTGTATCCAACAAAAACACAGCAGACGCCACTCAACCTCCACAGGTGTGATCGGCGCATCTGTAATTTATTGACCGAAAGCCAAAAGGAACAGGTGTGAACAGTGTTGGTATGGAGAGTTCAGGTGTGTCGTAAACATTCCACTGCCAAACCCAACCGAAATGTCAGTACTCCTTAAAAAATAATAAATAAATAAAAAAATAAAAATAAATATGCGATATCATGTATACGAAGATTCTGTACCTGCTATATATCGACACATAAAGACCAGGTATTAAAAATAATTATATATATATAAAACGACATAAAAAAGGGAAAGGAAAAGGAAGACATATGTTATACAAAACGCATACCACAAGCACGAATATTTTCCTTGCGTTGATTTCATTTACATACATTTCCATATCACCAAATGGGGTGTTTCTTCTGTGTGAATTTGTATCGAAATAGATAACAATTTATCACGCGTACATAAACCACATGTGCATTAGATGTTACGTAAGTTTCAGTTAGTGCAAAGACTGTTCAGGTGGAACGAAAACGAAGGTGTTGGGCAAATGAAGAGAAGGAGAAGGGAGACGCGATAATTATAAGATGATGGTAATACTAAAGGATAATAATAAAAAATAATAATAACAATTATTATTATTAAAAATAATCAATAACAATATTGATAATTACAACATTAATAACAATGATAACAACAACAGCAATAATAATAATAGTGATAATGATAATAATAATAATAATAGTGATAATGATAATGATAATAATAATAATGATAATAATAATAATAATAATAATAATATTATCAATAAAATCAATAAAAGTACTAATGACAACAACAGTACTAATAACAACAATCACAATAGTAATAGTAAAAATAATAACAATGATAATAACAATAATAGCAGTAACAATAGTGATAATAAAAAGATTATAATAATAATGAAATAATAACAACAACAACAACAACAATAATAATAATAACAATAATAATGACAATGATAGAATTTATATTAATAATGACAATATGTAATGTAACAAAGTAATTGTAATAACGAAATAACGAAATTAATGATCATAATAATAATAATGATAACAACAACAGCAAAAGCAAGAAGACCAGCAAAAATGATAAAAATTATAATTTTACTACTACTACTACTACTACTAATAACGACAATAATCATAAGAGTAATAAAAATGATAATGGTATAACAACAATAATAATAATAATGATAAAAAAAATATCAATAATGATAATAATAATAATATTATTATTATTATTAATAATGATAACGAAAGCAACGGCACCACCACCACCAATAATAATGATATTAAAAACAATAACAATGATAAACTAATGAAGAAATGAATCAATAAGGACAATAATAATCATAATTAGAACAGGCATGAAAGAAAAATCCCCAGAATTTCATAAAAATAATCCTCCCGTATTTGTGTTTATCTGTCTATTAATTCATCTATCTGTCTATCTATTTCTTGATCCATTCATTTGTCTATCTACCTATTCATCTATCTGTTTATCTAATTATCTATCTTTCTATTTATCCGTTTATCCATTCAATTATCTATCTATCGATTCATATCTCTACCTATCTATTTACCCATTCAGCTATCTTTCTATTTATCTATCTATTCATATATTTATCAATTTCTTTATCCATTCATCTATCTATCTACTTATCAATTTACCTACTCATCTATCTATCTATTTATCTACCTATCTATCTATCCAATCGTTTATCCATTTAACTATCTATCGTTTCTTATCTCTACCTATCTATTTATCCATTCAGCTATCTATCTATTTATCTATTCATTCATATATCTATTTTTTATCCATTCATCTGTCTATCTACCTATCAATTTACTTATTTATTCTTCTATCTGTTTATTCATTTAATTATCTATCTATCTATTTATTCCTTTATCCATCCAACTATCTACCTATCGATACATCTCTCTACCTATCTATTAATCCATTCATTTAAGCATCTATTCATCTATCCATGCATATATCTATCCATCTATTTCTTTCGTCCATTCATTCTCTTTTATTCTATCTATCTATTTATCTATCCATTCATATATTTATCTATCTATTTCTTTATCCATTCATATATTTATCTATCTATTTCTTTATCCATTCATATATTTATCTATTTCTTTATCCATTCATATATTTATCTATCTATTTCTTTATACATTCATTCTATTCTATCTATCTATTTATCTATTTTCAAACATACAAAGGGCGCATAGAAAACAGCTGTTCACTTGAAACCTTGGACGCGTGTGATTACCAAACAGCTGTTATGGGGCCCTTCAGTACAACCCGTAATAAGGATAACAATAATAATAATAATAATAAAGATGATGATGATAATAATAATAATAGTACAATAAAAATAATGATAATACCAATAATGATGATGATGATGATGATGATAATAATAATAATAATAACAGCGACAACAACAACAACAACAATAATAATGGATGTTTTAACGATAATAAAACCATGAAAATATAATGATACAGATAATGGCAGTAATCATAGTGATAATAATAATAAACATGATGATAGTAATAGTAATAACAATAATAAAATGGTAATAATAATAATAATAATAATAATAATAATAATAATAGTAATAACAATGGCTTAATTAAATATACATGCATAGAAGTAACAACAGTAATAATAATAATAATAATAATGACAATAATAGTAATAACAACAATAATGCGATAATAATATTAATAACAATACTAATCATAATAATAATAACAATAATAGCAATAACAATAATAATAATAATGATACTTACAATAAAAATAATAACTTACAATTATAACAATAACAATAATATAATAATAATAATAACAAAAACAATAATATCAATAATAATATTTGCAATAATAATAATATTAACAATAATAATAATATTAACAATAATAGTAACAATGATAATAATGATGATAAAAATAGTAACAATAATAATAAGAAGAATACTGAATATAAAATGAAAATAACAACAACAGCAACAACAACAATAATAACTATAATGATACTACTAGCACTACTACAACTTATAATAATGATATTAATGTTAATATTAATAAAAATAATAACAACAGTGGTAGTAGTAATAATAATAATAATAATAATAATAATAATAATAATGATGATAATAATTACAATAATAACGACAACAAACACGATAATAACAATAACAATAATCATAATAACAACAACAACA
>NW_020868305.1:222928-227928 GCF_003789085.1 Penaeus vannamei
TGTTAAACGTAATATCAAAGAAATATGTGTTCCATATCGGACAACATATGACCTATATCTAGAAAATACCCTTATTTACTAGAACTGAGATATCCGCCGGATTTCCTATCTATATCAAAACAGTTAACATCCGCAATACCCGCTTGCAAGCATAAAGTCCTTGGCCATGACCGCTAACATAGGTCCGATGCCACACAAACCACAATCATTTCCAACCAAACAAATCACAGCGGAGAGGAGGGGGCCTCGGGAGCCGCCACGTGCTAACAGCTGTTGCCTTTGTCACTACACGTGTCTCGAGAGGGCTGGCGCGGGCCTGCGTCTGGGGAAAGGTTTTGGGCCAAGACATCCCGAAGGATCCCGGGGAGGCACCCTGGCACGTCGCGGCGCCCGGGGAATATCCTCTTGAGCGAAGGGTGAAGAGGGCGTGATAGAGGGAGAGGAAGAAGGAGAAGTAGGAGGAGGAAGAGGAGAAGGAAGAAGAGGAGGAGGGGGGAAGGAAGGAGAGGAGGGGGGAAGGAAGGAGAGAGGAGGAAGAGGTGGAAAAGTACAAAAGGAGGAAGAGGAGAAGGTGAGGAAGGGGAGGGAGGAGGAAAGAAAAGAAAGGGGAAGAGGAAAAGGAGAAGAGAGAGAAGTAGGGAGAGGTGGGGAAGAACAGGAGGGTGTCGAAGAGATTGTGGAGGATGAAGAGGAGGAGCAAAGAAGGAGGGAGGACGATGAACAATATGCGAAGGGCAGAGGAAGAGAATCAGGAGAAAGACCATTTGGGAGCTGAGAGTTGGGCCATAAAAGAGAAAAATAAAGAAGAGGATAACACAGAAGACAAAGCCCAGGAAAGGGAACGAGAGGGACAGAGGACGCAAGGAAGGCGGGGAGGAAGAACAGGGAGAGAGAGCGAAGACACAGCCGGAGGAACAGGAGGACGAAGGGCAGGAAGCGTTGGCAGCATATACATCCAGAGCGTGGAAGTAGGAGGAGGAGGAGGAGGCGGAGGGAAAGAACGTAAAAATAAGAAACAAAAAACTCGAACAAGCCCGAAAGTCACCAAACGCGAGTCTTCCGACCACACTTTCCGTCTGCCATTCATTCATCTACTTTCTTCACTCATTCATTCATTCATCGCACCCGGGACCCCCCCCCCACTCTCCCTCCATCCCTTGTCCCCCCGCGCACCATATGTTTACGTCCTGACGCGCTGGCGACATGTTCCCGACGAGTTTGCGACGAATCGCTAAACAGGAAACAAAAGATAGTTTTGTATAATAATAATAACAATAAACATGTATGTGTACACTGTTGCACCTTCGGTCAATTTCGGATGCCTCTGGCTTTGGGTGTCCATTCCATCTGGTTTCGAGAAATACACACTTCCGTTTGGACATTCGTCAATACGAAACAAGAAGAAGAAGAACAGTTCATTCCGAGACACAGGTGCGAGGACACTAGGCGAGCCACGAAGCCGAAGCATTTTTGCCTCAACACAGCTCTGGAGGCGCCCTAAAGGCCCCCAGGGGAGACAGTCGCACCTCCTTCGCTGCACCTCGTCCCCCATGTCAAGACACTCGGTCCGACCAGCGTCGAAACCAAATAATAAGTGTAGGCCAATATAAGCTTTATGAATGAGACGCAACAGGCTGTTCAACCTAAGATCCTTCTCTCGCACACACTCGTCAGGGAGTATCTGAGGTGCTCCAGGCTATTACGTCACTGCCCTTGGCTCCCGCGCCTTATCTCCATCGCATACTTACTTTGCACTGTGATCTTCGCTGTCTAAATCCCAACCGTCCTCAAATACGTAGTCAGAGACCGTTCCGCGTCCATATGTTCGGCACAGTTCTGATAAACAGCTGTTCAAAGCGAGAGGTTCTCCAAACTGCCACCAGAGCGACGATATGACGTCACACTCTTCATTCACCACAAAATTTTCACTTATGCAAAATTCACTCATGACAGCTACGTCCTTCTGGTCTCTTGCTCGTCTAGTTGGCTAGTGGGACGTGCGTTCAGTTCACGCACTCAACTAGCAGTGGTTGATGGACAATGGATCTCACAAGCAAAGGAATCGGGGAAGAGCTGCACAGCCTTTATACCGAAGAACGGAACTAAGGAAATGAAACGCGACGAAACACACAGGAAATTTCAGTGCGTTGGGTTGCGCATGTGCAGGTTGGGGATCGAAGTCCCCTCGAGTAGGCTAGCTTGCGAGCGCGCGAGGGGAGGAGGGTGTAACCCTCATTTTTCACCTCAACTATTATTTTTTTCTTCCGTTGAGCTAATGACTGCCAGTGACACCGCGGCATTAGGCACAAGTTCATGTTTTCTCAGCTTAGCCTTCACGTCGACCGGTGTCGGCCGACCTCAGCGCCGACATGGCACCCGAGATGTTCACATACGCCTTCTCGCTGCCATCAAATCATCCCGATCATTAGCGCTCGAGCGCGGCATCTTACATCACGGGCGGCACACACGCACTCGCTTGGCACTCGGGTCATCGCCTCCTATGCAGTGTCAAGTGTCAATAACGCCGTATGTTCTTCCGGCGCCGTCCATCGCCCGGGCCGGACGGGTCGCTGCGCCTTTAAGACCCGAGCGAGGTCTGGCGCGGGCGGGCGGGCGGGCGGGCCACCAGCGAGCCACATCGGCGGATTCCGTAAATGATAGGTTTGCACTCGATGGCATTAACATGTTTCGCCACTTCGGTGAAAATCAAATATTTCATGTAAATACATATATTTTTGCTAATTTTATGCAAATTACTACGACGTTCTTTTTTCACTACAGCAATACTTACACGTATATGATGATAATGATTTTAACAATGACCTCAACAATCATATTGACGCAATAACGTAAATAACAATAATGATGATGGTAATGGTATTGATAATGAAAATGATAATGATAATCATATACAGAAATACAAAAGCTAATACTAATACCAGTTACAATATTAGTACTACTGACACTACTACTAGTAGTAGCAGTGATAGATAGAAATAACAAATAATGATAAAGAATGATAATACCAAAAATGATGATCATAACAAAAAACAACAGCAACATTAACAACAACAATAATGATAATAGTAATAGAAAAATAATGATAATTACAATGATACTACTACTACTACTACTGCTACTGCCTGTAATAATAATGATGATGATAATAATAATAATAATAACAATGATAATAATTAGTAATAGTAATGATGATAGTAATAATAATAATAATAATAATAATAATAATAATAATAATAACAACAACAATAATAATGATGATGAGAGTAACAATGAAAATAAAAATGATGATATTAATGATAAAAATAAGGATAATAATAATGATAATCATAATAAAGATGACGATAATAATGATAATAATAATAATAATAATGATAGTAGTGATAATAATAATAAAAAGGACAATAATGATAATAATAATAATAATAATAATAATAATAATAATAATAATGATAACAAGAGTAATGAAAAAATAATTATGCTGTTAAAGATAGTACTGATGATAATGATAATGACAATAATAATAATAAAAATAATAATAACGATAGTAATGATTATAGTAATGTTAATAATAATAATGATAACAACAACAACAACAATAATAATAATGATAATAATAATGATGATGGTTATAATAATGATGATAATTACACGGATGACAATAATGATGATAATGATAATAGTAATGATAATGAGATAATGATAATAATAGTAACGACAATAGTGATAATAATAATAACAATGCTGATAAAATGATAAAAGTAATAAAACATGATAAAATGATAATAATAACAATAAGAATAATTATGAATGATAATAATGATAACGATGATGATGATGATCATCATCATAGTTATAACGGTAGTGATAACAACAACAACAACAACAACAACAATGATAATAATAATAATAAAATAATAATAATAACAATGACAATAATAGAAATGATAACGATTATAGTAATAATGATAGTGATACCCAATACACAATAAAAGTAATGATATATTAATAATGATTGTATTGATAATAAAAGTACCAGAAATAATAGAAATAACAATAATAATAATAATGATAATGATGATAACAAGATAATGGTAATGATAATGGCAATAAAAATAATAACAACGATGATAGAGATTACAAAGAAAACAATAATGAAGATGATGATAACAGCAATCATGATGATGATAATGATAGCAATACTACTACTACTACTAATGTCAATGATAATGATAATAATGGTAATAATGATAAGGATAATAATAATAATAAAAATGATAATGTTAATGATAATAATAATAGAAATAATAATAATAATAATGATGATGATAAAATTAATACCGATAACAATAATAAAGATGATAATAATGATAATGATGATGATAACAATAATCACAATAATGATGATAATAAATCATAATGATAATAGCAATAATGAAAGTAATTATAATGATAATAATAATGATAATAATAATAATAATGATAATAATAATAATAATGATAATAATAATAATGACAATAATAATAATGACAATAATAATAATAATGGCAATAACAAAAATGATAATAAATACAATAATATAAATAATAATAATAACTATTGATGATGATAATCATGGGAATAAAAACAATAAGGATACTAATGATGATGATGAAAATAATATTAATAATGATAACGATAATAATAATGACAATAATAATAATAATAATAATAATAATAATAATAGTAAAAATAATAAAAAGTAATAACAATAATGCGAGTAATAATGATACTGGTATCAACAACAATAATAGTAATAATAATAATAATAATAGTAATGCTAATAATAATAATAATAATAATAATATTAATAACAACAACAATAATAATAATAACAATAACAATAATGATAATAATAATGATAATAACAATAATAATTATAGTAACAATAATGATAATAATAATGATGATAATCATAACAATAAAGATGAAAATAATAAAG
>NW_020868305.1:257928-262860 GCF_003789085.1 Penaeus vannamei
TTTCTTATCGACGTTACGTCGATATCTGGTGATGTTTTTTTCACGCTGGTTTGCATATAAGAAGTGCGGGACAAGCAACCGCAGCAGCAGGCACTCACGTGGCCTACTGAAAGCACGACGACTGTTCTCCTCGTAGTCGCTCCCACTGGTCTTGAGGAAAATGGGAACTGGCAGGTTCCTGGCTGCGGTGGTTGCGGGCCTGGCGCTGGCGTCATGGACTGAGGGTAGATATATCAGTTATTCACAGTCATTTGCGTAAACAAACACGCTTTTCTCTCTCATGTCTTGTGTGTCTATATCTCTCTCTTTCTCCATTCCTTACTCTGCTTGTTTATATATCCCCCTTACCCCCCCCCCCCATCTCTCTGTCTCCCTATCTCTTTATTAAACATAATTACTTTAGTAGAATTTTCACAAGGACGGATATATGATTTAATGTACCAGAAAACTTGCTATTAAAATCATTTGCATAAAACATTTCTGACGACAAAAATAGGGGGAACAAAAAGTAAAAAATAAAACATACATATGAGAGAGGGGATGGGAGGTGCTAGAGCTCGGCCATCCTTTTACAGCCCACTCAACTGGTCAGCAAAGTCGGGGTGCTTGTACGCATGTTAATCTACGGACACTAGAAGAAGGTCCAACCAACATGGTCTTTATATAAATATCTATGCCTGTGTTTATATAAATGTTTGTAGATATGTATCGCTAAGTTTCGTTGTAGGTCTCAGCATCTGCTCCAAGCTGACCTGTCCGGAACCGAACGGCTTGTTCGCGCACCGACCGACGACTGCCACCGCTATGTCAAGTGCGCCCACGGCCACGCCTACGTCGAGACCTGCCCCGCCAACCTGCACTTCAACGAGGCCTCTGGGAGCTGTGACCACGCGGAGAACGCCAAGGTAAGGCCAAGCATATTCACCTCTGTCTCTTCTTATATGTTTATTCATATGCATACACAGACATACACATACATTTATATATCTGTATGTATATATTTTATTCATACATACTTATATATATGCAAACATAAATTTACACAAATCCATGGACATACAAATATATTCATGCACTCACAAAACCACATATACATATAAGATATATAGGTATATGTATGCATATATGTAAATATACAAATACGTTTATGCATATAAATGTCTATGAATATTTAGCTTGCATATATAAGTATATCATATATGTATATTTCTGCTTACAAGAATACATATATACGTATATACATATGTGTATGTTTAATGCATTTATTATATATAGTTGTACATGTATACAAATATATAGACATACATGAAAGTATGTATGCATATAGGCAGATATATATATATATATATATATATATATATATATATATATATATATAATATATATATATATATATATATATATATATATACATACCCATAAATAAATACATACACGTACATGTGACTGTATATCTGTATGTACATTTACCTATATACATGTATGTGACTGTATATATATGAATATATGCATCATAACAAATATCTTGGTGTTATATGATACAACTCTGGCCATACATTGCCTATAATTCTGAATGGAAATCAGCTTCACAAAAACCACATCCTTCCAGTGCGACATAACCGAGCGGCTGGAGACCGTCGGATGTTCCCTTCGGTCCGCTAAGGCCAGTCGATCCTTGCCCGCAGAGTCGGACCTTTCCGTCCAGTGCGACTGTGACTGCTGCCTCAAGCCACACAAGGACTGCAACAAGTACTACGAGTGCAAGGTAGGACGGGCGACGCCCCCTAAAACCTCTTCGGATGTTGCACTCAACTTTACTTATGACTAAGGAAAGCGTGATTTTATTAGATTAGAATCACAAAAAATCATAAAGCTGTTATTGAAAAAGAAAATGTATACATTTCTGTTGTATCTAAAATTGCCTTCATTAGATGGCCGCATCCATCAAATGCAGTAACAAAAACACTATTGTTCTTTGCTTTCATTACAGGATAACGTTGCCTACGTCAAGGAGTGCGGAGGTGATCTGGTGTTCAATCCTGCAAAGGAACAGTGCGATCTTCCAACCAATTATGAATGCCCTAAACCAATCATTTGTGGCTGCCATTGCCGATACCCAGTCGACGGGGAGTGCAATGCATACTATGACTGTAAGTAATAATAATGGTAATAAAAAATACAACTATTTAATCTTTACCTTGCAATTGTTATTAATGAACTGCCCATGTAATATGTTCTAATTTTCATCCTTTTAACCTTATTGTGATAATCCTATTTTCCACTATTAATTGCATTCTTTTACAAGGTTAATTATGATTTTATTCAATTTCCAGGCAAGGACAACGAGGCGGAGAAGAAGTACTGCTCGGAAGGCCTGCTGTTCAACCCCGATACCCGCATGTGCGACATCGCTTCAAATGTCCACTGCCCGACTATCGATCCAACAGTTGGCCCTTGCAATGAAAACGTCTTCGATTCCGATGTAAGTTGCTCCTTCTCTTTCTTTCTCCAATAATTGATACAAATAAGCTAATAAGCAGGCATCAGTTATAATAGTTATCATATGACACTCATTCAAAGGTCTTCTCAACAGCCTGACTGCAAGTTCTGGGCCGCCAACAACGACTGTCACTGCAAGTGGACGGATGGTGACTGCTCTTGGCAGCACTTCGTCGCCCGTGCCTGTCCCGCAGCTGTGGATGCCAAGGCAATGTGGACGTCACGAAGCCTCCTGTAATTGAGTACCCTTGCGTGGACTGCTCTACCGGCCAACAGTACTGGCAGCATCCCAGCGACTGCCGCAAGTTCATCCAGTGCACATCGTACGGTCCTCAGGAGATGCCATGCGGAGAAGGAACAGTTTGGGACCAAAACCTGCTCACCTGCAACCATGTATGGGCCACTGAGTGCTTGACAGGCAACTTCCTTCTCACTAACGGAAGCTGTTCAGGATGCTCAGGATGCACTCCTCCAGCAAAGCCCCCAACCAACCCTCCAACACACAAACCTGTCACACCAGGCAACTTCACCTGTGTAGATTGCTCCACTGGCCAGCAATACTGGCAGCATCCTACCGACTGTCACAAGTTCATTCAGTGTGCCCCTTATGGTCCCCAGGAAATGCCATGCCCTGCAGGAACCAGGTGGGACCAGAAGATCCTTACCTGCAACCATGAATGGAACACCCCATGTGTGACAGGGAACTACCTTCTACCCAATGGAAGCTGTTCGGGTTGCACTGGATGCCCAAGTGTGACTGTCCCACCGCCAATTGGATGCGGTGGCGAGAATGCAGACTGCAAGCATTGGGCTGCCAGCGGAGCCTGCACCTGCAAGGCAGGTAGTGACTGTACTTGGGCAAACCAAGTGGCTTCAATGTGCCCCAAGACCTGCCGAGGGGAATGCGGCCCAATTACTTCACGACCAGACGACTGCAACCCCTCGTGTCCTTCTTACAGTGGTCTTTTCCCACACCCAAAGGCCTGCACCAAGTGGGTTCACTGCGACCACTTCATCCCCTACGTGAAGGACTGCCCTGCCGGTTTGCACTTTAACCCAACACTCAAGGTACCTAGTGATTTCTTAAGCAAGAACGGAGAACCTTCTATTACACACTATTCCACTTAATCTCATCCTTCATGTCAAATGGGGTCTCCAGTTTTGAGTATACTTGCTTCTGACCATTTTACATGCTTTGATACTTTATGAATATGTTCTGTATCCATGTCATTTGGAACTACATTTTATATTCTATTGGTGATGTCTAAATCTTTACTTGTTTAAAAAGGTATGCGACTGGCCATATAGGGCAGGCTGTACCTCAGGGGAGCACCAGAGACTTGCGTAATTCCCCTCCCTAATCCCTACTGGCCCCCCCTACGCCAACCCGAATGCATATGCGAATGTTGCCATCTCCCTCACCCGAATGACTGCGCAGCGTATTACTACTGTGATGTAGGTTATTTCTTGTTTGATTATATTATTTATATTTGATTCACATATCTTTTTTCAGTCTGAAACGTGCACATGATTGAATTTGGTATATCAAAAGCAATCTGAGTGATGTAACATCCAAACACAATGACTCAGTAGAGATTAAAATATTTACAGGTGAACAAGAACAGTACCTTCTTCACGTGCCATCTGGGCTAGTATTTAACCCGGAGAAGGATACATGTGACTACCCTGAAAATTACCCAGAATGTGTCATTGAACAGCCTCCAACTTGCGAGTGTGACTGTCACTATCCCTCAGGGGTTTGCAGCGAATATTATGTCTGTGAGTGACTAAGTCAACTTCACCAATTGGGTTATCAAACTTCGAACATATTTCTAATTTCAAATGGGTTACTAACGTGCCATGCATAAATATGCCCTTCTTAATTGGCGCATGATTTTTGCTTACGTTTTTCCAGGCAACGACGGTACGCCCGAAAAGAGGGAATGCCCCTCCGGTCTCCTCTGGAACCAAGAAACGAAGTCCTGTGATCATGCCGGCAACGTCGATTGCAGCAATCGGCGAACGTAAGGCTTCGATCGTGCAACTAGGCCAGGATTTTCGATCCGAAAGACACATGACACAGAAATCTTCCATTAACTACAGTGAAACGTCCTCACGACCTTCTTTAAGAATTACGAATTGCCAAAAAGCACGACCAAATGTTTTTTTTTTTGGAAAAGTTGCTTCCTTGATCTTTTTTTTTATGATATTGTTTTCTGATGATTATGTTTCTTTGTCAAAAATTTGAACTCTTCTTGCAATGCATCTTGAAAAAGCATATATATAATTTTCATTTCCCGAAATAAACCACGAGCGTATAATCAAACTCTAGCCAAAACTAAAATACTATTACTACTGCGCCAGTCAAAATACTCGACACTATGAACTAGAGTGAAAAATAATCAGGAATTAAGGCATGGACTGCAAAATACT
>NW_020868305.1:262960-272960 GCF_003789085.1 Penaeus vannamei
CGTCCTCTTCCTCTCCTCTCCCCTTTCTCCTCTTCATCTGCCTCCTCTCCTCTCCCTCCCCTCCTCTCCTCTCCCTCTCCTCTCCCTCCTCTCCTTCTCCTCTCCCCTCCTCTCCTTCTCCCTCTCCTCTCTCTCCCCTCCCCTCCTTCTCCTCCCTTCTCCTCTTCCCTCCTCTCCTCTCCTCTCCTCTCTCCTCTCCCTCCTCTCCTCTCCCCTCCTCCTCTCCCCTCCTCTCCTCTCCTCCTCCCTCCCCTCCCTCTCCCTCTCCTCTCTCTCTCCTCTCCTCTCCTCTTCCTCTCCTCTCCTCTCCCCCCTCTCCACTCTTCTCCCCTCCTCTCCTCCCCTCTCACTCTCCTCTCCTCTCCCCTCCTCTCCTCTCCTTCCTCTCCTCCCCTCCTCTCCCTTCCCTCCTTCTCCCCTCCTCTCCTCCCTCCCTCCTCTCCCTTCCTCTTCCTCTCCTCTCCCCTCCCTCCTCCTCTCCTTCTCCTCTCCTCTCCCCTCCCCTCCTCTCCTCTCCCCTCCCCTCCCCTCCTCTCCTCTCCTTCCTCCCTCTCATCTCTCCCTTCCTCCTTCCTCTCCCCTCCCTCCTCCCTCCTCTCTCTCCTTCTCCTCCTCTCCTCTCCCTCGCTTTCCTCTCCTCTCCCCTCCTCTCCTCTCCTCCTCCTCTCTCTCCACCCCTCTTTCTCACTCCTCTCTCTCCTCTCCTCCTCTCCTCTCCTCCCCTCCCCTCTCTCCCTCCCCTCCCCTTCTCTCTCCTCTCTCTCCTCTCTCCTCTCCTCCTCTCCTCTCCTCCCTCCTCTCCTTCTCTCCTCTTCCCTCCTCTCCTCTCCCCTCCTCTCTCCTCTCTCCTCTCCCTCCTCCCCTCCCCTCCCTCTCTCCTCCTCTCTCCCCCCTCCCCTCCTCTCTCCTCCTCCCCTTCCTCTCCTCTCCTCTCCTCTCCTCTTCCTCTCCTTCTCCTCCCCTCTCCTCTCCTCTCCTCCACTCCTCTCTTCCTCTCCTCTCCCCTCCTCTCCTCTCCTCTCCCTCTCCTCTCCCCTCCTCTCCTCCCCTCTCCTCTCTCTCCCTCTCCTTCTCCTCTCCTCCCCTCTCCTCCTCTCCCCTTCCACTTCTGGTTTTCTTTCTTCTTTATATATATATATATATATATATATATATATAATATATATATTTATTGTTGTTTTGTTATTGTTTATTATTATTATTATTATTATTATTATATATTATTATTATTATTATTATTATATGTATGGATATATATATTTGTATATAGTGTGTGTATACATTATGCATATATGTGTGTATACATTATATATATATATATATATATATATTATATATATATATATATATATATATATATATTATATATATATGTATATATGTACGTATGTATGATGCATGCACGTATATCGCTCTATGATCGTTCGTTTTTTTCTTTATTCTTACTCTTTTTCTTTTACATTTCTACTTTTCTTTTGTTTCTTTCTTTATCGACTTTTCCTCTTCCCTCGATCCTGCTTCCCCTTCTTCACCTCCTCCTCCTCTTTACCTTCTCTCCCCCCCTTCCTTGACCTCCTCCCCTCCTCATCCTCCTCATCCTCTTCCTCTTCTACCTTCTCCTTTCTCCCCCCCCTTCCATGTCCTCCTCCTCCTCCTCCTCCTCCTCCTCCCTCTTCCTCTTCCCTCCTCTTCCTCTCCCTCCCTCCTTCCTTCCCCACCGTCATCGCTACCTCTTCCTCTTCCCCCATTCTCCCCGCGCCCCCACGGCCTCTCACGCCCTTCGCATTCGCTGATGGGGAATAATCACTTATAAGCATTAAATAAGGCTTGTGTATGCAAAGGTCCCTTGTTGCCTCAGACCCGGCCGGGGGGGGAGTGCCGGGAAGAAAGTGATGGTTGAGTGAGGGGGAAGGGGGAAGGTGAGAGGGGAAGAAGAAGTGATGGTGAAGAAGTGAGCTGGTGAGGGGGAGGGGGGGAAAGAAGTGATGAGGGAGGAGGAGGGGGAAGGGGAAGATAGGAGGGGGAAGGGGAAAGAGTGAGGGGGAGAAAGGAGAGGAGTGGGGAAGGAGTGCAGGTGGGAGGAGGGAGGGGGGGTGAGGGGAAGGGAGGGAGGGAGGGAAGGGGGAGGAGGAGGAGGAGGGGGGAGGAGTGATGGAGGGGGAAGAGGAGGGAGGATGATGGAGGGGGAAGGGGAGGAGGATAGAGGAGGGGAAGGGGGTGAGGAGAGAGGGGTTGGGGGAGTGAGGGGGAAGGGGGGAGGAGTGAGGGAGGGGGGAAAGGGGGAAGGAGTGAGGGTGAGGGGAAGGGGAGGAGTGAGGGTGAGAGGAAGGGGAGGAGTGAGGGGGGAGGATGGAAGAGGGGGAAGGAGGGGGAAAGGGTGAGAGTGAGGGAGGAGGGATGGGGAAGAGGGAAGGAGGGGAGCGCCCTTGCAATAACATGTGTTCTCATAATGAATTGCTAATACAGTCACTGCCTCGCCTATGAAATTGAGCTTTGATATTGAGCTACGCATCTCTTCGTGATTCTCTCTCTCTCTCTCTCTCTCTCTCTCTCTCTCTCTCTCTCTCTCTCTCTCTCTCTCTCTCTCTCTCTCTCTCTCTCTCTCTCTCTCTCTCTCTCTCTCTCTCTCTCTCAATCACTCTCTCCTTCTCTCTCTCTCTCTCTCTCTCTCTCTCTCTCTCTCTCTCTCTCTCTCTCTCCTCTCTCTCTCTCTCTCTCTCTCTCTCTCTCTCTCATTCTTTTTCTTTTTCTTCTTTCTTTCTCTTTTGGTAATCCTTTAGTTTTCGTTTTTCTCTTTTTTTGGTTCGTTTTTTCTCTCGAGAATTTCTTTATGTCTTCCGTTCCCATTTTCTTTTCTCTCCTCTGTCTTTCGTACTCTTTCCTCTATCTCTGAACACTGTTCCTTAACCCCCCCCCCCCTCACCCCTTCCTTCCCCTCCCCCCCCCCCCCCTTCTTGTTTTTTATCCCTCGCTACCTGAGCTTTTTTTTCTCTCTCTCTGTGCTCTCTTCCTCACTCTTTCCGAACCCTTCTCCCCGTCTTCGTACGCAACCAATATTTTGACGGTGACATCTTACTCTAGGCAGGTGAGGTGGGGTCCGTAAGGGCGAGAGTTGGCGGAGGGGATAGCCGGTTCCGCCCTTAAGACTTCCCCCGCACACTACCACAGTAATGTCTGATAACAAAGGAGGCCCCGGGTTCTCCTCCTCCCCCCTCCCCCTCTCCCCCCCTCCCTCTATCCCTGGGGTGGGGGACTCGTGGTCTTGTCCGACGTCTGTGCTATCCTGTTATGTCTTTATTGTTAATCTATTGTCACTGGGTGTCCCTCTTCCAGGCTGGCTTCCCTGATGAGTTTCTTTATTCGCGCGTCTCTCTCTCTCTCTCTCTCTCTCTCTCTCTCTCTCTCTCTCTCTCTCTCTCTCTCTCTCTCTCTCTCTCTCTCTCTCTCTCCTCTCTCTCTCTCTCTGTCTATCTGTCTGCGACTGTCTCTGTCCTCTCTATCTCTTTCTCTCCTTCCTCCTTCCCCCTTTTCTTTCTCTCTCTCACTCTCTCACTTTCTTAATTTCTGTCTCTCTGTCGTTTATCTGTCTCTTTGTATGGCCATCTCCCTTTTCGTCTTTTACTCTTTCGTTCTCCGTCTCAAACATTTCGAATCGTTCTCTAGCTCCATCTTCCTCGCCTTGTCGTTCCCTCCCTTCAGCCTCCCTTCTTCCCTCCCCATCCTCCTCCTCCTCTCCTCTCTCTCTCCTCCTCCTCCTCCTCCTCCTCCTCCTCCTCCTCCCCCCCCCCTCGATTTACGGTCGCCTCGCCCTTCCTCCGTCTCGCGGCGTTCCTCTTATTTTCGGCGCGAGATAAGCCTCCCTCACGTACGTCTTCTCTCCCCAGGACCGCGTTGGCGAGGTGCTCAAGCGTGCGGGCGTATCGGTGGTGCTGACGTCCGTCTGCAACGCCTGCGCCTTCTTCGCGGGCGCCCTCGTGCCTGTGCCCGCCCTCAGAGCCTTCTGCATGCAGGCGGCGCTGCTGGTGCTGGTCAACCTGGTGGCGGCGCTCACCGTGTTCCCCGCGGTCATGAGTCTGGACCTGCGGCGGCGCCACGCCCAGCGCGCGGACCTCCTGTGCTGCCTCCCGGGCTGGAACCGCGACCAGGTGGTGTCCCTGCAGCCGTCGTCGTCCGCCAGCGCCGCGGCGGAGGAAGGGCGCAGCTGGACGCGCCAGCAACGCCCGCCCCCCGTCAGCAGCGAACTCACCAAGAAGAACACGGTGACGCGGGCCCTCCCTCCCCCGGGGGGTGGCACCGTCACGCAGGTGGTCATGCCGCCCGTCGCGCCCAGAGAGTGCTGGGCGAGCACCGCCACGCCCACGGACCCTCACGCCCCCTCCGCGCCCTCCCTCGAATCCTTGGCCACGACGACTTCCACGCGGAACCTTGTGAAGGAGGAGCGCTTCTCGGGCGTCTCGCGGGCGTGGGCGTCGGTGCTGAACTTCTGGTCGGGCTGGAGCCTGGACAAGTGGGCGGCGGAGGTGTACGGGCCGGCGGTGGCGTGCGGGCCGGTGAAGGCGGCGGCGATGGTGGCGCTGTTCGCCTCGGTGGCGGCGGCGGCGTGGGGCGTGAGTCGCGTGCAGGACGGCCTCGACCTGACGGACATCGTGCCCAGCGACACGCCCGAGTACGCCTTCCTGGCGGCCCAGCAGCGCTACTTCGGCTTCTACAACATGTTCGCCGTGACGCAAGGCAACTTCGAGTACCCGACCAAGCAGCGGCTCCTGCACGACTACTACGAGGCCTTCACGCGCGTCAACCACATCATCAAGAACGACGACGGAGGCCTGCCCGAGTTCTGGCTGTCGCTCTTCAGGGACTGGCTCGTCGGTGAGTATGGCCCTCTTGTCCCGGGAGGGGAATGGAGGGCTCGGAAGCAGGGGGGTTAAGAGCTGGGGAATAATTGATCAGAACAGCCATAAAAAAAACAACACACACGAAAACGGAATAGAGAGATCGTCCGTACAGGAGGGATAATACCTGTACGAGGCCCCTCAAAAGAGAAAGGGAAGGAAATAAACCGAGGGAGAGAGAGAGAGAGAGAGAAAAGAAAAGACGTACTTTGCCCCAGAAAAGGCCATGACTAACAGCAGAGCCTCGGCCGCGTAGAATATCCCGAAATTGTCCAAGTGCTTCTTCCGTCCCTTTGTGTTGACGTCCGTGGAGTCATCACCAACACAAGTCTTAACCTTCGCCATTGTGTTGAGGTCATGTTCACACCTCAGGGAGCACCGCCGCTCGTCACGTCACTGAGGAACCCCACACCCCGACCGCAGTGAGTTCTCGCTGTCCATCTTCCTTTAAAGTCAGGTCTCGTCGCCTCACCTTTCGTCCCTCGCTGCTTCCTACACGGCTTCCCTTCCCTCGGTCGCAGGCGTCGTGCGGGCGCGCGCGTGGGCGTGCGGGTGTAATTTCTGCTCGATCGCTCCTATCCCCTCTTTTTTTTCGCTTTTTCGGTCGCTCTCTTTCGCTTTCTCTTTTCTCCCCTCTATGTATCTATCTATCTATCTATCTATCTATAACTATCTCTTTCTCCTTTTCTCATTTTTTCTCTCCCTCTTTCTTTCTCTTTGACTTTCACTGTCTCTATCTCGCTCCCCCCCCCTCTCTCACTCGTTCTTTTCTTTCTTTCTTTCCTCTTCCTCTTCCTCTTCGTTCTCCCTCCTTTCATATACCTATCGTTATTTTGGTCGTTTATTCCCTCAACTTTCTTAAATTCTTCCCTAAAAACGAAATTATCAATTCCCTTGTTAACAAACTGGATAATCCCCTCCCCCCCTTTCCCCCATGGTAGAGCTCCCACCTCCGAGTCTCTCTCTCTCTCTCTCTCTCCTCTCTCTCTCTCCTCTCTCTCTCTCTCTCTCTCTCTCTCTCTCTCTCTCTCTCTCTCTCTCTCTCTCTCTTCTCACCTCTCTCTCCCTCTCTCTCCCTCTCTCTCTCTCTCTCTCTCCCTCTCTCCTCCCTCTCCCTCTCTCCTCTCCCTCTCCCTTCTCCCTCCCTCCCTCCCTCCCTCCCTCTCTTCTCTCTCTCCTTCTCTCTCTCTCTCTCCCTCCTCCCTCCCTCTTCTCTCTCTCTCTCTCTCCTCTCTCTCTCCTCTCTCTCTCTCTCTCACTCCTCTCCCTCTCCTTCTCTCCCTCTCCCTCTCCCTCTCCTCTCTCTCTCTCTCTCTCTCTCTCTCTCTCTCTACTCTCTCTCCCTCTCTCTCCCTCCCTTCCCTCCCTCCTCCCCTCTCTCTATCTATCTATTTTATCTCTATCTGTCTCTCTCTCTCTCCTTCCTTACTATGCGTCATTTTTCTTTCATTTTTTACACCCGATTTGTATTTTTTTTATTTTTTTTTATTTTTTTTTTTTATTTATTATTATTATTTTTTTTTTGTATTATTATTTTTTTTTACTATTTTCACTTTCATATTATTTTTTTTTTTTCCTTTTTTTTCGCGCGGTGGCACGTCGTCGACCCTCTCAGTCTGCGCCCACGGCATCATGGGCGTACTTGCGAGACGTCTTAATTACCGCATAGTTATTCCCTTCAACATTTATTACGGAGAGGGGATTGTAGACGTCTACTCCCGGGCGGGCGATACATCTCGGGACTCAGCTATTTAGCTATATTTAGCCGCCCACCCTACCCATACCCATACCCCGTTGTCTCTGGTTCTTATTTCTGTTCATTTCTCTTCTTCTTCCTCTTTTTTCTTCTTTTTTTCTGTTTTTTTCTCTCTTTTTTTACTGTTTTTTTTTTTTTTCTTTTTTTTCTGTTCTCCTCTTTTTTACTTTTTTTTGTCTTTTTTCTGTTTTATCTTTCTTCACTTTCTGTTTTGTCTTTCTTTTCTCTTTTTCACCTTTTCTTTGCTTCTGCTCTCCCTCTCTTCTGTTTCTGCCTCTCCTCTCCCTTCCTCTGTTTTTCAGTCTCTATTTCTCCTCTTTTCTCTGTCTCTTCTCTCCCTTTGGTCTGCTCCCCGGTTCCCTTTTTTTCCTTTCTCCCTTTCTCCAATTCTCCCTCTTCTTCTTCCTCTTTTCGATGTTCCCCCACACAAGGAGATGGAAGTGGCAGAGGGGATTGGGGGGAGGGGGGTGGGGGAGGTGTGTTGAAGGGACAAAAGAGGGGTATGGAGGGGCAGTGGAGAGGGAAAGGGGGAAGGGAGAAGAGAAAAGGGATGGGGCGAGGGCAAGGGGGGGGGGTAGAGGGTGTCTGGCACTGACGGTCGATGGCACCGTGAACACGCGGTTGCCGGCGTGCTTTCATCAGCTGGCCGGCGGGGGGGGGGGGGGGGTGGGAGGAGGGGGGCAGCGATGGCACTTCGACGGGGCCAGGCATCGCTCAGCGTCGTGGGGGGTGAGGGGTTGGGTAGGGGGGTGGGGTGAGGGGTTTTGGGTAGGGAGGGTGAAGGGGTTGGGTAGGGGGTGAGGGGGGTAGGGGTAGGGGTGGGGTTGGAGGGGGAGGGGGGGGTGAGGGGTTGGGTAGGGGGGGGGAGGGGTTAGGGGTAGGGGGAGGGGGAGGTTGGGTAGGGGGGAAGGTGAGGGGTTGGGTAGGGGTGAGGGGTTAGTTGGGGGTGGGGTGTGAGGGGTGGGGTGGGGGGTGAGGGGGTTGGGTTTGGGGGGTGGGGTGAGGGGTTTGGTGGTAGGTTGGGGTGGGGTGAGGGGTTGGGTGAGGGGGTGAGGGGGTTGGGTGAGGGGGTAGGTTGTGAGGGTTGGTGAGGGCTTGGGTAGGGGGGTGAGGGGTTGAGTAGGGGGGAGTAAGGGGAGTGGAGGTTGGTTGAAGATGGAAATTTGGGGGGGGGGGGAGTGGAGGGGGAAGGTTGAGGGTTGGGAAGTTGGGAAGGAGGGGTTAGGTCAGGAGGGGGGGGAGGGTAGGGGAGATTAGGAGAGGAGATGGCATCCGATGACGCGAGTCGAGATGGGCCCTTGGTTTTTAATAGATGTTTGCAAGCTGGTGCTTGGCAGCTCTTGTCGACACTGAGTGAGAACGCGCAGAACAAATGTGCTCGAACGAAACGCGCTGAACAAACGTGCTGAACAAACGCGCTGAACAAACGTGTCTAGTTTGATAAACAACTTTGGAGAAATGTATGAAGTCAAGATCCGAAATATTTAGCTATTATTAACGAACTACTTTACACTGTCATTGTTATGGTGCTATAATCCTCGCACACAAAGTAAACCTGCGTTAACTCGCAATTAAAAGCTATTTATCCGCGTTGACAAAACACCAACACGTTTCTTTCTCTTAAAAAATGAAAACATTTACCAATAAACCACACCGACAGACGAAAAAACATCAAACCAAAACAGAAATAAGAAGACTTGTGTTATTTATAAACAGATAAAACTTCATCAATCAAATAGACATCCATCGTTTTTGTTTTTTCCCAACCATCTAATAATTCCACCCCTCCCCCTTTCCCTTTCCCTTCCCCCCCCTACCCTTCCTCCCGCAGGACTCCAGCAGGCCTTCGACAGGGACTGGCGGACCGGCTGCATCACCCAGGAGCACTGGCACAGCAACGCCTCAGAAGACGGGATCCTCGCCTACAAGCTCCTCGTCCAGACCGGGCACGTCGACAACCCCATCGACCTCTCGCTCGTCTCCCATGTACGTGTTTCGGAGAGGGAAGAGGGAGAGAGAGAAGGAAGGGGGGAAGGGAGAGAGGGAGGGAGGGAAGAGGAGGAAGTGAGAAAGAGAAGGGAGTAAAAGGGAGAGAGAGAGAGAGAGAGGAAGTTGGTCCGTCAGACACAATGAAATCCTTATTCATATTCATCAAAAATATACATGACAAAACAGACGTCAACACTAACCAACGATCTCCCCCGCCCCCCCTACAGACGCGGCTGGTGGACTCGGAGGGCATCATCAACCCGAAGGCCTTCTACAACTACCTGACGGCGTGGAAGAGTAACGACGCCCTGGCTTATGGCGCGTCTCAGGCCGACCTACGACCGGAGCCCCGCCATTGGTTCCATGATGTTCACGACATCGATCTGAAGGTCAGGGTCTTCCCCGGGGAGATGGAAGGGGCGTGGGTTGGGTGGGCGGACGGTGGGCGGGTAGCCAGGGGTTGTGGAGTGGGCGGAGAGTGAGTATTTATTCCCAATGATTAAAGAATGGTGAAAAATGACGAGCCGGTCGTGGCATGCACCTGTAATCCCCCTATGTGGATGTTCCTTTCATTCGTTCAATTCATCCTCGGTTTCAAGCCTCATGACATGCACCTGTAATCTCTAGAGTCAATGTTCCTCTCATTAGTTCAAGCTTCAATGACATGCACCTGTAATCTCTAGAGTCAGTGTTCCTCTCATTAGTTCAATTTCCTCGAGACCGACACACGCTCCGTCGAAGCCCCACCCCATTCACTCTGATTAGCCAATCTCGCCTGGAATCTCTCTTTGAGCGCCTCCTGTCCCCTCTCCGCAGATCCCGAAGTCGCCGCCGCTGGTCTACACGCAGCTGCCCTTCTACCTGCACCAGCTGGGCGACACCAACACCATCACCGCCATGATTCAGGAGGTCCGGGCCATCTGCAGGAAGTTTGAGGAGCGCGGCCTGCCAAACTTCCCCACGGGCGTCCCCTTCACCTTCTGGGAGCAGTATATTAAGCTCAGGTAAGGAGGTGGGCGGGCGGGCGGTGCGGTGTAGGGGCTTGGGGAAGGGATTTGGCTTTGGGAGGGGGGGTTCTCTGAGGGTTTGGTCTTATGGGAAGAGGAACGGAAGGAGGGGGGAAGGGAGGGGAAAAGAGGAACGGGAAGTTAGGAAGGGGGGAGGGGAGAGGAAAGAGGAACGGGAAGTTTAGGAAAGGGGGGAAAGAGAAAAGGGATAGAGAATAGTGAGTGAGGCAAGAGGAAGGGGAGGAGGAACGGGAAGTGGAGGGAGTGGGAAAAGAGGAAAGAGTGGGGGGAAAGGAAAGGGGAAGGGGAACGGAAGTGGGAAAGAGGAAGGAAAAGGAACGGGAGGGGAGGGAGGG
>NW_020868305.1:277960-285460 GCF_003789085.1 Penaeus vannamei
ACCACCAAAGTCACCGCCACAGCCAAGGTCAAGGTGGAGCTCCACACGCCACTGCCGGGTAAGTAGAACGAAAAACGGGTTGAGTGTAGTACTTCATGTGTCGTGTTAAAAACAGCTGATATCTTACACTCCGATTTGATAGTCCCCTTTTGTCCTCCGTCAGGTTCGGTGGAACCCACCTACCGCAGCAGCAGCAGTAGCACCAGACGCAGTAGTCGACGGAGCAGCAGCAGCAGCAGCCATGGCTCGGGTTCGCTCAACGGCAGTCACTCCTCCTCCTCTTCCTCCGGCAGTGGCACGGGGGCCTCCTCCTCCAGGGGGTCATCGGACATGGAGGACGAATCGTCGCCCAAGTGAGGTGAGTCGCACTTGAAGTAAAGTAGGATAACATAGTAAGGGATAGGATGCGCTATGATAGGATTGGATAGGGACGAAGGACGAAGTATGGATGCAGATGTGCTTTAAAGATTCACGCAGGCTTCCCCGTGTCATTTCACGAAACGTTTCATTTGATAAACGCAGTGAATTGGGGGACCTGAGGGAAGGGTCTGCGTCACAACAGAAAACGGCGATTCTCTCGATTCTTTTTTTATTTGCTGTCTTATTTTTAGGGTGGGTCAGTGGGTCATTGACAGTGCTTTGTGATTGGTTACCTGTCACTGATTTAACAAGCTGATTATATACCTTTAGGAGTCGGCTAGTCAGACCAGACCCTGCGTTTAACACCTTTTTGCGCGTGCCCTTAGATCCTCATAAATATCTCGCTCTCTTTGCTTATCATCATTTGCCGAAATTACTTCACTCATTAAGGACAGCCTCCTTAACACGGCGCCCGAGGAAACACGCAGCCAATTTTTCCCCCCGTCTGTACATGGGTAGAGCTCTCGGCTATCTCGCTATCTGGCCATCTCGCTATCTATCTTTCCCATGTAAGACGAGCCTCGGCGCCTGGCAATCCGAAGTAATATTGCAGATAACGAGGCCTTTGTCTCTGTTCAGCTCGGTTTTCGATGTTTACATTAGCGCCGCTATGGCACTCCCACTCCGGGGCGCCGCCTGGAGGAGGGGGGGGGGGTGGAGGCGGAGGGCGGGGAAGAGGGAGGGGATTGGTAGATCAAGGAGAGGGGAAGAGGAGGAGGGGAGGGGATGGTAGATCAAGGAGGGGGGGGAGGAGGAGGGGGAGGGGGGGGAGGATAGACTGAAGAGAAGGGAAGATGGGGAGGGGAGGGAGGAAGAATGGAGAGGGGAGGGGAGGGAGGATAGACTACAGAGAAGGGAGGAGGAGGAGGAGGGAGGATAGACTGAAGAAGGAGGAGGGATAGGATAGACCCAAGGGAAGGGGGTAGAGGGAAAAGGGAGGAAGTAGACCTAGGGAGAAGGTAAGGAAGGGAGGATTTAGACCGAGGAAAACGGGAAAGGAAGGGAAGGGCCGCAAAGACGCCAAAATACTCGCTTTTTTTTCACTGCCTCGGATAGAGAACGAGTGCCGAGTGTTGTTTGTATGCGCGGGTGTGCCTCGGTATTTGGGGCCGAGTGATTGACAGTTCGGTGCTTGGCGGGGCCTGCTGGGCTCGGGAACTGCAGTGTCGCAACCAACCTGCCCCCGTGCGTGCCCCGTCCCGTCGCTTTTCCATTATTCATGCTCAATTTGTGTTCCTTTTGGATGGATCTGCAGGTAAGGCTGCCTCGCTGCGTGTTGTTTGTGTGTGTGTGTGTGTTTGTCGTTCTGTCTGTCTGTCTGTGTGTGTGTTTTGTCTGTCTGTCTGTGTCTGTGTCTGTGTTTTGTCTGTCTGTCTGCGTGCACGGGCATGTTTGCATCTGTGTTAGAAGAATACCCAGACGTTTTGCTCGCGATTGACGACGACGACGAGACCCAGCACGTCCCCCTCGGCACTCACTCTCGCATTACCATCGCCGTTTCCCGAAGCCCCATCAGTCTACGGAGACCACCAGACCCCTTTAGAGTTGGTCTGACCGCCGCTCTTACCCCCCTCCACCCCACCCTCTCTGCCTCTCGCGCACCGGTCTCGTTACGACGGTTTTAATTAACAAGTTATGCCTTCTAGTAATTTCTAGTAGCAGGTGCCCTACTTGGCGGACCGCAGACCGGGTTAATGAGGTCAATTGAATCGGTATTCATTAGGCTCTTGATTATAATGAAGAGAGTCTGATTAATCAAGGCTAATGATGTTGGAAAAAGTCGCATGGAGTGCATGGTTTGGGTATACCGACAAAGCCACTCGTGTGGTGACAGTGGCGAGGGGGTTTAGTGATGAGGGAGGTGGTGGGGGAGGGGGGGTGTGGTCATGAATTTGGAGGCGGGAGAGAGGGAGGGAGGGAAGGGGGGAAGGGAGGCAGGCGGTGTTGGTGATTGTAGCCGGATTGTGAAAGTTGTAGGCTCTCGTTAGTGTCTCCGGAGTGTTTGCCATCTCACCTTGCCGTCACCCTCACCTCGTTACCCTTACCTCTTCACCTTTGTCTCGTCACCCTCACTCCTCACTCCTAACCTCGCCCTCCATGCCTCGTCCCCCTCACCCCTCGCTCTAACTGGTCACCCTCACCCCTCACTCTGCCTCGTCACCCTCACTCTGTCTCGTCACCCTCACCCCTCACTCTGTCTCGTCACCCTCACCCCTCACTCTATCTCGTCGTCTCGTCATCCGCGGTATGGCAACCCACGCATGGCAATGGGACCCACACGTACCTGCACGAAGTCCTTTAAACCTGCCCCCTTCCACCCTCGTCACCACGCCCATTGCGGACCAACTCGGTCTTTCGCAGGTGTCAGTCCAGGTAGAGGGAGGAGGAGAGAGAGAGAGAGAAGAGAGAGAGAGAGAGAGAGAGAGAGAGAGAGAGAGAGAGAGAGAGAGAGAGAGAGAGAGAGAGAGAGAGAGAGAGAGAGAGAGAGAGAGAGTGAGTCCGAGAAGAGTGTCCGAGAGAAAGAGAAAGAGAGTGAGAGAGAGAGAGAGGAGAAGAGTGTCCGAGAGAGAGAAAGAGAAGAGAGAGAGAGTCCGAGGAAGAGTGTCAGAGAGAGAGAGAGTCCGAGGAAGAGTGTCAGCGCGTTCGGCCCCGGATCCGTAGCGGCCGTCGGGTGGGTGGGGGCCGAGGGGTTTGAGGGGGGGGGGCAACGAACGGGGCCGCAGCGTCGCTAATTCCGCCTCTGAGCGCCATTCTCGCGCGGCGATTGTGTGAAGAATTCAATCACGGCCGGACTTTGATCTCGCCGCCGCCCCTCGGACCTCCGCGACCGCCCCGCGACCCGGCCATTAAGACGCCCGTGCGAAATTGGGTAATTCCGAGGGGGACCCGAAGCGCGGGGGTGTCGCCGGTCGCAGTTCCGAGGGGGAATGGGGGAGTGGGAGGGTGGGTGGGGAAGACCTCCTGCAGGAGACGTCGGCGGGCGGCCCAGGCGTCGGCCGATCGGGAGGGGTGGGCTGCCCTCTGCACTCTCCTGGGCTGGGCTGCCCTCTGCACTCTCCTGGGCGGGGCTGCCCTCTGCACTCTCCTGGGGCGGGGCGAGGCGAAGGGGTATTAGGCTGGAATATCCGAGATCATGAGAGTCGAGAAGGCGTTCCGGGCGGCCACGAGACGGAGGCGTGCGTTGAATCATATCCGTAAAACAGTATTTTTTCTTCTTCGCGAAATAATTGCCAGCCTGCAAGAATCCTGCATTAAGAACCAGTTACACACACACACACTTACACACACACACGTACTTACACACACGCACACACACACGCACACACACAACACGCACACACACACACGCACTTACACACACACGCATTTACACACACACGCATTTACACACACACACGCACTTACATACACACACTCACACACACGCACTTACACACGCACGCACTTACACACACACGCACGCACGCACACGCTGGCGTATAACTAACACAAACACAATGACCAGCTGGCCGTATCTCCGCAGCATCTCGCACACCGGGCACCATATCCTCGCCGCATGATATTAAGATAAGTTCCTGCTGGAATGTACCCGTCTCCCCCTCCCCCTTCCCCCCTTCCCCCCTTCCCCACGGTATAGGCGCGCAGGTTGTGTGTGGGCTCGAGGGGTGGGCGGTGGGCGGGGTGGTCGGTGTAGCGGGGTCGGGTGTATTTACCTGGTCTGACGTTGATGTCTCAATCCACGGCGAGGTGTGTGGCGCGCCGGGGCAAGAAGGGCGTATGCCAGCGCGTCTCCTTCCCCCCCCCCCCCCCTTCTCCCCTTCCCCCGCGCCCTCTACCCCCGCCCCCTGCGCACACACCTCCACCGCCCGCCTTCGCCTTTAACGACCACCGTCGCGTGACCCTGCTGGCTGTGCCACCAGTGCCGGAGAGGAGAAGGGGGGGGGGGTTGCAGGGGCCAAGGGGCAGGGGGCGGGGGGGGGGCTTGCAGGGGCGCACAGGTATCGCGAGCTAAGGTAGCGGAGCCTCGTGGCGGTGGTCCGAGGTAGATAACCCGGGCCGGCCGTAATCTGCGGAATGTCCCCTCTCGCGGTTTTGGGTTATCTAAATGGGCGACGCGCTGAGGCCGGGGTCACAGGGGCGGAACCCTCCTCTCGCTCCCTCCCGGGTTTTGCCTTATTAAGCTCCGTAAGGGCGATTGTCGCGCGTCCAGGGCTGGCTTTATTTGTAATGGCCGGGGCTGCGGTCCCGGGCGTAACCCTCGCGCCCTCGTTGCTTGCACATTCGCTCCTACGGCCTCCTGGGACGGACGGGGCGAGTGGGATGGAGAGTCGGTCTCGTATTATGAGTTGTTTCGTAGTATTGCCGACACGACGCGAGCTCTCGGGGGGCTGGTACTCTCTCTCTCTCTCTCTCTCTCTCTCTCTCTCGCTCTCTCTCTCTCTCTCTCTCTCTCTCTCTCTCTCTCTCTCTCTCTCTCTCTCTCTCTCTCTCTCTCTTCCTCTTTCATTTCTCTCTTCCCGGAGAAATTGGCGCAAGCCGAGAAAAATTAATCTCCATAACTTTAACTACGCAGGGTTTAAGAGGTAGTTAGGCGGGTTAGAGTGCAGACGTCGCCAGCAATCCGAACTCTGGAGCTGTCAAATTAGAAAGTTACTTTGCATAGAAATGGTAACTGCGGCGGCCCTGCATTTTACACTTGAAGGGACACGCAACGCTTTATTACTATATCATCAGTGATTTTACATCGTAATTCTTTTCATAAGGCCTATTTATTTATTAGTTGCTGCTAGGAAATTGCGCATTTCATTGCAAAATCCCCCAAACCCTAAAATATATAACAGTATTTCTGCATATGCACAGTTTCCCGTCTTTTATTGTTTGTTTTATTAATTTTTCTTCTTTTCCCTTCCAGGTTCGCCTCTGCCTCTTCCGAAATGGTGCTAGCGGGGCCTCCTCCGTCGGGAAGCCGAAGCCAAAATCAAATAAGCCGAACCGAACTCAGTTACTCCACTCGTCAAAGAATCTTTTGTCCTTCGCCAGCGCCTTCTTGTGAGACGTGATCTTCGAAAGAAAAAGCTCCAGTGACCGAAGAGTATACGACGTACAGACACACACCGGATCCAGAGTTGAACCTCCCACCCCCCTCCCCCCCTCCCCTCGTCTTCCCTCCCTCCGCCCCCCCCCTTCAACCCCCCCCCCCCCCCCCGTCCGTTCCGTCCCAAGGTTCAAGGAAGAAAATGAAGAAAAAAAAACCTACGAGTTGTACAGACCTACAACAAAAGCTCCACCTACAGTTGCCAGTACACCTTCACCTCAGGGCGTCCACAGATTCCTCACAGAGATTTCAAGACGTCTAACCCACCCACCCACCCCCCCCGCCCCCGCCCCCCTCCTATTCCCTCCCATCCTCCTGCAAGAAAGCTGCAATTGAGAAACTTTATCTGAGACAAACATTGGTGCCTTCCGGGATGTCTTAGAACCCCCCCCACCCCCACCCCCACCCCCTCCCACTCTCTCAAACCTTTATCTACCTCTTTGTCCCTCCAATTATTATTTTTTTTTTCCTCTTGGAGTTACAAATGCTTCCTGGAAAAAAAATGAAAAAAAAACGCGAATTACTTTATATTTCATTTAGAGGATCCTCCTGTCATTCTCAGAGTGTAAACAAGGAAAGGAAACAGACAAAAAATATGTCGGTTACGCCATTTTTTAGATAGTGAAAATATATAGAATAGTCCAAGCTAGATGCTTATGTAAATCACGTTCTTAGCGTGAGGTTAAATTGTAAGACGAATTCCCCTGTATAACGGAAATCCCCCTTTTATATTTCTTTCTTCCTAATGGTAGTGCATTCAGGAAAATTCTCCCAAGTTTAAAATCGTAAGACTTTGCAACCTAAGGCGGGCACCATACCCCCAACCCCCCCCCCCACCACACCCCTTTTGTAAACTGCCAATTAGACTGCTGTGTCTCGTACGCGACAAGGAGGCGCAAACAGTATGTACCAGTATTATGAATCGAAACTTTTCTTCCCTTACATTACTCATTTTCTCCTTTCCCCCTTTCATCGAGAACAAAAGAAGTCAGGTGCACGAGAGCAAGACATACTTGTGTTTTCTTACCTCAAATATTTTTGTCTTGGGAAGCCGAAGTATTCCCTGTGCATTTTTATATATAGTTTTTTTTTTTTTTTTTTTTGACAATATCGCAAACGAAGGCAAGGATCACAGTTGTTTTTTTATCGTTCAGAAGGTCAGTATGTGTTGACAGTGTCCAGTGAAGTACCTGTTACCTTTGCTCCCACGAAATGCTCGTTGTATAAAAATTCTTATTTATGGAAGTGAAGGTCGTATCTCTAACCCGGACGGATCTTCTCACGGCTTCTGCTTGCAAAGAAAACAAATGACTGGCGATTGACTGACACGCCTGATAGAGACAGTGCCAAAAAAAAAAGTGTCGCGGAAATAAAGATGCCAAGGGCGTGGAAATGAAGTGATGCAGTGAGAAAAAAATAAAAAGTGTTTGTAAAACATGCCTTTTATAGTGAGTAGATGTGAATGTTTGTGTCGATAGATACGGAAAGAGGTCAGGTGGAGAATGGAGGATCGCAAGACCCCAAACCGCGTCTTCTACTACCGCAAAACGAAGACTTATTTTACAAAAAAAAAGAAATATTATCAATTTATTACCTCACTACTATTAGAGGAACCCCTGTGTACTGCCTGGCTGACCTCGGCGCGCGCTCGGCCAGCCAGGGCGGTCGGACGCGCCCAGCAGCGTGGTCCGCGCCCCGGCCCCGCTGTCCAGGGGCGCCGAGGCCAGCCGGGCAGTCGTCTCCCGCTTCCCTGCCCTCCGCCGCGACCCTCCGCCAAGGGCCTCTCCGGCGGCGAGGAGGGCTGGCGTGCCGAGGGCGTGTACAGTCCAGCGTGTAGGACCAGGTTTTCTTGGGGGGGGGGGGGGGGTACGTCGCCAGGGTCACCACCAGCTGTGGCATCACCAGCTGTGTCATCACCTCTCTTTGGGTCATATTCCCAGTTTTATACTTTTGTCACACGCGAGAAATTTACCTTCATGGATGCC
>NW_020868305.1:290460-293080 GCF_003789085.1 Penaeus vannamei
TGTTTGAACAGAGGAACGTGTCATCAATATACCTTTGTAGAATATTGGTTTGAAATCATTTGGACAGTTATTTAACCAGTTACATTCATGGTGACATAGGAAGGCGTTTGCATAACTTGGGCCAAGTGGTGAACCCATAGCTACACCATCTATCAGAGTATATAAATTGTTATCAAATGTGAAAACAGAATCTCTTGTGGCAATATTTAGAAAAGAATCAAATTGTTTCTTGTTTAGACCAAACTGTGATATGGACTCGTCTGATATGGAGTCCGTAATAATCTGTGTAGTTTCTGACAGAGGAACGTTAGTGAATAGTGATTCCACGTCAAAGCTGGCCATTACTGTGGAATCTTCAACGTTGAGTTTGATTTCTTCCACAAAATCCAAAGTGTTGGCAGTGGTATACTCATTAATGGTTAGGGGTTGGATGATTTTGACAAGGAATTTAGCAAGGTTATAGTTAAATGTATTAATAGAGGACACAATAGGTCTCAGGGGTGTCCCTTTTGTGAACTTTTGGGAGTCCATATAAGTAACCGGGTCGAGAGCCAGAAGCAAGAATGGAGTTATATATGGTTTCATTGATGGTTTCTTTTAAAGGTCGTAATATCCTGTTTAATTTATCCTCAAGTTTTAGGAGATGACTGGGAAGATCAACGTGTAGAAGTTTAAATTTAGATGAGTCTGAAAGGATGCTAGATATTTTGTTATAGTAATCATTCTTATTCAGGATAACTATGCCTTTTCCTTTGTCTGGTCTTGTTATTACAATATTTCCATCATCTTTTGAATTTTGAAGAACATCAGAGTATTGTTCAGTATGGTCAGGGCTGTGTACAGATTCTCTGCAATGCTGTACATACATATCATTAGCAAGCGCAGATATCTTGTTGAAAACTGTGTTAATTGTATCTTTGTAGATGTTACAGTTTTTAAGCACCTGACAGGTCCGTTCGACATGAACAAAGAAATTGGCAAAACTCGATTTGCGGGGTCGAAGACCAAAATCCAAGCCAAGTGATAAAACATTCTTTTCCTTATCAGTTAGAATTCTGTCTGATAAGTTAGAGATTATTTTGTTTGCATCAACCTTTTTGCTTAGATCAATGCCCAAGTTTTTTTTTAACTTTCTATGGTGGATAGCACTTACAGAAGACAGTCTTTTCTCTACATTCAGATTAATTAATGCAGAAAGGCATTGAAAGTCGAACATGTTGACTTTAGATCTTAAGTCAAGGACATGGTTGTTTGTAGTGTCCCTAAGTTTTGTGAGCTTTCTGTTTTGTTTCTTAGTTTCACGGTCAAGTAATTTGAAAAGCCATGATGTGTAAGGTGGTCGTTGAAAGGAATGATTTATCATATAGTTTGAATTTGAGGAAATTGGGGATAGCGCCATATAATTTACAACAGTTGAGAAATTTAAGGTCCAGTTCTATTTTCTTGGATTTGAAGATGTTCTTGTTGACGCATCTGCAGGTCTTGAGCGTTGGTTGGCCGTATCTTCTAGTGATCATTTCGGTTGTTGATTTTCCACTCGGGAACCGTAGTCGTAGAATGAAAAGGAGAACCAGTGCTGCGGTGAACATCTTTACTGTAAACACACACACACACGTATGTTCGCAACACACACACACACACACACACAACACACACACACACACACACACACACACACACACACACACCACAACACACCACATATATATATATATATATATATATTATATTATATGTGTGTGTGTGTGTGTGTGTGTGTGTGTGTGTGTGTGTGCGTGTGTGTGTGTGGTGTGTGTGTGTGTTGTGTTTGTGTGTGTGTGCGAACGTGTGTGTGTGTGTTTTGTTGTGTGTGTGTGTGTGGTGTGTGTGTTACATGTGTGTGTGTCTGTGTGCTCGAACTGTGTGTTGTGATGTGTTGTATGTCTTGTGTGCGAACGCCTGAAAGTGATGTGTGTTGTGTGTGTGTGTGTGTTGTGTGTTGTGTGTGTGTTGTGTGTTGTGTGTTGTGTGTGTACATCTACAAAATCTATTGTCTTATGCAATCCATATCTATATTGATATCTATACCTCAATAGCTATGAATCTAGGCTTCTACACAACACTACGTTTACGCACACTAACTAACACCACAACATACAAACTATACACCAACACACACATTATTATAATATTTAATATATTGTAACTAATTAATATAATGTTGCAAGTGTGTGTGATGTGTGTGAATTTTGAATGAGCTAGTGTGGATGTTGTGTAGTATGTATTATATTTCTATTATATATTATAGTATTTAATATATATTATATAATATACTATAATTAATAATATTAAATCTATTCGAAAATATATAAATATTACAAATCTACATTAACTATCCATAGCGAAACAAACAAGCACATAATTGATCGAAAACCTGTATGTGTAACTTAATAACCTATAAAGTGCCTATTACATTCAATCTGTAATACTCTGACGTTCAATTTATTCCGTATTATAACCAAATTTTGACACTCCATTTCACGATATTATATATTATATAATCATTATTACATTTCATATTAGTGATGTGTCTGTTCTGTAATGCGTCGTGATTTTATGTGTGAGGTGCTAATCTATTATA
>NW_020868305.1:293180-295680 GCF_003789085.1 Penaeus vannamei
ATTATTAATAGTATTATCTTTATTATCATTACTGTTATTATATCATTAACATTATAATTATAATATTATTATAAATTATAATTATGAATTAAATTATATAATGATAATTATATAATAATTTTATTATTGTCGACTCATCTATTAATATGTAAAATAGAGTCGTATTTGGAATCCATGTCTGATGACATAATTGACATTGAAATACCTTCTAGATTATTTATAATTCGTTCGTTAGATAGTTTACAATATTTACATAATGGATGAATTAATTTGACCTCATGAATTACAACTCATGAAGAATTCAGATTGAACTTCCCTTTGAATGAAACTATTCATATCTGTAGCAATATGAATAGTTAATTATAGTGAATTTTCTATAACTATATCAGAAATGATTTCCATTTCGATGTTAATTACTGAGAACACGGTGCCTGTGGTGCAAAACAGACACATATACAGGCCATTCCTACTCATAAAGTAATGTTAATAAAAAATAAAAGATCAGTATACATTGCTGAACATATTTATGCTTATTTTCCGTTGTTATCGTGATTTCTGGCTGACCAGCCGCAAGGACCTTAGGCGAAGAAAGGCAATCAGAATCTACAAAATACTTATAAGGAGTACAGATCAGTGTCTTGAAGTATTTCAGTAGAACAGAAATTGTAGGCGGCAATAACCTTAATTGATAATGGTAATTATTTAGGTCAGTATAAGATTTTTATAAATGTTTAAAATTTACCGAGATTCCGAGGTAATATAAAGCCTTGGTTTTAGTGGCATAAGGCCATCACTACCAGTTAATGGCCATCGCCAGGGCCAAAAAAAGAGAAAGAAAAAAAAAAAAAAGAAAAAAAAAAATATATATAGCCGACCATGAGGAGCAGAGCCACAGCGTTTAGGACTTCATGACGCATGTTTTACGAGCTTGACGAGGACCTGGCAAGCACTAGGAGAGAATCTTGAATTCCGGGACGAGCTACTCAGGCGCAGACTAGAGGTTAAAAAGAAGAAAAGGAAAACCAGGCACGGGGTCTTTCGTATCTTTTTCCTCTGAGAGGAAACTATATCAGATACCTTGATTGTAGTGATCATGGTATTTTGATATGATTTCTGTATATCTGGTTTGATAAAGCAGACGGAGTTGCAGGAACATTCAGGCCATTTATTTCAGCTGACAAAGTAGAGTTGCCCTCCAGAATGAGTATCCTTTATTTCTGCAAAACGAGAATTATGAACTACAATACCGTGTCCTCCTCTGGCGTTAATGCTTCTAGCGACCTCTAATAGCCGCCTACTTGGGATTAATGGTTAAGCCTTGTTTACAGGAGGGCTAGGAAAGGACCTTGTTTAGTTTCAATTATATGCTTGTCTTTCTGTGAAATGTATATGAAAGTGCATATAAAACAATACATATTACGAATACACACAATAACACTAGTAATTATTACTATAAATACTGACTTTGGGTATTCATAGTCCAAAGTTTATTTGACGGTCTATTGTCATAAGTAGTAGACAGACCTTTATTCACCTATTTATCATTAATACACAACTCATTTTCTGACCCATCTGGCTAGCAGGTAAGTTTACAATGTATATACGTAGCTCTGTGCCTAGAGGCCCGTCTAGTAAGACAATACCTTCCTTACGTCGGGTGATATGCTCCTGGGGTTGCTCCAAGGTTAAAAAAATAATTAAAAGCATAGCATTAGGCCTATATGCCATACTCATTGTACATATAGTATCACCATTATTTCACAGTCGCCAGGGAAGCACTGTACCTAACAAATATATTTTTTGTGTCTCCCAATATATGCAACTATAAACAACTAGCGGCTATGTCATCAGCAAAATAAGTAAAAACATGAGAATTCGGTGGGAATGTACAATTAATGGTAATAAATACTGGCCAGACTAACAATATCTTTCAGTTACAGATATTCAAAATTATAGCCAGATAAGTAACGATATGTTCTCAAGATTATGGCCAGGCAAGAAAGGATGTATGTTTAAGAATGTATCCAGAACCTAATATAAAATCGATAAGGATGAAAGATTAGATAGCATATATACTGACCAGACAACCACCAGGCTGTGAAAAAAATGTAAAGAAAATCCCACAGATAATTCCAGGCTTTACAGAAAAAAAGGCTACATTATTTCCAGGCTCGGAAATCATTCCCATCTTAAACAGTATTTTAGGTGAACAGTAGGAAAACTTTTGATAAATTCACTACTGGGTTTCACTTCAAGTACAAATCTGAATCTACAGTGAACTGCAAAACTGTGTGGAAATTTGTTTACATGGCCCTCGCTAGCAACAACCTGAAAAAACCTTACTCGTGCCCCTCTATCACACACGAGGAGTTGTCAAAGAAAACCCGAATGCTATTACATATATTTCATGATTGTTTATTATCTTCAGTTAAATTGCCTATAAAATTTAAAGGCTACTGGAAACCTTTTATATATGTTGCTAGTGCTGACACAGATAAAT
>NW_020868305.1:300680-308180 GCF_003789085.1 Penaeus vannamei
TATAAATATAATATATATATTTCACATAACATAATTACCATATCGCACTTAAACTACGAACTATGTATAAACTACTAATACACACACCACATAGCACTACTACACTAACTCACACAGCTACACACACACACACATATATATTATCAACAACACACACACACACACCTCACATCTCAATATTAGTAAATTATTATATTAATATATATTATAATATAATTAATATATATATATTATATATATATAAAATATATATATATTATATATATATGTAACATAATATATTCTCAATTAAATTAGCATATTAGTAGTTGAGTGTATGTAGTTATGTGTGATGTGTGATGTATTATGTGTGCGTGTGGTACCTAATTTAATAATATATTATAGCATAAATATATATATTAGTTAATATATTAATTATGTATTATTATTAATATATATAATAATAATATATATAATTATATATATATATATATATATAATATATATATTATATATATAATATAATATAATGTTAATTATAATATTATATATTATAATATATATATATATATAGTTTAGAATTAGTATTATGTTAATAACCTATATATACCTTTTACCTTACTTATCCGACTTTCACACTACTCCACTCATACCCCCCTATACCCTTATTACTGAGAGCTCTCTACTTCAGTCCTCTCTCTGCCTCAAAGAGTAAGAAAGAAATAGATATAATCAGTTGAGATAAGAAGAGAAAAAAACGTTATACCTGGATACAGTACAAATATCTCTAATAAATATAACTAACAATTCTTTATAGGCTTATAACTGTCCTCTTACTCATTTATTTATACTTCGAAAACTATCACTTGTAAGACACTACTGAAGGCGAGCCGAATAATCTGTAGTCAAATAAGGAAAATGTAGCCGCCTAATAGTGACTCTTACTATACCGGTCTTCAAAGTCTTTATATAGCAGTACGAAGGCACTGGTGTGTGTGTGTGTGTGGGATGAGGTAGGTGGTCGCTGTGGTGGGTAGTGTGTGTCGAGAGCACACGCGAGTATCACTCGCATGACTGAGACGGGAGATACGTCACGGTCAGAGTAGGAAATTCAGAATACACACTATATTATATTTATATATTAGGCGGTTATGACTTATAAATTACCGAGGATATCGCAGAGCAGCTTATAGAACGTTGTCTTACAATTACGGTGAGCGCATTATCTTATCTCACGACTTAATACCGTAGTAGATATCACATATCAAACTATAGGAGCGCCTTGACGCAATTTCAGGGTCTAGAGTCACGTATTTCATTATTGGTGTCGAATTATTTATATAACTGTTTTTCTCTTATTGATTGTGCGTCATTTGTATACATTATATTACTATTTTATTTGTAGATATTATATATACTAAAGGAGCTATCATGTATATTATTGAAAATAATTGTATGTTCCTAATTATTATATATATAACCTATTTGGCTACGTTTGTGGAAGGGTTAATAGATTAATGGTCTTTCTGAGGTATACGTACAGGTCACGAGAGTAGAAAAACTAAATCATACTATTACTCATGGACGGACTATATATAGAGTAATATTTTGAAATTAGAATAGGTAATGTATTATTTATATATGGGTATATGTGATATATACACTAACATAATAAGGTGAAGGTAGTTAATGGCCATGTATGTCAATTTAACAGCCTATTGTCTGTAATATTATTTTGTGTGTGTGATGATGTGTGAGTGTGAGTTGTCTGGTGTGTTGGTCACAGATGCTGAATGTGTGTACACAACGGAGTATATGAATCGTTAACTCGAGTTATGAAATTGGAGAGATACGGTCTTTGTTGAATGTAGTTTATTACCTGTCGCCGCTTTTTCTCTCTATTATATAAGCTATGGAGCATGCATTATAGTAAATACCACACCCAGATATTACTCGAACTATATTCAACGAACTCCGAGAGATTATGAGGCAGTTGTATTACGAATGGCTCAATTCATTATCTGATATTTTTTTCATAACTCATTATGCATTTTTTCATCAAAATCTAGCGAGTGTTCTGTTCTATATGAACATACATAATGCTATAAAAACAAAAAGATCTGATCGATAAATTTGCATAATCATTTCAGAATTTTCATGCCAAAGACTTTTACGCAAAATATAGAAGTTCGCAGGACAGCAGAGAGTTGGATACCGGGGCAGGCAGGTGATTGCACGAACCCGGGGAAGTTAAGGAAAGCCTAATTGGCGGGAAGTCGTAAAACGGCCCGTGCAATCATGGGAAACTCCGCGAGTTCCATCACTTGTCACTTTTTCCATTCCTGTGGAGCTGACTGCTGGCTCTGTGGAGAGGAAAGCACACTCTCCCAATACACCAATGAGCAATCTCACATAATCACATAGAATGTTTATAATAGAGTCAAAAGTGTTAGTAAGTGAAGGTTCTCTATATTCTCATCTCTCATCTCTCACTTTCCTACCCATCATAGACCTGTCACTATCGGGTCACACACTATAGTATATTACATCACATCAACACTATACACACACACACACACACACATCACACACTCAACACACACACCACACACAACACTACTACTAAACATACACAATAATACAACATCACTAACACACACATATTAATATATATTATATTAATAGCATAAATGTTGTGTGTGTGTGTATGAGGGTGTATGTCTATGTAGTGTAATGTGCGATTAGTGAAATTACATATTTTTTATAAACAATTTTTATAAATCACTTACTATTAACTCTATTATATTAAAACAAAATTAAATATGTATTTATATTATATATAATGATATATGTATAATATAGTTTTTATTATTATACTATTTTTTTATGTTATAATACTGGTTGAGAATCTCAAAGAGATTACTTATAGTTCGTAAATTTTCGTGCACTCACAAACTTACACAATTAATCTAGGTGGAAAAAGGCGGGAGAGGAGTTCCCGTCAGAGGAGAAGGGAGGCGAGCTAGAAGGCCAAAGAGGGGTCGACCAGTATAGTGAGGAGTATCATGTGGAGTCGAGTCCAAAAGAGAGGATTTCCGAGATTTCTCCTCACAACGAATGTACTACCTGTCTATTTTACTAATTGTATGGAGAAAAAAAAGTGTTAAAAAAAGAAAACAAAGAAAAAAAAACAATACACAATCATTCTCAAAAATACATTAAACTAACAACCTCTAAACAAAAAAAAAGGAAACAAACAAAAATTAATAAAAAAAAAGAACAAAAACACAAAAAATAAAAAAAAAAAAAAAAAAAAAAAAAAAAAAAAAAAATAGAAAAAATAAAAAAAAAAAAACAAAAAAAAGAGAGACATAACATATAATAAAAATTTCTAAAAAAAAAAAAAAAAAAAAAAAAAAAATACCAAAATACAAAAAAAAAAAAAAAAAAAAAAAAATATACTCATATTATTAGTATAACCTCTAGCATAATATACTTACTGAGGTTATCCTAATAATCAGTGGGCGGTAAACGGATAGGTATTATTAACTCAGGCGTAGTAGGCATTAAGGTAGCTAGTTGTTATAGTTATGGTAGTGTGCGCTGAGATGTGTGTGTGTTGTGTGTAGTGTTGTTGTGTGTTGTGTGTGTATATATTATTTTATTTTACAAAATTTAATAATATATTAAATATGTCATATAGTTATTTTAAAGGAGTAACATCTATTGTTGTTTATAATATAAATAAAATGAATAAAGTAATAAATATATATATACTGCTAATTATTATATGATGGTTTAACAGAGAGCAACTATAATAATTCGAATAATAAGTGTTGGTGGAGATCGCTCGTGGTGAATCGATCGGTGATGTTTATATAATCATTATGCAATCAAAACAACCCCAATAGCCATCTCCTTTACCATTACAGTCACATCACTCTATATCATGATATTATTATACTATACCTTACTAAATATACTACTATATATAACTAACACCATACTATACCAATCTCGCTGTGTGTGTGTGTGTGTGTGTGTGTGTTGTGGTGTACTCGCTGGTATATACATAATATAAGCTAGATCTATATATAAACGTAATATTTATCATCTTATAGTAATAATATATATAAGTCTTATAGCTGGTTGAGGGTATACAGTAGCAGTATATAATACTCTCAGATGTTAATCGCGTGACTTGTATAATCTATCTTATCATAATTACATTATATATAACTGACAAAGTTCTACACTCTCACTCGTCGTCATACACGAGATATTAGGACAAACAAATATACATCTCACGACTCAGGAGCGAGGGCACTAGCAGGACGGCTGTAATAACTTGTTGATTAGCAAGGATCTTTAATTTTGCTGAGAGATACTAGCTGGCTGGATAGAGGGTTTCGGGTCCTAGCCTGGTTTCTAATGGGCTGTCTGTGGTACTCGGAGGCGACCACTCTTTTATAGCAGATTGAGAGTTGGTAAAGGTGCCACTTAAGGAGCGAGACGAAGCAAGAGAGAAAAATACTGAAATTTGTTTGTGTAAACAGGTGCAACGTCACAAGTCGGAAGGCATGGCAATGTCCGTAATCAGGTGGAATGTGTTGCGCATGAAGGCTTGGGACGCATGTGCGACTACGGTGTAATTGTAGTATGAGTTGAAGTTGAGTGGTATATAAAAGATTATGAGCTGATGCGGATAGTGGTTAGAGGCAAACGAGGGTCACGTTCCGATAGAGAAGGTAGCCTAGCTGCGTTATTAGGCATATGTGACTAGGTAGAGGGCGCCCGTTTAGAGAGAGGAGTATAGAGGAGTAGTTGTAGAGAAAGAAGATAGAGTGTTAGATATATAGTACGAGTAATATCAAATATAACTTGTATACATATATAGGTGTAGATCCGTGAGATATAGGTACCCTATATTATATATATAAATATATCTTTGCCTATCATACTATGTACATATAAGTCAAGGCGGATAAGGCACAATTTATAGTAAATGACGATTATCTGTGTGCGCTCGTGTGGTGTGGTGTGTGTGTGTGGTGGTGTGTGTGGGTGTGCTGATATATTATATATATAACTCTATATATAGTATATATAATTATATTGACGTAGGTAATTAATATATATATATATAGTATATAAATGTTAGTTATAGTAGTGAGTTGTATATATATGAATATAGTGGATATTAAAGACGTTCTGTATAATAATCATTAGTACCCTAGTGATGATCTGAGTGTAACTTGCATAATGCATTATATTATGCAGTAATGTATAACTGCTCGTACCTATCATCTATACTACTAACGCTCTATTTGATTATGCACCTACAAATAGTACTGAACCGATTCACACTATTGAGAAGGCTAGAGACTTAGCTTAACGTATATATACTTGCTGTGTTGTGGTTCTGTGTTGCTGTGTCGTTGCTCGTATTAGAGATTACTTGTTTTTGCACACTCATCACTATTATTACTAGCTTCTTATATACCTAGGTCTACTCGTGATGTATTCAATTATCCGTATATCATCTATGGGAATCCACACGTCCTCGAAAGGTCTACTAGCCTAAGTCTTACGTCATCTAATATTATCGTATATATTCATATCAGACTTGCTCTGAGTTGTCTCGGTCCTAGTGTGTATCATTTAGACTATCTTAGTACCTCGAGTTACGCAGTAACGTCCTGCGTTACCTGGCGTCTGGGTCTACAGTCGTCGGCTAGGGGCGTCCTTTTCACGCATGCTGAGGGCGGTTGATATCTGTATTGATGAGCTGGAGTTTGTCTAGGTCTATGGGTGTCCAGGCAAGGCGCGCCCGTCTAGCTTCATGCCTGGTGGCACAGCTAATACTGCACTAAGAACTGACTCCAGATCTACGGCGACATTCGCCACGACGTCCTTTCCCAAAAGCATTTATAGGCGACCGTGTCCTGCAGCTAGGTTTCTCACTTCAGTACGTGTCGGATACCCACGTCCACCAAAGGATTTATCAAAACCAGATTTTACACGTAAAGGCCAAAATAGTAAGAGAAAAAGAAGGGTGTTACGTGCTATTTTAACCGTTATTTTACCGGTGCTCTTAACCGCAGGTTTTAATGTTCGTTATTTAATTTTATTATGTATTTTGTTCCACTTTTTGTAATTCTAAGAGGATAGTAAATGAAGGAAATTGAAGTAGCGACGGCGTTTCTCGCGCCAAGGGAACATTTCACTATTAAGACATTGACAGCCTAATTTCCTCTCTCACATATTCACTAGCTGAATGAACGCACTACCGACCTGATCCGTCTTATAATATGACAACACTCAATGAAATTAGACATTCATCATACATAAATATCATAAGAAAGCATTGAAAAGGTGATCAGATACTCATAATTAGTATTTATATGACTTATATATATTATATATATATATATCTATATATACATGTATAATCGTGTGTGTAATATATATGTATGTATATATACTATATATATATATATATATATATATATATATATATATATATATATATAATATATATATATATATATATAATATATATATATATATATATATATATATATATATAATATATATATATATAATACATATACAAATATATATATATATATTATATATTATATATATATATATAATATATACTATATACATACACACACACACACAAATACATATACGCGGAAGGAACGTTCATTATAGTGTACTTTATGGTAATTGATATTTTTGTTGCGCGTCTTTATCTGTCTTTCTCTACTTCAGAAAATGGAAATAAATGAAAATAAACAAGAGTACTGGTAAAATAATATAAAAAATAACTAGCATGACACTTCCTTTTGTCATGAAACTTCCAAGGCATAGCTAATAACTCACATATTATTAATTAAAATGAAGAAGAAAAAAGAACTAGACTTACTGAAAATTTCGATTGACATGAATAATTTTTGTTGTTGTTGACTTCCATATTTAATCTTTTAACTCTAAGAGATTAATTTTCAACAGTGCAAAACGTAAGCTTGCTGGATCTACTTACGAAGTCAACAAGCTTTCTAGTGAATTCATCTAATAAACTTTGGAAACTGCAATGGTAAGATTTGTTGGTCAAACAAGGCAATTTTCAATAAAAAAGGTGGACATAGATTTTTTTTATCTCTTCACTTCTAGCAAAAATGTTAGAATGTTTGTTCTGGTTCGAGTGGAGATAGATAGATAGATAGATAAAGAGAGAGAGAGATAAGTAGTAAGATAACCCAATAATCTCTCTCAATGCCTCTGTCTGTCTGTCTGTCTGTCTCTCTCTCTTTCTCTATCTCTCTCTCTCTCTCTCTCTCCTACCATTTAAGGTTGTTTTACCAACTTTTATTTCACATCACTTATTTTGTTCTCAAATAACGACTGAAGCAAATCCAAGCACAGTCTGATCTCCTGCATGCGAGAATCATATTGCTTTTTCTAATACGGCATTCAGGAAAAACAATTTTCAGTCAACAGTTTATCTGCCAA
>NW_020868305.1:323180-325680 GCF_003789085.1 Penaeus vannamei
GTAAGAAACTATTACACAAGCTATAAGAGATAATAGAGTATCTTCTCGTCCCTTCAAATGATTTATATATCATTTAAGAAGAGTAATCTCTTATAGGGAACCGTATTCTCCCTAAAGAGATTTGTGTACTTAGTTGGACAGGTATATACCTCTTTCGTCTGGGAATTCTGCTCACATTTCTTCTAACCGTTAATGGATCCTGATCCTCTTACAGCCACATCTCACCCCTGTCATTTCAGCTCCTCCATTGTTTATCAGTTCCCGTCGAGCTTCTGGTCTTCGAAGGTAAGAACCCACTGCTCCATTGATTTGACTCGTAAATATTATCTTGCTGAAAGAGGAGACTATGAAAATGATGTATCACAAAGGACCATAACTGTTGAAACAGGAGGTAATATGGAATAATCCTCAATCTCGGACGTAGAAAGAACCACACCCTTGCCGAGAAAAAGAAAGAGAGGGAAAAGGAAAGCGAGAGAGAGAGAGAGAGAGAGAGAGAGAGAGAGAGAGAGAGAGAGAGAGAGAGAGAGAGAGAGAGAGAGAGAGAGAGAGAGAGAGAGGAGGGAGGGAGGAGGGAGGGAGGGAGCACAATATGTACCCAAGTATAAAAATACCAGCTCACACATACACTCCCCTACCGAGACTCGCTTTGTAATCCCTGACAGTTAATCTACGAATTTTAAGTTAATGAAACTAGACATAATGATTGGTGCGATGGAAAAAAATGGTACCCGTTTCTACCCAGTTTCTTTGTAATTTGTGTTGTGGAAATTAGATGACTTCCACCTTCTCCCTTCATAAATGAAAACATAGGTATAGAGTGGTGTTAGCTACCTCACTGCAATAGTCAATACGGTTATACAGTATATCATTATTTCTTTTATTGTTATCATTATTCTTAACATTATCATCATTATCATCCTTATAAATATCGTGAATATTATAAGTATGATTATTATCACTATCATCGTTATAATTATCAATATTATTATTTTTACTATTACTATTGTTATTATTTTATCATCATCATCATCATCATCATCATCATCATCATCATTATTATTATTATTATTATTATTATTATTATTATTATTATTATCATTATTATTATTGTCATTATCATTATCATCATCATTAGTAGTAGTAGTATTACCATTATCATCATCATTATTATTATTAATATTATTATTATCATTATTACCACTATTATATTATTATTATTATTACTATTATTACAATCATCATCATTACTATCATTGTTATTATCGTTATCAGAGTTATTATTATCAATATTACTATTGTCATTATTATTATCATTATGATCATTACCATTACATTATTATTATTATCATTAATATTATTATTTTGTTATCATTATTTATCATTATTATTATGATCTTGTTAGTATCTGAAGGATTGCCATAAATGTATCTAGCAACAAAAAATTAAAAACAAATATATGAAACGCAAATAAAGGCATTCTCATTATCTTTGGTCACTAGCTTTAATCTTACCAGTTATACACAAGATATGAACATAACGATTATGTCACACACTAGTATATAGCCAGAGATTTCATATATGCAGAACAATGCGTAAAAGATCTATTGTATACGTAATAAATCAAAAAGCAACAACAAAAATGAGAATCTCCTCTGCTGAAGGAAAAGGCTCGCATTCAAATTCTGCGAATCGCTGGTCAACCTGTCCCCACGCGTGCAAACTAGCATTTTACGAACACTTGCAATCCTATTGTATCGGCATTTATACTTACATATTATTTTTTTCCATTAATTGTCCAGCAGCTAGGCATACGAATGAAGAATCATACTCAAAAATTCTTTGCAGTGAAGTTCCCACTAGCATTCTGACTCAATACTGAAAAATAATAGTTGACATTTTACATTATTCCTGTTTCTAAATAAATAAATAAATAAATAAAATTAAATAACACATGTATGCACTTATGAAGATTGCAGCGCTTATGTGCCACACTAAGAAGACATATCCCGCTACAACCTGTTGAAATCGTGCGCTTCCTATCGCCACGAAGCGCCAAACGGAACGCAGGGCAGGTTATCTACACGAGCGGTTTTGGCGCCACAGCTAAACGATGATTGTGAGTCGATCTCGAACGCAGTTGCCTCAGCATCCAAGTCTGCTGATAAATGGAGTCTTAATCACTTCAATGGAAAACCTGAAGCTCTTAGGTGTAACCTTCGATTCAAAGCTATTTGAATTGCAAATTAGGAATATGGCCCGGGCAATTTCATCAAGTTAAGAATTATTCGCAAGTGCAAGAAAATCTATGAAGATGACATTTTTTGAGTATTGTTCTCCTGTGTGGTTATCTGCTGCAGACTCACACTTAAGACTGTTTGATCGTTCTTTTATTGCCATTGAATTTTTCCTGTCTGACTTAAATTTGGACAGTGGACATCGTAGAGTTATTGGGGCTCTTTCAGTCTTATACAAGATTGTAATCGATAATTCACATCCC
>NW_020868305.1:353180-354211 GCF_003789085.1 Penaeus vannamei
AGAGAGAGAGAGAGAGAGAGAGAGAGAGAGAGAGAGAGAGAGAGAGAGAGAGAGAGAGAGAGAGAAGAGAGAGAGAGAGAGAGAGAGAGAATATGTCTATCCATGCGACAGTAATTTCAGCATGAGCATGAAGCGTGTTATCTGAAGCAATAGCGACAGCGGAAATATCATACACGTTATGTATGAATATTCAATAATATCTTATTACTAGACCACAGGCAAGAAGATAGGTAATGTCACATATTTTGTCTAAAAAGAAAAGAAAAGAAAGTAGGAAAGAAAAAAAAAGAGGAAGGAAAAAAATAAAAAATGTGTTTATATATACATGTTCTCCTCTCATCTCTCTCTCTCTCTCTCTCCTCTCATCCTCTCTTCTCTCTCTCTCTCTCCTTCACTCTGTACATCTTCCTCTCTCTCTTTATATATATATATATATATATATATAATATAATAATATATAATATATATATATGTATTCACTTATATTAATTCATATATATATGTATATCTATCTACCTACTATCCTCTCTCTCTCATCTTCTCATCATCTCTCTCTCTCCTCATCTCTCTCTCTCCTCATCTCTCTCTCTCACACTCTCACTTTCTCCTCTCTCTCTTCTCTCTCCTCTCTCTCTCTCTCTAATATATAATATATATTAATATAATTATATAATAATATTATAATATTATTATAATATAATATAATATATCATATATATAATATATATATAATAAATAATATATGATATATAGTATTAATTACTTCACATGAAATAAATAATTGTATATCTATCTATCTATCTAATCACTGTCCTATCTATTACTATCTATCTATCTATCTATCTATCTATCTATCTATCTATCTAAACTATATAATCATATATAACTATATTTACATATCATAGCATAATATTAATCATATATACTTAATATTACTTATATACTATATTCATTATAATAATATAATATATATTATAATTGTATATATGTATAAATATTAATATATATAATTATATATATATATAATTACA
>NW_020868305.1:358516-371016 GCF_003789085.1 Penaeus vannamei
TTTAATCCGAGGAATGCTTCAGAATCATTATTGGATTCTTGACCCGTTGAATATTCGAATATTCGAAAAAAGTTTTGATTGGGACATGGCGGGCATATTTGTCATAGCCTCACGTGAGAAATTAGTAAACGGCATTGACCAGGAGTTGATATACCATACACCAACAACTACACACCACTATTTGCCTCCCACACTCACACAGACCATGTATAACTATATACTATATATATCTATATATCTATATTTATCTATGTATTCTTTATATCTACCTAACTATATAACTATATATATATACTATATATGTATGTGGGTGTGTGTGTATTATATAATATATATAATACTCACAATATTATCATCACTATATATATATATATATATTATATTATTATATATATATTACCTTTATACCTATATATAATAGCATAAATATTTAATACTACTATATATATTATTTTTATATATATATACCTAATACTCGGATTACCCTCATGTATTTTAAAGGTAGGTATTATACATCAGTCCACACCTGCGTCTGACATTTACCCCACACACACACACATCACATCACTACACACTACACACACACCGTTCTCAGCGCCTCTCCACCTGCCTGACACTCACGCTCGTCAGCATACTCTTATCATCACTCACACCACTTATATATCACTATATTCTATATTATATCAGTTTTATTACTTTTCATTTCTATATTGGTCATGCTCACTGTACACTACACACTCATCACTATGCACCTCACCCTGTTTTTTTTTTTTATCATTTCTTTTGTTTATTTTTTGTCTTGCACATACACTCCATACTCACATCTCACACTCATTCGACTGCTTTGGCACCTCTCCACTTTATCAACACAACATCACCTACACATTTTTATTTATTCTTCACTATTAATTACCTTTATTATCCTTAATTATAATATACATTCTTCTCTCTTTACTCGCATTTATATATTTCTCTTGGCACTCACCACTACTACATCCACACCTATCACATCCACTACACCAACATTCATACCACACAACACACACACTCACACACCCACACTACTCCATCTCATTCTCTTCGTCACACACGACACACATCACACACACAGCCATTTCCCATCCCTCGTCCACTATGCCTCTCCAATCTCCTTCACCTCGCTCTCCTGATTCACGTCAGTCGGTCGGGCATGGGGTAATTACAGGAAGTGGGGACTTATCAACAAACGGGGGGACTGGGGGCAGAGTCGTAAGACGAATAAAAATGAAACATAGGGCGTTCTTTTCTGGCACGTGCCATAAGGAGTTAATCCAGTGTTAAATGGTTTTAATCCAATCCTAGTGCGCATGCGGCAACGGTGCTAGAGTGCGAGGATTCGAACTTGCGTGTTGTAGTTTCATCGCGCTTCGGGCAGTTAATCTTTTGATAGTGTGCTCAGGATGGAATCGCTGGCTACATGGCGTTAGACGAGCGTAGGCCTGATGTTCTTTAGTCTCGTTTAAGGATGTATTAGAGTTGAATTAGGTAGTGGCAACGGGTTAATCAACTCCTCAATTAATGATATAATGTTACTCTTGATGATTCTGATTTTTGTTTTAGAACGGTATAAAGAGGTTTATTGTAAAGGGGAAATATGACAAATATTTTCAATGACCATTGTTTCACGATTATAAAAAATGTTATTATTGCAATAAAAGTTTAGGTCCTCACTCACTCACAGATGTTTAATTAGATGCACAAAATAGGGGCAATAGGTATTTTTATCTCTCACGCTCAGGTTGGAAAACACCTATCTCCAAACTTATGTTAATATAAATATCCAATAAATACGTAGTTAGGTAATGTTCTAAATTGCAAATTACGAGGAAGCATGTCATGTGAGAAGTCTTGTTATTGTACTAGAATGACTATGTGAAGAACATGTTATTTTTTGTATTGTATGTTTGTTAATGTTATTTGTATAAGAACGTCTATGAGCAGGAGTCAAGGCGAGAACATGTACCCTGGGTAAGATACTACTTTAACGCACCGGTTGTATCGATCGATGATGAACTGGAGGGATATTGGCTAGAATAGTATCGATAGTTTATTTGGGATCATGCCTTTATAGTTATGTCCGTATAAATACGGGGGTTAAAAAGGGTATCTATGGGAGCACCTGGGTATAATGTAATCTATATTGTTTACATATGTTGTGTGTGGATAGTTGTTATATGCGATATAGATTAACCTTCAATAAATTATAAATGGGTTTACCAGGGTAAATAATAGTATATCATTATATGTTAATATTGATTAATAATAGTCATTATTGTTTTCATATATTAATATCAATATTAAAATTATAAGTGGTTGTGATTTGATTATTATATATAATATATTTGGAAATGGGGATTAGGCTTATCCAGGTATTATTATGAGTATGTATCATTGTTGGCAAGGTGGCGGGGTCATACACTTCTATAAATTCCAGGATAGTTCGTGTCTATTTCATTACAATTAGTCTCATTACATTTTTCTCTATGGCGGTGCGCTCAGTAATTCCGGCCTGCACCGGATAAACCCCGGGGAGACGAAGCGCCTTATGACTTGAGGGCAAATCTGTACGCCCTTTACACCACGATCTGGGAATTGATACTCTTTGTCCACTTCAGGGTCTGGCAGCGTTTGTGTGTCACCGCGAGGAAGTGGGTCGAGTCAGAAACGCTAGAGGCCTGTTGCTGTGCTAACCGATAGGATCGCTGGAATGTGCTGGCTACGTCTCGCATACGCGTGTCTTGCTCTTGTAAAGGGTTTTATGGGTGGCTGAGAGGAGGACGCACTTGGTCTAAACAGTCGCTAGGGTGATATCTCCGTGTGTATGCGGTAGGGTCAGGCGCTGGCTAAAAGCTCGCAGCAGCTCGACAAGTGCTCGTATGCTGGCGTCGCGCAATATCCTTCCCTGTTTCCCGTACCATGGGCGTGGTGTGTCGGTGGGGACGGAGCGGCGGTCCACAGTAGTTGCAACGTTACCATTTCTTTTGGGGTATTAGATTGAAGCTTTTGGGCTGGGGTTTGGCAAGATTAGGGGGAGACCGTCAATAATGGGCGCGGGTGCAATATTGCTCCTCTGCGGTGGTAGTAGGTTATTGGAGTTAAGGTTACGCTAGTTCGTGACGCAGAGGAGCGAGATGCTGAGGGAATAGGTGTAAATAAAAGGGGTTCTTGGTGCAAAATAAGCTCGCAATCTAAGGGCTGGTAGGCCCGCTAGGGCTGAGTCTATTGTGGCAAACAGGCTACCTGGCCGGCTAGAACGCGCAGATGGAGGGTGTCATCACTATACGCGCCCGGCCGTATGGGAGGTCTTCCATGTAGAGGCCTCCGAACAGGAAGGCATCCTCAGCCTTCTCCTGGTCTGTTCTAGCTGATCTCATCTGTGTAGAAGATGGCTATATCTTCATTTTCTTCAAGAGATTCTAATGTGGTTTGTAGTTGGTGAATATCGTTGGTGGTACATCTAGCCTTCGACGTTGGAAGGCTTTTAGTAATGGTCGTGGCTAGATTCGGTTCCCAAGGGAGTGGTTCTCTGTATCCTGGGTGAGGACGATCACGGGACCTGAGGCTTGGCAGTAAGTTCGATTTGTCTAAACACTTGTATACCGCATGATGCCATGGTAGGGAGCCAGGTAAAGGGCCTCCTGGTTCTATGAGCAGGTCAATGATGCGGTCTCTTAGAAGGGGAGGATGATGATGTTGGGATACTAACTTGCAGACATGGCTTGCAACAATTTGTTGTATATGTGTGTGGAGAGAGACCAATTTTGTTTCAAGACGTAAGTTGACCAGTCGAGTCCATCTGGGCGCCCCCAGGATGACTTTCATGCACTTATTTTGAATCGTCTCAAGATGGGTGATTTGGTTGTCATTCAGTGATAGAACGGAGGAGCTGTAATCTATAAGTGAATGTATGGCGTGGATATAAAAGGCTCGGAGGACGTGGAAGCCAGCCCCTAATTTAGAGCTTGAGAGTCTCCGGAGGACATTGATTCTGGTCTTTGTTTTCTCAAGTAAATTTTTGTACTGAGAGGATGAGTCATTCTGAGCATTTAATATGACCTCAAGCATTTGTGAGAGGAGACTCATTCAATCTTGCCTGTCCTTATGTATAAAGGATGGTTGGGGAGGTAGTGTCTGATTTGAAGGGCTCAGGTCTTGTCAGGGTTTAACTTTAACCCAAGTGATTGACATTTATTGGCTAATAGGTCAAGGGCCTGCTGAGCCATGACGAATCTGGCTGTGCCTGTGGATATAAGTTGTAGGTCGTTTGCGTATGCAAAGAGATGGGTTTGAGGTGGTACCTGAACAGTTAGAACATCGGCAATCAGTAGATTAAATAGGAAGGGACTCAGGATACTTCCTTGTGGGGTACCGTTTTCAAAGATTTGGATGGTAGAATAATGTTCTTGAAATCCGACTCTGGCCTTTCTTTGTCGGAGGTAGTCATTGAACCAAGCTAAGAGCTTTCCAGTTATACCTTTGGAGGCGAGAATGCTGATGATGACATCTCGTCGAGCAAGCTCAAATGCTCTTTCAAGTCAAGGAAAACAATGATGGCATCGTTTCCGTCAAGAGTACTGTGTATGGCTGCCAAGTTGTCTTTCGTTCCCAGTCCTTTGCACTAGGCATAAATGTGATTATTAGGGTGTGGTACTGAATGTCTTAGTCTCGTCAAAATTGCATGTTCCATTGTCTTACCAAGGCACGAGAGTAGAGATATGGGACGATAAGTATTTGGAGTAGAAAGCGTTGGTATAGGGTGGATTTTCCTTCCAGCGCCTTGAAAGGTGGCCAGTAAGTAGACTCATTAAATAGTGACTGGATATGACTGAGAGCAAGCGGACCAAGGTGGTTAAGCATGGAATAGGAGATTCTGTCTATTTCTGAGGCTGTGTCTTTACTGGACTTAAGTGCTCTCTTGATCTCTTGTAGGGTAAAAGGAATGTCAGACTCCGCTGGAGTGGAAATGGCGGCGTTTATGGTGTTTTCTCTGTCCTATCCTAACAATTGGTGCCTGTTGATCGTAAAGGGAGGTAATTGAGTAGAGTTGCTTCGTGTCTGGAAGGACTGTATAAGATCCTCCGCTACTTGTAATGGTTGAGGGTGGCTTGGTTATTTCCGAAACTTCCCAGAAGCTAGGTTGAGTTTCGTCCACAAGTCATGGAGAGAGGTGTGAGCATTCAATGATTCACACCACTCAAGCCACGAGTTTGTGTGTATCGACTGGCTTTCACGGCGAATGAGTCATGCTACTCTAAAATTTTCAAATATGGAAGGCGAGGTGTACTTTTTGAGTGCTTTCTGTAAGATGATGAGTCTATGTCGGAGCTCTCTTACTCTATCTGTATAGTACCATTTATGTCTGTGAGTATGTGAAGAGACTGAGCTTGTAGGGATTGCTTCATCAGCTGCATGATGGAGGGCAGAAACTATCTCCTCTGTAGTATCAAGTATCAACTCTCCGCCCATTCCTCCATAGTGTTGGTGAATTTATGCCAGTCAGCTTTTCTGAAATTCCATCTCGGTTCAACGGGAGGTTTCGGTAGAGGTGGTATATCCAATATGATGGTGGTTGCATAATGATCTGAGGTTAGGTAAGGGTGAAGAGTCCAGTTGACAAGTGGTAGGAGAGCAGAGGAAACAATTGTGAGGTCAAGTACTCCTCACTTGATGTGGGTGGGTACATGCCTGTTTAAGAGTGCTGAGTGTGTGAAGTTCTGAAGCATTCTATCAAGGTATATTCCAGACCGGCATGATCTGTTTGCAGATGGAGACGTTGGACTGTTCCATGTAGGACTGTGTGCATTGAAATCTCCACCCAGGATGGTGGGGGAATTGCTAACAGCAGCAAATATGTGGTCTAATGCGAGTGAAGCATTATCTCTTGAGGGCCTATAGATGTTGTAGACCTGCAGAGTTGTGTTGTGCAGTGAGATGGTAACACCCATGTATTCTACATCATTTCCGCAAGACCGGTGGATGGGAAGAGACTTAACGTGTAGGTCTTTCCGTACTAGAATGCTAAGCCCTCTGCTCCTACCCTGACAGTGATATAGGTGGAATCCTTTGTAATTTGAAATTATAATGTTTGATGTTAGGAGTGTCTCTTGGAGTAAGACAACATGGTAACTTTGTTCTGCTAGGGCTAAGGAGAGGGTGGGGAATTTAGATCTCAAACCGAGGATATTCCATTGGAGGATAGTAATCTTTTCTGCTGGAGTTGTATCAGTCATCAATAGAGTCTGAAGTGTTGTCTGAATCTATGTGAAGTTGGTATTCATGATCTGTACCAGGATTATTCTCCGGTATGTGAAGAACAGGGAGGGATCCTTCGGTTGCGGTCGAGTAACTAACTGTACCAAGTGGTGGAAAGTGAAGGTCTGCTGGGAGGCAACATTTGGGTTTGTGGGAGATTGGTTATCTTGATATGACAGTGTTTCATTTTTCTGGTTGTCACTTGTTGGAGATCTTCTAAATCGCTTTCGTTGAGAAGTGCCATTAGATGATGCAGATTCAGTGGTTGTGATATGCACCGGGTGTCGACCTTGATGATTTTGAAGGACGTCGGTTGTGGCTTGCTGAGTGGTGTGGAGAGAGGTGTCTTGTGTTGACCGGAGGAGGAGCATGAGTCTCTTCAGTTGGTTGGGAAGGGGGAACCGAAGTGCGTGGTCTTTCTCTAACTAGAAGGTTGGATACCACCTCCTTGATTTGGCTTCTGTCTGTCTTTCTACCCACAAGAGAGAGTCCCATTTGAAGAATAGTTGTCAGGAATTCTAAATCTTGTGTGGAATTGTTGGGGTTGCCAAAGCTTGTGCATTAATTGGTGTGGTGTGGTTTTACTTCTGGGAAGTTAGGTCTGACAGGGATGGATGGTCCTGTATTTGTGGTCGAGTTAGTCATGGAGGAATCGACTGTGGCAGGGATCGCTGTCTTCGTCCAGGTGTGAAGTTTGCATGTAAAAAACCCTCGGTATTCTTTGTTCTACAGGAATGGATTCGCCGGAGGGATAGACAAGACGTTTAAGTCTTTCCGGACACGCAGTGTTCCAGGCGTGGTGCCCTTCACCACAGTTTGGGCATTTCGATATCGTGGGTGTACCTTCTTTGTATTTCTTAATGCAAACATCCGTGAGGTGAGATTCAGAGCAAATGCCGCACCGGGACTGACCTCGGCATTTGGCAACATGATGGCCATAGCGTTGACATTTGCTGCAGCATGTGGGCTCTGTAATGTTCTCGGAGAGAAAACGTCCCCAAAATTCCAAGGTTTAATTCTTTAGTTGGGTCACCTAGTATTGTCACCTGAACTTGCCTCGTTTCTTCTTTAGAAGATCGAGCGATCATGCGAGAAGCAGACTCAATAGGTGGGTGGTCACGAAGTCGGTCGAGTGGGAAGCCAAGCGGGTACCCTTCTAGGACCATGATGGTCTTCTTGGGAGGTGGGGTGCACAGAGTGATGTTGACAATCTTATTGTTGCTAAGAACTTTGTGTTTTAAAGAATTTTGAAGGTGTCAGAGATTTTAGGCTGGAGGACATAATCTCCTTTGGATGTAATTTTGGTTGAGACTTGCAGAGAAGGGAAGTCTTTTTCCATGGCCAACAGTGCTTCTATAGAAGTGGTATAGTCTTCAGTTGGTGATATAAGGAAGCTCGAAAACGTCATTACTGAGAGAGCAGTCTTGTTGTGGCTTTTGTCAGAGTCAGGGGTACTTTGAGACGTCTCCATGACCTCTTCAGAGGGAGTAGTGTTATTCTTGTCATAGAAATCGGCTGTGTTTTCCTCTGGCGATGAACTGGTGGACGTCTTCATGGCTTTAGAGGTTTGAGAAAGTGCCTTTTTCTTCGGTTTAGCCATGTTGAAGACCAAAGTGCTAGGATTGACCACTTCTCCTAAAAATTCTCCCAATTACCTAGCAGACAAACATGGGAAAATCCTAACCCTAGCACAAACCCTTCTCCCAAGTTGAAGGCAGCTGGCTACCAGCCCCCCTTGTGGCACTGCCCTCGGGGTTCACCTTGGTCTTGGGAGGGGACACTAAGTAGAAGTGGCCAAGAATCGAGGTGGGAGGTAAATGAAAAGGAACCCTAATCTTTTTAAGTGACCCCGTGAAAGTACGGTGTGCAAACAAATATTTTTTCTCTAAAAAGAAGACATTGTCATCCGCTGAAAAAGGGGATGACAACTTCTCACAGGAAGCAGCTGCAATCACCCCCGCAATCGGCACCGCCGCTGGAGCCAACTCGGCTATTACAACGAATGCCTTGGAGAGTGCTCAGATGTTGATTCGACGGCAGCAGCAGAGGAAGTCGTCTACGCATTCCCATTCAGACAGCAGTACCGATGGGGGCAGTAATAACGTTGCAGGTGGGGCAGTAATGACAGGTTTGACTAGAGTATACTGCAGCTTCCATCTACCTCTTGGTGAACATTTTTCTTTTCTTAATTAATTATCTGCATTTCTGCTCTTGGAAATAATATGAGTTTAACGCACGATGTAATTTCCGAGGAACGGCTTTTGATCTTAAGAGTAAAATTGTATACTGAATGAACATCAACTTCTAAGGTCAGAACATTCCTTTACATATATTTAATGTAAAAAAAAAAAAAAAGCAATAAAAAAAAAAAAAAAATCCATGACAATTCTAAGGCTAGGCAAGTGCCGGATCTATGTGAATGTTTGCCTTTAACTACACACAAGAGTCATTTGGTAGGCCCCACGTGACATTTCCTGATTTCCCCATTCCTTGATTTTTTGGGAGAAAAAAATCTGATTTTGTCAGTTTTACAATGGCATTACAATCTCTATAATATTATTAAAATGCAAATAAAAACATCAACTTAAAAATAATCTTTTCGGTAACCAAACAAAAAGGCGAACAGGTATGATAAGTTGCACTGGTAGTAGACATAGATGAGTAATTACTTGTAAAGCAATCTATATGAAAACACGATTAAAACAGTGGACATGGTATGCATATAAAACTACACTTGCAAAGTGGGTTGAGGGCAGAGAATATAATCCGTCCCACAGGCTTATAAAAAATGAAATGAAGGTTTCACTGGTTAATTGGCTTAGCACTGGCTAGACTTCTGTGAGCGTGATGACGTCAAATTCACAGAACAGGCGATTTTTTTTTTCATTGTCCGACTGCCCCGATAACTCTTCTATACATGTCTACTAAATTTCACACATATTGACTCTCATACTTGATTAATTCCTTTTATTCCTTGGTGATCTGTAACACTGCTTGTCGATCCAAAGGATTCATAGAAATATAATTGATTATATTTACCTTGCTTTTATCATATTTTGTGCATGGCATTTTTTTTTTGATGAAGATGATCTTTTGTCTTCACTTTATTTCTTAGTAAATCCTCGGTTGGTTTCAGCTGGAAGGATCCCCTCCACCAGTTTATATCTAGTATTAAATGCAAGCACGAACTAGAGCCCAGCTAATGTCGGTCCGGCCATGAAAGGCAGAGAGATTATTGCGTTTATTTCTCTTGGGATTCTAGTTAAACTCTAAGCGTTCTGGAATGCAATTAGTGTTCTTAATGTGGATTACGACATTGCCTGATTCAATTATTTTAAGTTTGGTATATCAAAACCATACTAAATATGCTTAAAATATGGCTGTTTACCTATAATTAAATTTGCTTCCTCTCTCTGCCTGTCTGCCTCCTCTCTCTCTCTCTCTCTCTCTCTCTCTCTCTCTCTCTCTCTCTCTCTCTCTCTCTCTCTCTCTCTCTCTCTCTCTCTCTCTCTCTCTCTGTGTGTGTGTGTGTGTGTGTGTGTGTGTGTGTGTGTGCACCAAAAGTGTACAAAATTAACGATGGTGTAAGTCTTTAAACACAAATAAAATATTCAAATAATTCAAGCAATCAACTTTTCGAATATCTTGCAATTACCCCAAATTAACAAAAACAAGATTATCAAGAAGCAGCAAAAACCGCGCAAGTAAATATGCTCTTTTCCATCCGGCATTTAGAGCGCCCACACCCCATGTATTAGATATATTACCGCAATTCGCCCGCACCATTGCAGCGAAGTACCGCGGAAATTTCTCAAAGTTGCTAAAATATCTGCCTCGTTCCTCAGTTGCATGAAGGTTAACGTTGGTCTTACGAAAACATGTGAGAAGTTCAAGTTTGTTATGAGCGTATAAGAAAGGTCAAAACTGATGCTGAAATAAATAATAAATATAGAATATATTTATGCCAATAGTAAATATAGAATATGAGAGGATAAAGAATGTATGGTTATCTGTGTACTATAGGAAATCCATAATTTCGTTTTATTATTTAGAAATATATAAATAAACAATCAGTTTACTGGTCATCAATAGTGTTTGCTACAGCACAATGTATAAGTATACATATGTATATATAAATGTATACATATGACCAAACACACACACACACACACACACACACACACACACACACACACACACACACACACACTCACGTATATAATCCTTTGTATATGTATGTTGTATGCTATTTGATTACTCAGGAATAGATCTGATATTTGTTATCATAAAATTCATTCACAAACAGTATGTTTAGGCTTGAGTGAAAATGTCTACTCACAAGCTTTGAGGCCGAGCTTGAGCTAATCCTCGAGCACGGGAGCAGCGCCAGAGCAGAAAACCTAAGACTCCTTGAGTAAAAGTGCGGGGGTTAGGAACGAATAAGGCTTTTCCGGCCCACTTCCTCTCTTATATAAAAGCCACTTGCAATACGGCGCTTAACACTAAGCTTGTCACTACTGGCTTTCATTCCATCGTAAAATAATGGCACTTTACATTACACGTAAATATATAATCTAATGGCTATGTATTAATAGTATTGATATTATTATTATTATTATTATTATTATTATTATTATTATTATTATTATTATTATTATTATTATTATTATTATTATTATTATCATTATTATTATTACTATTGTCATTATTATCATCTATTTTTTTGTTCTTATTTTTTTTCCTTTTGTAAAGAGGGGATGTGAAAATTAACTTAATTGAACAGAAAAGTAAGTAGTTAGTTCAACCAATCTAGTTTAATACTAAAAGATGGTAAAAAAAAGTACCTTACTAGTAACATTATATTCTGTTTTAATACGCAAAATTAACGAAACTGAATTAGATTAGCAGATGAAAAGAAAAAAAATAAAGTTTGACACATTTTTTTTGTAAGATTTTCAAGACTTTGTTTGAAAATATAGATTGCAAACAAAGCAGGAGTTGCCAGAAAAAACAATGACATACACTGAATGATTAATTGCAGAATCAAACAGCTAGAAAAGAAGTACGCAATATCATTTTAATCACAAACAGGATCTGCAGAAAATAATTTATCCGAATCGAGGAAATCAGAAAAAATCTAATTTGGAAATTGTGATTGAAGTCCGCCTAATGTCTACGTTTCCCTTTCTTTACAAAAATGTTGGCCACAAAAATGAAGAAGGAAAGAAATTAATGATAGCTTTCTGCAAAGCTGTTTATCATACCACTGCGACCATTTCCTAGCAAGTAATGGCAGGTAAGGTAAATATATGAGCAAAGATTACATACCGCAGTTACCATTACATAAATGCGGAAACGTAATATCTAGCCGCAGTCTGTGTGTGTGTGTGTGTGTGTGTGTGTGTGTGTGTGTGTGTGTGTGTGTGTGTTTATATTGATCGCAAGACAAAGATTATTTCTGCCTGGACAGTTAAAATTTCTTTTCCTGACAGATCGATATAAATATGTATGCATGTGATTTATAGTACCGGAAAAAAAGGACCGGTATCTCTCGCGTACAAACAAACGAACAAACAACTCCATAATCACGAAGGCGAAAATACAGTGCTAAATATATTTCGTTTCGTCATTCCAGGAAATACTTTCTATTTCTTGTGATTATCGGCGCGACGTCCAAGGCATGCAATATTCGGTTACGTTGTGGTCAATTATTATATTTGGAAGCCATTGCAGGGGCCCATGAATATGAGAATTGATTCCTTACATGAGTGTGGAATTACAACACACACACACACACACACACACACACACACACACACACACACACACACACACACACACACACACACACACACACACACACACACACACACACACACACACACACACACACACACACACACACACACACACACACACACACACACACACACACACACACAACACACACACACACACACACACCACACACACACACAACACACACACACACACACACACACACACACACACACACCACACACACACACACACAACACACACACACACACACACACACACACACACATGCACACCACTCTCACACACACACACACACACACACGCGCGCGCGCGCATTCTTACATACACACGAAGTTACTTCACCTCATGCATTTCTAGTATGTAGTAGACATCTTACATAAAACCACTATTGAAGTATACGCCTCGTG